>BACB01004959.1:0-340867 GCA_000338015.2 Ganoderma multipileum BCRC 37180
CCTCTGGTGGGGCTCCAGACTCGAGATGCGGTTGGCTGATAGGAAGCACGTGCTTCTGTGGGGGGAGCCTGCCCTGAAGCGATCGATAAGGGGGAATCCACAGACTTTTCAAAGTTTGCACACCTCGCGAGTTCTGCGGCCCCGGCGTGTCTGCTCGACTCAACTCACCCCTCTTTTCCAGACGACATCCTCGGGGTGTCGCCCCTCCATCTTCTATTTTTTTCCCCTGTAAAAGCTAGTCACCATGGTGTAAGTACTCAATCCCCTCGCGTAGATATCGTTTCCCGATGCTCATCTACTTTTTTCGATGCTAGTAACTTCACTGTCGGTTCGTACACAACCCCCGGATCGCCATGCTGTCCTGTGTTGTGCTAACAAAGGTCGCAATACAGACCAGATCCGGGCCCTTATGGACAAGCCCACCAACATCCGTAACATGAGTGTCATTGCTCATGGTACGCCCATTCCTTGCGATTATTTTCAGGGCATCATCTAATATGCGAGCTCTTGACCCCATCTAGTCGACCATGGAAAGTCCACCCTCACCGACTCGCTCGTCTCCAAGGCTGGTATCATTGCGAGTGCGAAGGCTGGAGACATGCGGTTTACGGACACAAGAGAAGACGAAAAGGAGCGCGGTATCACCATCAAGTCGACTGGTATCTCCATGTACTTCGAGGTCGACAAGGACGATGTCTCTGCAATCAAGCAGAAAACTGAGGGTGCGCGTCCATGGTCCTGCCGTCCCGCCTCATGGATCTGATAAACCTTTGCTGACTTCTCCAGGTACCGAGTTCTTGATCAACCTCATCGATTCCCCCGGCCACGTTGACTTCTCTTCCGAGGTCACGGCCGCCCTCCGTGTCACCGACGGTGCCCTTGTCGTCGTCGACTGTATCGAAGGTGTCTGCGTCCAGACCGAGACTGTGCTCCGTCAGGCGCTTACCGAGCGTATCAAGCCCGTCGTCGTCATCAACAAGGTCGACCGTGCCCTTCTCGAGCTCCAGGTCTCAAAGGAGGACCTCTTCCAATCGTTCTCGCGGACAATTGAGTCCGTGAATGTCATTATTTCGACTTACAACGATGCCGCTCTCGGTGACGTCCAAGTCTACCCTGAAAAGGGTACTGTCGCCTTCGGCTCCGGTCTCCACGGTTGGGGTTTCACGCTCCGTCAGTTCGCCGCACGCTACGCCAAGAAGTTCGGTGTAGACAAGGACAAGATGATGGTCAAGCTCTGGGGCGACAACTACTTCAACCCTGCGACTAAGAAGTGGTCGACGAAGAGCACCGATGCCGATGGCAAACCCCTCGAGCGTGCGTTCAACCAGTTTGTCCTCGACCCTATCTTCCGTATCTTCGACGCCGTCATGAACTTCAAGAAGGACGAGGTTCACAAGATCTGTGACAAGCTCGATGTCAAGCTCGCTCAGGACGAGCGTGAGCTCGACGGCAAGGCCCTCCTGAAGGTTGTCATGAGGAAGTTCCTTCCCGCTGGTGACTCCCTCCTGGAGATGATTGTCATCAACCTCCCATCCCCCGCTACCGCTCAGCGTTACCGTGTCGAGACTCTCTACGAGGGTCCCATGGACGACGAGTCTGCCATCGGTATCCGTGACTGTGACCCCAACGGTCCCCTCGTCTGCTACATCTCCAAGATGGTGCCGACCTCCGATAAGGGTCGCTTCTATGCGTTCGGTCGTGTCTTCTCCGGTACCGTCCGTGCTGGCCCGAAGATCCGTATCCAGGGTCCCAACTACGTTCCGGGCAAGAAGGACGACCTCTTCGTCAAGTCGGTCCAGCGTACGGTGCTCATGATGGGCCGTTACGTCGAGCCCATCGAGGACTGCCCCGCCGGTAACATCATCGGTCTCGTCGGTATCGATCAGTTCCTGCTCAAGAGCGGTACCCTCACCACCTCGGAGACGGCGCACAACATGAAGGTCATGAAGTTCTCCGTGTCCCCCGTCGTACAGGTCGCCGTCGAGGTCAAGAACGCCGCCGATCTCCCCAAGCTCGTCGAAGGTCTCAAGCGTCTCTCGAAGTCCGATCCGTGCGTACAGACGTCCATCTCGGATTCCGGCGAGCACATCGTCGCCGGTGCCGGTGAGCTTCACTTGGAGATTTGCTTGAAGGTACATGTTTCCTATCAACCTCAAACGACCTTTTGTATTCACGATGTATGATATAGGATCTCCAAGAGGATCACGCTGGTGTCCCGCTCAAGATCTCTGACCCCGTCGTCGGTTACCGTGAGACCGTCAAGGCCGAGTCGTCGATCGTTGCGTTGTCAAAGTCGCAGAACAAGCATAATCGTCTATACGCGAAGGCACAACCTATCGACGAGGAGCTCACACTTGCCATCGAGTCCGGCAAGATCAACTCCCGTGACGATTACAAGGTCCGCGCGCGTATCCTCGCCGACGAGTTCGGCTGGGACGTTACCGACGCCCGTAAGATCTGGTGTTTCGGTCCCGACACGACTGGCCCCAACGTCCTGGTCGATATCACCAAGGGTGTGCAGTACCTCAACGAAATCAAGGATTCGTGTGTTGCTGCGTTCCAGTGGGCGACGAAGGAGGGTGTCCTTTGCGAGGAGAACATGCGTGGTGTTCGTGTGAACGTTCTCGATGTTACAGTAAGTTTCGCGGGAGAACCTCCAGAGAGTGTGTTGAGGCTAATCTCTTATTCTATGACAGCTTCACACCGATGCGATTCACCGCGGTGGTGGACAGATCATCCCGACCTGCCGTCGCGTCACGTACGCCGCTTGCTTGCTCGCCGAGCCCACCCTCCAGGAGCCTATCTACCTCGGTACGTGAAGCATCACAGCTGCGTTTCGACTTAATTGACGGACTTTTGACTTCTGGCTTCTGATCCTTCTTTAGTCGAGATTCAATGTCCCGAGAACGCGATCGGCGGTATCTACTCGGTGCTCAACAAGCGTCGTGGTCAGGTCTTCAGTGAGGAGCAGCGTGTGGGCACGCCGATGTTCACGATCAAGGCGTATCTGCCTGTCATGGAGTCCTTCGGCTTCAACGGCGAGCTTCGTTCGCAGACCGGTGGTCAGGCCTTCCCTCAGTCCGTCATGGACCACTGGGAGTTGATGAACGGCTGTGAGTCCTTCCTGGTTCTCATCAGCAAATGGGTATAGTAATAACTGGCGATTACAGCACCACTCGAGAAGGGTAGCAAGCTCGAGGAGCTCGTCAAGAACATCCGTGTTCGCAAGGGTCTCAAGGTTCGTCCCCACTTTAAGTCCCCGGACGGCTGTAGCCTTACTGACCGGGAACGTTTAGCCCGAAATCCCGCCTTTGGACACTTACTACGACAAGCTCTAGAAGGGAAGTTGAACGAGTGCAGAAGTCGATCAATGTGCCAATGTCTCCCACTGTACTTGTGTTATCAGCCGCACCTGTCTTTTGTTAGCGTCCTCTGTCGTCCCACTGTTGTATTCTCATCCTCCGGCGATCGCGCAAATGCACGCTTTACGTCTTTCACGCAATTTCACGAACCCCCATTCATCTATCTGTGCGTGCATTCCCACCACCTCTCAGTGTCTCACGCGAATCCCATTGAGTGCGCGAAGCCGGGAGGCGGAGGAGCTGTCACGCGGCGCGGGGGGGCGAGATCTGGAAGACTTGAGAAGCTTCGGTGGACGACCGTTCTCGAGGCCGGATGATGTCTGCGCGCACGGGGAAGACATCGGGGGTGCAAACCTCTTTCGCTTCTCCCCAGAGCACACGGGATGCCCGCAAGAAGTACTCAGCAGGCAGCTGCCACGGCGCCGGGGCACACCCCGAGCGACAATGTCACTCAGCCATGACGCGCGCGCAGCGACTCGGCAGCCCGCAGGGCCTTGGGTCACAGACATGGGTCACTGGGCGCTGCACAATACAGTATGCATGGTCCCCTCGTGCAAGGGATCCGAAGGCTGAGGCCAGTGATGGAGGGGCGAGGTCCAGAACGCGGGGCGGATGACCAGACCCAGGAGGTGGGAGAGCGCTAAGCGGTGGCCCGCGTCCATGTTCGCGGGACATGCCTTCTGTTCTGAGCGCAGCTTCTTTGCGCTCTCTCATGGCGCGTCCTTCCGTTCGCTGGTAATGACGTCAAAAGAACCCCTTCGCAGATAGCACGCGTCGCGCGACGCACCGAGGCCTGCGGCCATCACTCGCCCGGGAAGACGTTGCGTCATGGTCTGGTATTATGCGAGTACAATATCGGGGTAGTGGCAAACGGCGGGTGTACTCTATCTACTACGGGTGATAGCTAGGATGGGACAGCACAGATACAGTGGCGATAAATGAGATGAGATGAGATGAGATGAGATGAGATGAGATGAGATGAGATGAGATGAGACGGATGAGACGAGATGAGACGACGAGAGTCAGGAGGGACATCGTGACAGACAGCGATTCCGAGCGCGAGACACGAGCAATAAACAGTAGCTGGCGTCGGGCAGGGCGTGCGTGTGTGCACGCTGCCACGTACGATAAAGAGAAGAGAAGAGCCATAGGAACAAAGGAAGCGATTCCCCCAACTACAAGACAACCCGCTCCGAAGAGCGTGAACCAATAACAAGAGATTAGGACGAGTACATAGGGAAAGGGAGGCAGATGGTGATGACATGCGAAAAAGAAAGGAACCCCATTGGCGAGTGCACAGCACCGAACTAATGCCGCCGCATCCCAGCGTTCCTTCGTGTACTTCGTGGAGGAGGAGAGCGTCGTCGGGCCCCACTTCGCTTCGGGCTATGGGCCGGAGTGCCTCAAGCGAGGGAAGCATCTTGCTTGTGGGGTATCGAGCGATCCGCGAGGTGAACGGCGACGGCAGAGCGCAATGGTGGTGGGGGAGCGCTCGAAGGGAAGAGCAACCGGCGCCCGAGTAAGTGAGGAAGGGTGTGCTTCTTCGGTGCACGCTCGCGAAGAACGGACGAGACAGGTGGGGCTCCTGGCGAGCATTAGGTCGGTCCCCCGACCGGAGGTGAATCGCAGACGCGAAGACACCAACGCTGGTAGAGCTCATCTACGCGCGACGTATCGCCAGTAGAGGTTGTTTGGGGGCTGGAGGGAGAGAGGAGGGGTGAGGACCGGGGAAGCAACAGGGGAGCAAACGCGGAGCATGGCTACATACCTGAGTGCCGGGGGTAGAGTTGTCTGAGATACGACACAGCATGAGGGGTTGCAGGACATGGACAAGATATGGGCGAGTACTCACGCGGACGGATACACTCCCATACATCAACACCCTTTCCTTTAGGGTCCCAGACGGCGCATTGGGCGTGCAACGCCCAGTAGAGGTTGAGCTCCCAAGCGCGGGTGGCATCTGCGACAAGGCCGGGCATTGGAGGAAAAAGATGGTGGCGGGGGAAGGGTTGGGGTTTGGAGAGAGGGGAAGAAAGAGAGGGGAAGAAAGGGAGGGGAAGACGGTATATAGGCAGTCGGTGCAGAAAAGGAGCGGGATGGAGGAGTGGTTTATATCCAACGGGGGACAGGTCTCGGACGCCGGGGACTTGTGCGATTCCGCAACCCAACCTCGCGCAGATTTTGGGTCACAATCTGCCCTTTCTCATCCAATCAAATAACTTGACTTTTCCAGGGCTGCTTTCCGCGGAGGCTCAAATTTACTGCCCCGCACAGATGGCCCGCGGTGCCGGGACGACGGACCGCGACGGAGTCTGAAATAATCCGATAAGTCCAGATTGAGTGGATGGTTACGATCGATAAGACCCTGGGCGATTGGCGGCGTGGCGGGCTGGCAGGGTTGCAATTGCGGTTGGTAAGAGTCGGTAAGTCATCCGACCTTCTTCCTGGCCTGCGTGCCCCGACCCCGCCCTCATGCGGCAGTCGACCTCTTAGCGAAACAATGCACCACCACACCTCCCCACCGACAACGCTAGCCTGCCTTGCTCCGCCAAGTCGTGCTTGTGCCACCCAAAATTTCTGGTCGCATTCAACTTGCATTCAACCGTCCTGCACCGTCAAAGCGCTGCCTCTTTGACCAACCTTCGCAGCATCCTTGCCCATCATTCCCCCTGTACACCACGTCTTCGCCATCCGCCTGCATCAGGGTTCATTCCAGCGTACCCACAGTTTCGTTACGGCGCACGCGCGGCCTTCGATTTTGGCCGTCACTCCGCACGGCCGACGAGTGGCGGCGTCGGAATGCCCTGGGGCCAGGCTGGGCCCGCACCTCCCGTTCCGCCGTCACAGCCAATCCGCTGGCTCGGCAGATACCCTTTATTGCGGATTTCTGCGGAAAAGTTTTCATATGATATGTTTCATGTGCTTACATGATAGGCCCTGTTGCCCCTCGCCCTCCTCGAGATCTGTGCGCGAAGCCCCCGTCGGGAACGAAGCCGCTCGCAGCTCCAACGCGACTGATTTCCTTCCACGCAGAAGCATTGCTCCGAAGCACATGCCCAGCCGCCCGCCCCTTCTTCCTTCCAATTTCGCGCGCTGTGGCCACGGCCACTTACACGTAAAAACCTGGCTTCTCAAACCATCAGCTATCCACTCAGCGCACCGCCGGGGCTATGTGGTGATTCGTTTCGTAAACCCCACCCTCCTTCGCTGAATGCATCCTTTGCGCCCGTTCAGCAGGCCAATTGGATGATGTCATCCCGATGCACAACCCAGGCCCTGTCGTGCACTGCTCTACCGCAAGGATCACTCACTGCCGCGCTGAGCCCAGAACCCTCTCGTAAGGCAGCAATGATGGACAAACCCGCTCCAATGAGCGGTTCAACGGTTCACGAATTCGTCCGTTGAGGTATTTCCCCGGCATGTTCTGCTTCGCAGCCAACCCCCCTTTTTCACGACCTCGACAGTTGCCCAGTCTGACTTGTCCTGACCTCGCGGAGGGATCTCAATGATACGAGGGGTACTGACAGCCAAACGTGCTTCCGTACCTGACCCTCGCCGGGCTCGTTGTGAGGGCCGCAAAGCTATGTTGCGAACGCCATTGGGCGCGAGCTCACTCATACGTATGTTAGAAACGGAGACCGATCAGGTACGATCTGCGTTTGGCCTTGTGGACAGCTCAGTAGAAGATTTTTAACACCGCGGAGAGGTTCCGATTACCAGCGGATTCGAGAACTTTCAGGACAAGGTGTCTAACGACCGGTCGCCAATTTCTCTATGTTGTGGCGGCAACTTCCTTTCTACTTAAAAGATGGATGTCACACCGCGTGGCCTCCACACAACTCTTAGACATACCTCCTTACCCCGAAACCATGTCTTCTCTACGCAGCGGCTGGTTCCCTGTCCAGAATCTCACTTCTCTATCATGTATCATTCCTGCAGGCTGAGCAGTGCAAAGATGATCGGTGGCCTGGCCACACTTTCAAACTTGGACCGATGCAATGAGGTGAGTAAGAAGTGTCGGGCGAGCGAAAACGAGGGTTGATGGTATCTGCAGCCCGTATCGACCGGGAATACACTCACCAAATTATGCTGATGTGTTCGCCGACGGATCCGATATGGCATCGGAGACGGAACATGCGCATTGGAACGCTCTTGGTGCCCAGATCATCCACATTTCGGCCCTCGTGCTGGTGAATGACCCAGAACGGAACCTGTGCTGCGTCGTGGTTGACCTGTAGGACAGTTTAGCCTCACTTTTCGCCTTAGCTCAACAACAAAAGCGCGATTGGTATTAAGTAACCAGCTGCACTGTTGGGCTCCCGACCGCTGGCGTTTCCGTATTTTTGGTGTGAACTCATCGCTGCACTCCCCCACCACCAAAACGTGCGACTGTATCCACGGAAAGTTGTCTTAACTCTGGGGCAGAGAAGTGGTTCGAAAAGCAGAGACTGGGGAGAGGCTGACAAGCCTGAGGGACGCACGGGTGGCGCCGCGCGCAGTTTAGGTACAATGGCGATTGCTATTTTGAGAGATCGACTGCGGCGGTGTGGATGCACGTGGCTGCGGAAGTACCTTTGGGCTGGGCGAGCACCACTGGCAACACCCTTCTTCATCCCCCGTCGTCGCCAGCACTCTTGCTCTTGCTTTGTCTTGCCTGCAGTGGTGCTGTCGCGTCTTTTCCTCCCGGCTTTCTCAGGCCACTTCACGTTCTTTATCCCATACCCCGTGCTGAGCTTGCCATCGCGTCTGCTCGCGCTCTCACACTATTTCGGAAATGAAGTTTCTGCAACCGCTCGCCACGCCAGTCGTTTTGTCTCTCCTTTCTTCGGTCATGAGCACCTACGGATTCGCTGCCACACGCAGGGCGACTGTGTGCAACGGGCATGCAGAGGTACGTTGCGTTTACTGTGCGATTACGGCGAGGCTCATAATTGCCTCTGGACCTCTGGCGACTGAAGCTTT
This sequence comes from Ganoderma multipileum BCRC 37180, assembly GCA_000338015.2. Lineage (NCBI taxonomy): Eukaryota > Fungi > Basidiomycota > Agaricomycetes > Polyporales > Polyporaceae > Ganoderma > Ganoderma multipileum. The sequence continues at coordinate 8,325 of BACB01004959.1, forward strand.
GCGATCGGAGCTTTGGTAATGTCACCTTCGTCGGTGCCCACAACTCGTATGCTGTTGGAATGAACAGTCGTAAGTCCCAGTGGCGCACGCTTCTCTGTCCCGTTCGCTCATTTTCGGCGTCTGCAGTCTTCGTGAATCAGGACTACAATAGTGCGTGCACACGCTGTCACCCTCACCTGATTCTCGTGTACCGACGTCCTTTTCCCTCGGGACAGTCACACAGCAGCTCAATGACGGCGTCCGGATGCTCCAGTCCCAGGCGCATAACCAGAATGGTGTGATCGAATTGTGCCACACGAGCTGTGTGCGTACCGCTCGGAACCGCCGTACATGCTCTTGGATTGACGTAACTTCTACGTGGGTATTCTAGAGCCTGCAAGACGGCGGCTCGCTCAAGGACTATCTCACCGAAGGTATCTCCGAACAGTCACTCGGGAAGCCAGGGCCGTCAGAGCTAACAGTCCATTGCAGTGAAGACGTGGATGGACGCCAACCCCAACGATGGCAAGTGTGAAACGGGGTGAGGATACTGGAGCCACGGCTGACCGTGCTATCCGTCTAGTCGTGTCCCTCCTGATAGTCAACTCGGACAATGTGGCACCGTCGGAGTACGATACCGTCTTCAAGGCCGCTGGTCTAGACACGCTAGCGTATGCGCCCAGCTCGGCGTCGTTGGCTGCGAGCGCGTGGCCCACCCTTGGGTCGCTCATCGACTCCGGCAAGCGTTTGGTCGTGTTCTTGTCCACCACTGCTGACTTCAACACGGTCCCGTACCTTATTGATGGTAAGTGGGCGTCGCTAAAGGGCAGAGCGCATGTAATATCCGGATTCTCGGGCCTCTTTACTGAAATTTGTGGACGCAGAGTTCACGAATATCTGGGAAACGGCGTTTGATGTCACCGACACCACCTTCGATTGCAACATCAACCGGACGAAAGGAGACACTAGCAGCCAGATGTATCTTATCAACCACTTCTTGGATAAGATTGTTGCTGGTTTCCCAGCACCAGACCCCGACAACGCGAACACTACGAATGCTGTCAGCGGTGTCGGATCCCTCGGACAACAGGTGCAGACATGTGCAACTCAGCATAGCCGCAACCCTAATTTTATGCTCGTTGATGTAAGTGCTTCTCACTCCGTCTACCGTAGCATCTTCGCCTATCTGACAATCGTTGCCGCAGTTCTATGAATACGGGAACGGTTCGGTGTTCCAAGTAGCTGCCACTGCAAACGGAGTTACGTATAGCCCAGCTACGCCGGTCGCGGCACCGGGAGGCTCTGGCTCGACCTCGTCATCTAAATCCAGTGTCACGAGTACGCCAAACGGGGGCGTGGACCTCCGCATCCTCCCCGCTCATCTCGCCGGATTTCTCGCCGTTGTTGGCGGGATAATGTTAGGTGCACTGACCTTGTTCTGATTTACCGCATTGTTATTTTCATCTACAAAAGCATCCAGTACCTTCTGCTGTCGACATCGACCATCGGACTTGCTTGATCATCCTGTACTACTTATCGCTATCACACACATGGATATGGATCTCGTAGCTACGTGCCTTCGGGCCCTAATGCATTGCATCTGGACATTCGTTCGTGGGTTTTGCCGCGTTTCAGGTCGGACCGTTGTGTGTGCTGTGGGGGCGTGCACGAGCTGGAATGGACAGCCACGCGTTGGCCACGCAGCCGGCGTCCGGCGCGCTCGGTGCGAAGTGCCTGCTGCCTCACAACATCGCTCGCCGTCCCGCCTTTTCCTCTCCTCGCCTCCTTTCTCGACGGGCTCATCCTCGCCTGCCACTGCCACGATGAGCTTTCAGAACTTTAGGCTGGGCCCGCCCGGCACGCAGCACACGTTTTCCGAGCTCGACACGCCCCCGCACTCCGCCCTGTCCGCCGGGGGGCAGTCGTCGTCGTCCCTCTCCCCTCCTTTCGCGCAGATGTCCAGCGACTCCGGCACGCGCGTGCAGTCCCCGTCCTCGGCCACGCACTATACCGAGAACCCGCGGAAGGGGCTCTACGGGTCCGGGGATGCAGACGACCGATATACGCTCGTGTTCGAGAACATGGACGCGTTCGAGGCGTGGCGCCAGCGCGAAGAGGAGGAGAAGATGGTCGAGTTCGTCAAGGGCGACACGCACGCGTCCAAGGCGGTCCCCCCGCGGTTCAAGGAGCACACGAAGCTCGTGTGCGGCCGGCACTCGCGCGGCGGGAGGAAGAAGTACGTGAAGAAGTACCCGGACAGGGTCAGGAAGGTGCCTAGCAGAAAGGTTCGTCAGAACGGCCGGCCGGGGTGCACATGCGCATGCGTGCGTGCGGCGCGTTGTCCCCGTTCGTCACCGTCGTTGTTGCTAGGAAAGAGCGGTGACTGATGACGTCTAGGTAGCTTGAGGGGATAGGCTGTCCTGCATCGATTAGCTACAAGACGTACTTTGGGACTGAGGAGGTCCGCGCATGCTGTGAGTCGCATTAACCACGCCTGCGTGTTCTCCCTCCCAGCGACGATCCTCACACCGTCGGCAGACGTCGCAGACCACTCGCACGAGATCGGGCCTCCCAACCTTCCCTTCACGAAGCGTGGGCGAAAGGCACAGGCGGAGATGGACGCGCGAGCTGCTGCCGACCGACCTCGGGGAAGACCACGTAAAGACCGCCAGCAAGTTCCCGAACAGTCGTCGGCGAGCCCGCAGTCCGTGCACTACCTGGACGATGCGCAGAACGCCGTCGCGGGGCCCTCATCTGCCCCGCAGATGGTGCAACAGCCTCCGCCGCCGCTACCCCCCATGACCGCTGATCCGCAGCAGACGTTCCAGTCGACCATCGCGATGCTGGCCCCCCTACCTTCCATGGCGCCGATGCAGCAGACCGGGGTTGAGGCGTCGCAGGAGCGATGGGACAGGATGGGCGTGCTCTTCCAAAGCGTCCGGGATCACGCCCGGTCCTTCGAGTTCCCAGCCCCGTCCGTGGCCGCGTTGGAGAGCGTTCTCATCCGGCTCTATCTCGAGAGCCCCATAGGAAGCAGCCTAGCGGCTGCAGCTATGGCCGGTATCGATGGTCTCAATGGAGGAGTGGGGATGGGTGGACCGCAGATGGACGGAAACCACGACCATAATGGGGCAGGAACATAAACACAGGCCATGGACCGGTGTCCTTGAGTGGCCCGCACGCACAGGACCTTTCGTAGTTGCTAATGCGTACATCGCCCCAATGTACTAAGTTATCCTGAATTGCTGGGACGTGTATCGCTATTCTTGAGGCTCGTCTTGTGTTTGTTTCGACTGTGCGGAGCTGCGGCTCCTCGGACCGTGCACGTGTGAGCGCCCGTTTGACCATTTTCCCTCCCGGAACTTGCTCACTTACACCCACCAACCCGTTTCTCTGTCCGGTCAAAACCCTCTGATCTCTGCTTGTCATTGCCGTCATGTCCTCCCTTAGGAATTCACTCCATAGGCGGTCCCACAAGGAGCGTTCTCAGCTTTCTCACCGATCACGTCTAGGCATTCTCGAGAAGCACAAGGACTACGTGCTCCGTGCTCGGGACTACCACTCCAAGCAGGACAGAATCAACCGTCTGCGGGAGAAGGCCGCGACCAGGAATAAGGATGAGTTCTATTTCGCAATGACCCGACAGAGGACGGAGGTGGGTTGCAGTTGACCTTACAATCATCCCTTGCATACCTCATCCTCTCGCGCATTCAATAGCGCGGCGTACACGTCCAGGACAGAGGGAACGAAGCGCTGCCTACGGATATAGTGAAAGTGCTAAAGACGCAGGATGAAAATTACCTGCGGACCATGAGAGCCGCGGGACTGAAAGTGTGTGAACGCCGCCTCCCTCGTCTCTTTGCTGTGGCCGGTATTGAACCTTGGCCTTTCCAGAAAATAGACCGGCTGAAGGCCCAGCTCAGCCAACTCGCGAACCTCGTGCAGCCCGACACATCAGAAGACGTCGACGTCGACGCGGCGGAGGAGCTTGACAACCACGAGCTCGAAGTCCTTCGCGAGGCGGGTGTAATCCCCCTGGCAGTGCCCAGGAAAGCGCGGCTGAAAGCGCGCAGCCGCAGCGGGAAAGGGAAGCACATTCTATTCGCTGAGGATGAGGTAGAGGGTACGTCCTATCACGCGCACGCTCGTGTTCATGTAGGCTGTAGGGCGGCGAGGATGACACGTTTGTGCCACAGCACGGCAGCACGGTTCTGCAAGCGGACAGGCCTCCGGTTCGCGGGCAGACGACCCCATGGACGTCGAGCAGCCAGTCGAGGTTGACCTGGGCTGGAAGCAACCGGAGGAGACGAAGCGGAAGCGAAGGAAGTCGAAGGGTGCGGCGGAAGTGGAAGACGGGACCTTTGACGACTCTTTGCTGGACACCGCGGGGGCGAAGCAGGCCAGTTCTGCGTGGTTCGTGTTTGAGAGTTAGGTTCGGGACTAATCGTTGCTTCATGCAGGAGCATCGCTCTCGACTGCTCAAGGAACTCTCTGCCCGACTTATCCGCGATAAGCAGCTCCGTTATGCCGAGCGTGAACTGGAGATGCAAAAGCTCCTCATGGGCAAGGGTGCGTCAAGGAAGCTTACTGGAGTGGAGAAGGTCGATGATGACGATGCCGGCGACGATGAAGACGATGCGCCCAGGCCCAAGAAAGTGGACGAGAAGGCCTGGAAGCCTAGAGTGTATAAGTGGCGCGTTGAGCGCAAACGATGAGTCTATATGATATCATTCCATACAGCCCTTCTTCCGTAACTTGCCAGCCGTAAGCTTCAACTGGTTGAGTTCGATCGAAAACTAGAAACGCCGTATACGTAGCAAGCATACATTATGGGAAATAATGGGGTATCAGGGATACATCCGCGAGCCAAGATATAATAGAGCAAGTGACGAAGATACCAATGATACATGCGACTAATCGTCTCCACCGCGAAAGCTTCTCGAGTTTCATACAATACATTATAAATGGGGTCTTCACATGCATCTAGTCAGCGAACGGGTCGGCAAACGGGTCTTCTTCCTGCAGCAGGCCCCGCTTGGGATCGCGGCGCACATCGTGCGATTCGTTATCCGAAACGTCGACATAGTCACGTCGGCGTGATTGCGTCCCCGAGGAGGGTCCCGCTCGGTTGTGCGTTTCTTCGTCAGAGGACTGGTAATCGCTGTAGTCGGAAAGGGATCCGCGGCCATACCCGCCGTCGTTGTCAGACGAGGTGCGGCGGGCTGCAGTGGGCCGGATCGGTGGCGGCAAGTTACTGTGGAGGTGTCAGAATATAAACCAAGGTGCCCCGTATACCGGAGGGAATTACCTTTGCTCCGCGCCAAGCGCCCCGAACTGGAGGTCTTGAAGGTCAGGGTATACGTATGAAGGGCTCGAGGGGCTCGTAGGGCTTGAGTCGCCGGATCCTGGCCTCATGCCCGAACTTGAACGTCCGACAGACCGGTTGATGGCTGCGCGCTGTTTCTCTTGCAACTTGCCGAGCTCGCTCGAGGACAGCTTGGCTGCAGCGAGGCCCTCCTGAATCTCTTTGACCTGCGCTTCGGAGGTATCTGGTTTGGTGAGCTGGTACAACTACTTAGCTTCAACCATGTGCTCGAGGCAGGCGATTCTTTCTCACCAAGTCATAGTTCTCAATAGCTGCAATAATGCGATCGTTGGTCTCGATGAGAACACCAATCATGTCCTCATTCTCCACCAACTATAACCCTATGTCAGACGAGTCGATCAGGAAGTCTCGCGCATGAAGCCTCACTTGGACGTAACGGACGAGCTGCTTCCGGACCTGCTTGACATTAGCCAAGCATTCCTGGACACGCTCGTTTGTCTCGTAGCTTTCTTGCTGAGGATTCACCAGCTGCGTATCCCGTCAACTGGGCATCGGGAAAACGTTGGGCGAATGACTTGCCGTCATGGCGTTGACGAGATTACTAGCGGCTTGCGACGCATTAGCAATCGTGGTGAGAATTTGAGGCTTCTCCTGTAAGGTATTGAATCTATGTTGAGGAGAGCACGACATGATATGAAACATACCTGCTCGAAGTTGAATGGCTTTCTCTTCGTTTTCGGCCGCGACCCATTACGCCTCCGCTCCTCCTCTTCACGCTTTCTCCTTTCCTTTTCCTCCTTCGCCTGGCGTTTCTCTTCCTCTTTCTTCTTCTTGACAGCCTCTTCTTTCCTCTTCCTCTCTAAATAGTTGGCATCCAACCCCATGCCCGCATTCATGCCATCTATCGCCCTCTTGTCTGCGCTCACCCGATCCGCCTGTGCAATCTTGCACTGATCGTAAAGCTTAGCGACATACTGCATAGAAGGATCGTCGGCGAACTGGCGATGCCAGCCCACGAGGACGGATATAAGCTTCTTCTTGACTTTGTGGTCCGTCGCGGGGTCGGCGGCGATGTGTTTAATTGCATCGAGAAGCATATGGTCATTGAAGGAGCCTGTGTAGCATTGCCGTTAACCTTTGATAGCTTTACAATCACATGCCGCTTACTCTGGATCTTTGGGCTTCCGTTTTCGATTAACGCTTTCAGTATCTGGGTGAGAAGTGAGAAGGGAAAACATGTGAAGCCAATGTGGCGACGCGTACGTGAAGAGCGCGGTATTGCGCGTGCGGGTCCCCATGCTTGATCTTCTTTCGAATTGCTCGCGCAGCCTCCGCTGGCCTAAGGAATGGTTCAAACGAGCCCCAACGAGGGGAGCATAGAGCTCACCCGGTCGCTTGGATATCGATGGATTCCACAATCTCGGGGATGCTACCACGATTCTGGTGAGATCGTGACGGGTACCGCACATGAAAATCTCACCCGTCATAAGCCTCTCCCTCATAACTGCTCGATGTAAGGATTTCAACCCACTCCGTTGTGGAAGACTGCGGAAGATAGGATGATCGACGACGAGATACGCACGGGTGATGGAGAGGAAACTTACGCGAGGCTTCTCGTTGAGAAAAGCAGAATAAGCCTGCTTGTAGAGGGATGTCATGGTCGCAGGTTAGGGGGAGAAGGCAAGAGTGGGTAGTTATGTCCGGGACACCGCTCGGACATGCTCGAAGCACAGCGACACATGCCCGTCCCGGTGACGTCTATCATAGTCGCTCGCCCTCAAGCCTATCAAGCGCCCATTCCATCCACCCGCTCATTCAGATTCAGAATCATTCATCCCCATCATCCCACCTTGAGCTCCTGTGGACGATTTTCCATGGCATGCTTACTCTCCACTCATCCTCACCTCGGTCTCTACGTCATACTCGATGTGTCGGTCCTTGAGTTGTATTATGCGCATTAACCATGGCGTGTCCACGTAACAAATGTGCAGGTATCAGTATCTAAATAACGCAAACTTGTCTCCTATACCCATTCTATCAAGTCCCGCGGGTTGCCTCCGACCCAAAACGACTGCAAAGCCCGAGGAAGCTTCAACCCCACCACATTCCCCCCATCATCGAAGATGACTCCATTCTCGACCAAGGCGACGATCAGGCGCGGTATGGCCGCCGCCGTCCCGTTCAGTGTATGCGCGAACGGGACGGATGTTGATGCCTGCTCCGCAGAATGTGGCGTTCCTGTTGCCGACGAGGCTGGTTGTCGGCGGTATCTGATGTGGAGCCGGCGGGCTTGGTAGTCCGTGCAATTCGAGGTGGACGAGATCTCTCCCCAGCTGCCGCGGCCAGGCATCCAGGCTTCGGCATCATACTTGCGGTACGCACTCGCGCCCAGTTCTTCTGTGGGCATGTCGAGCACCCTGATATTTGTCATTAAAATGACACAGTCATCTTGACCAAACCCAAGAGCCTACCTGAAGGACAGCCCAAGGCCTTCGAAAATCTCCGCCTGCATCTGCCGCATATCCTCCATAATCGCCCCACTCGACTCTGCATCTGAAACCACGAACAACTCCAGCTTGGTGAACTGGTGCACACGATAGAGCCCTTTCGTGTCTGCACCCCTAGCCCCAGCTTCTGCACGGAACGCATGTCCCAGCCCAGCTACCTTTAAAGGTAGCTCGCTTGCGGGCAGTATCTTGTTCGCGAACATCCCGGCAAGTGGAATCTCCGCCGTCCCAGCCAGTACAAGCTCGGGATGGCTATGGGTTGACGCTGCCGTGGGGTCCGCCGTATGCGCAAGATGATACATCTGCGATGACGCACCATCGACGGGGTCGCGTGGTCGGAAACCACACCGACGCGCGATGTCCGAACGGACGACGTCGGGGGTGGTGACGGGAGTGTATCCGTGCTTCACTGCGATGCTCAGCGCGTAGTTGGTAAGCGCGAGCTCGAGGAGGGCGCCCTCATTCTTGAGGTAGTACCACGACGAGCCCGTCGTGAGCGCCCCAGCTTCGAGGTCCAATATGTCGAGCGCGCAGCATATCGCGACATGATCTCGTGCGGGGGAGGCAGGAAGTGGCTCGGGGCCATGTATAGACAGCGTCACGGCAACAGACTCTGGGCCAATAGGGACATCTGGATGTGTGTCATTGGGAATTGCAAGGGCAAGGGCATGGAGATCATCCTCGAGTTTTGTAGCGGCCTCTTCCAGCCCAGCGATCTCGGCCTTGAGCACTTGCGCCCGAGCCAGCGCAGCCTGCTTCATCTCCGGGTCCTTCGCAAGAGTGCGTATCCGCTCACCGACGACGGAACGTTCGTGTCTCTTGGCGTTCAAGGCCTGCGACACGCTCTTCTGCTCCTCATACAGGGTCGCGACTCGTGTGACCGCACCGAGAGGGAGGGGTGCCTTCCGGTTGAAGGCGTTGTGTGACTTGAAAACGACATTCTCGGAGATGTCCCTGTAGTCTAGCCTGGGCTTTGGCAGACTGGTGGAGGTAGTGGTGCGCGCTGGCGCGGTAGAGTAGGCTCGGAGCCTTAACACCTCTTGAACCATCAGCTCGAGCAACATGTTCGACGTCTTTCTACTCACGACAAGGACGCTCCAGGCACGCGCTGTGCACCCAGCGAGTCAAAGCATGGAAAAACGACATCATCCGCTATCGCTGCATATGAGATGGACGGGACAAGGCTAGCAGGGACAGAGAAGGATAGGAGGCAAAGTCAAGGGCACCGTGACCAGCTGGCAGTAAACGCCCCTGTGACTATCGCGACTGTTACCGTGACAAAGGCCTATGGACGTCGCGGCCCTCACCGGATGAAGGACGGGCCGATGGTGCCAGTACTGCGACTAGCAGTGGGGACGATGACCATTAAAGTACTGTAGGCGGGATATATAGAAAGGATGAGGATGTACGGTAATTATATATGTCAGTACTTTAGAAACAGCGCTCTACAGTTTTCGCTTTCTGAGAACGACGTCCATGTCTCCCTTTGGGTGCACGATACCTAACCCTATCCGTTCCCGGACAACCTCGGGACGTGTCATGCACCCCTCGTCTATTTCCAGAGAGCCATAGGTCAGCAAAATGGCAATGAATAGCCTGAGCTCAATCATCGCCATGTGCCTACGAGCGCTTTGGTCAGGAGGACAACGTGGTGACAGAGGACGGAATTACTTGCCTGCCCTCACACATCGAAATCCCTCCGCCGAACGGCATAGAGTGGTTAGATACCAGCTTCCCATCCTTCACGGGCTGTGGAGGATCCAGGTACCGGCGGACGTCAAACTCCTCTGCCCTTGGGTGGATCTCGTCGTCGAGGTGTACCTGCCTGGTGGCGCAAACGACCCTTTCGCCTGGCCGCAGCTGATACCCCCCAAGAGTCACGGGAGCGGTGACGCGACGCATAGAGAACACAGAGCTGCGGTAACGGAGAGTCTCCTGAATTGCAGACGTCAACAGCGGGACCCGTTCGGGGCTTGATATGATCATTTCGTCGAAGAAAGCCGGTCCCAAGGGCATGGATGGATGTGCTGCTTGCCACTGTTTACGGACGCCGTCCAACTCAACTACGAGGGGTGTGAGGCCCTCGGGTTGTTGAAGGAGCTCCGCAATGAGCCAGTAGATAGCCCACATAACGTTGGCTTCAAGGGCCCATAGTTGAACAGCGAGAATGGTGGCGATGTCACGACTCGTCTGCGCACAAACGGGAGGTCAAGATGCCGCAAATGCGGACGAGACGATGATACGTGAACATACCAAGTTTTCTTGGCGTCCATCTACCGCCACTTGGACGAGCGGGCCCAACTCCTCGAGACGATCCTCGTTCTGCATGAGGAACTCCTCGACAATGTCCACGACATCGTCCCATGCCTTGAGCGGTTTGCGCAGGAGAATTTTAGGCAGGCCTGCGCTAAGCATGGGGAAGCTCTCGTCGAAAATTTGAAAGCCTTTCCAAGTCTTCGCCGCGGGGAAATCGGACCCAAATGCTGCATGAGCGCCTGCACGGTATGCGGGAGGAATGATGAACGTCTTGAGGGGACCCGAAGCACCATCCATGTCGGAGATGACGCCGAGAAGCGTGTCGTGAACGCTGCTGAGAAATGTTGAAACCATCGGTCCTATGGTTCCCGGAAGGAGAGCATGGTGAAGGGAAGGCATGTAGGTGTCCAGCATGTACGGGGAAGCCCCGATTTTATCCCTGACAGAGAACACGTCCCGACCTATTTCGACGCGGACAGCGAGAAAGTCGAAACTCTGAGAATGTTGTTAATAAACGTGCAATGTGAGCATTGCTGCAGCAGCACACACCTGCGAGTCACGATACACTTGACTGATGAACTAGCGGGAGGTTAGAACTTAGGATAAACTTCTCGTGCTTGCGGAAGATGCGCACCAGAGGCGACGTCACGAATATCATCTCTTGACCCAAAGTCTTGACGCGGAAAATAGGTCCAAGGATCTTCCTAAACATGAATGACTTGGAACCACCATGCGGGACAACGGAGAGAGAAAACGCACGTCATATTGCTGAAGAACGCGTCAGGGTCCTTTCCCATCTCAATGGCGTTCCCGACCCATGGTATCCAATACGGCGCGCGGGGAGGGCGCGAGACATCAATGCCTCGGATAAACTTGTGCACCCAGTAGAGTCCGACGAGGACGAGGGCAAAGGAGAGGGGTGACTGCGTCACAAGGCCAACAGGACCCGAGGAAGTAACAATGTCTGCTGCAGACATTTCGCCGACAGGAATCGGGCAAAAACGTCAGATAAAGAAGATTTGCTCTATCGCTTCAGCGAAGCATAAAACAGCATAGGATGTTCCTCGGACTTTGAAATTTGAAGGGCAGAGCGAGTTGACGTGGAAGGACGTGCTGGCCGAAGTTGAACAGCCAAATATGCAAGTATGGAATGTGAAGACGAGTTGCGAGCAAAGCAAAGCACAGATGTCATTGGAATGCGTCGTGGGGGTCCAGAAGAGGCCAAACCAATCTAGAGACCAGCCTTGGGCCGAGGTCGACGTCGAGATGCCAGACACAATCCTCTGAGAGTCAGACTGCTCCGAGTCCAGCCCACTCAGGCTGGCCCGGGACGACTCGGACGTGACCGAGTCCCTAATGTCTGTCACACAGCTTGACGCGTCGGTCACGCGTCGAGCCAGGTCACGACCGCGCCGTCCATCCTCCGAGTCCGAGTCGCCATCGGCGACCATGTCCTCCTCCGCTGCGAAAGGCAAGGCTCCCGCTAATGGCTCGGCTTCCACACTCCCTTATGAACTTCCCTGGTACGTGCCACAGGATTCACGAACCAGTCCCTTTCCTCAACCACATCCCAGGGTCGAAAAGTACCGGCCACACGTCCTAGGTGATGTCGTCGGAAATACAGACACCATTGAGCGGCTCAAGGTCATTGCAAGGGATGGAAACTGTCCTCACATTATCATCTCCGTAAGTATCGCTGTGCTTCGTAATGCATTCTCTCACAATGCGCCGTAGGGAATGCCAGGAATTGGAAAAACAACAAGCATACACTGTCTTGCGCACCAACTTCTCGGAGGCGCGTACAAGGAAGGAGTATTGGAATTAAACGCATCAGATGAGAGGTGCGCTATTGCCGTTATTGTCTCGTGTCATGCACCGAGGATCGTGCAGAGGTATCGACGTCGTCCGGAACAAGATCAAGGCCTTCGCACAGAAGAAGGTTACCCTCCCATCCGGTCGCCACAAGATTGTCATTCTAGACGAGGCGGATAGGTGAATCGCAAACTCTGACCGCGCCGGCTGTGTCTAATCCCAGTTTCAGTATGACGGCGGGTGCGCAACAAGCCTTGCGGCGTACCATGGAGATTTACGCCAACACTACTCGCTTTGCGCTTGCTTGCAACATGTCCAACAAGATCATCGAACCCATTCAGAGTCGTTGTGCTATTCTCCGGTACACAAAGCTCCGTGACACGGAAGTATTGAAGCGCCTTCTAGAGATATGCGAGATGGAGAAAGTGTGTTCTCGTTCTTTTCGATATGAAATCCGTACATATCCTGACCATCGATGTCGCAGGTGCAATACAACGATGAAGGGCTCGAAGCACTCATCTTCACGGCCGAGGGCGACATGCGACAAGCGATCAACAACCTCCAGTCCACATGGTCCGGTTTCGGATTCGTCTCCGGGGATAACGTGTTCAAAGTTTGCGACCAACCACATCCGATCACCGTGCAAGCGATGATTCGCGCTTGTTTGAAAGGGGACATTGATGGGGCTATGGATAAGCTCAATGAACTGTGGGACCAAGGCTACAGTGCTGTCGACATTGTGGTTACGGTATTTCGGGTGGTCAAAACCTTCGACGAGTACGATTCATTTTTCTTCAGGCATCCCGCCCTGATTGTAATTTCTGCCAGGATTCCCGAATACACCAAGCTCGAGTTCATTAAGGTAGGTCTATGCGTTCCCCCTCTTTTGTCCCACCATTAAACAGTGAGTGCAGGAGATCGGCTGGACGCACATGCGGATATTGGAGGGGGTAGGGACCCTCGTCCAGCTTGGTGGCATGTTGGCTAGACTTTGTAGAATGTACGTATCACTGGTCCACGCCAATAGACTCGCAAGCTGATTATTTTACAGGCACTACAAACCTGAGCTTTTCCGTGCATGAATTGCATCGCGTTGACGTGATTGTACACATCCCGCTTGTGATTGTTATCCCTGCTATGTATCACGATATTTGTGTATAGGCGGCGGCACACTGACAACCACCACCGGCTCGCACCTCATCCTCAGGTGTTAGGCTACAGTATACCATATGCCTGATCACCCGGCACCCTAACCAGGTCCAGCGTTCGGAACGAGGTAATGCAGAGCGCCCGAAGCGGCATGCGCGCTTCATCTACCAAATGTGGCAGAACCTTGAGGAGGATTGTGTCTCCATTAATCATCATCTCCGACCATGCCCGTCTCGCTCCCTCGACTGCTTTCTCCTCGCTCACGCCGTGACATATCCCAGAGGTGGCCAACATGACTGCTACGGAGGAGACCCCTGTATCCCGCAGGCTACGCAGCATCAAACATATCATAATCGTCTGCTCGGGCAAGGGCGGAGTGGGGAAGTCTTCCGTCTCGAGCCAGCTTGCGCTGTCCCTTCGTGCATCCTCATCAACGGCACGCGTCGGAATCCTAGATGTCGATCTCACTGGCCCCTCAATACCACGGATGCTTGGCGTCGATGGTCACCCTATACATCAAAGTAGCGACGGATGGGTCCCGGTGTACTCCGACGGGGGCGAGGCCCGTCTCGCATGTATGAGCGTCGGCTTTCTGCTCAAACGGAAGGAAGATTCTGTTGTCTGGCGAGGCCCGAAGAAGAATGCGATGATCCGCCAGTTTCTGAGCGATGTCCGGTGGGGCGAGCTCGACTACCTTGTAATCGATACCCCTCCCGGTGAGTCCCATCCAGCCCAATCCCGCCTTGTCTCCACACCGCCGTTGGCTCCACCCCAATCTTCTATCTATTTTCCACTTGCGGGTGTTCCTTTGTTGCTCCTTTGCGTTTTCACAACGCGCTTCCATATCCACCCCGTTCCCATCGTGCTTCCCTGATCCTTCCATCCCGGAGTCGCGAGCTTCGCTGACTGACCGCCCTTCTGCGGCGTGCGCCGGCACCTCGTCCCCCCTTAGGAACCTCGGACGAGCACCTCTCGCTCATCGAGCACATGGCGCCCTTGCATGCGCGCATCTCGGCGGTGATCGTGACGACCCCGCAGGCGGTCGCGCTGCTCGACGCGGCCAAGTGCCTCTCGTTCACGCGCGCCGCGGCACTCCCCGTACTCGGGCTCATCGAGAACATGAGCGGGTACGTGTGTCCGTGCTGTGGGGAAGTCAGCAACGTTTTCTCCACGGGCGGCGGCGAGGCGATGGCGCGGCGCGAGGGGCTGCCGTTCCTGGGCAGCCTGCCGGTCGACACGGAGCTCGTGACGCTGCTCGACGCGGCGGAGGTCGAACGCCCTGGGGAGTCCGCGGCGCTGGCGGAAGGCGGGAGCAGGCGATCGTTCGACCTCCTGGAGCGATATCAGAAGACGCCGACTGCGCCGTTGTTCAAGGGCATCGTGGACAAGATTCTGGGGCAGCTGTCTGGCATCTGCGAGCAAGCGGAGGAAGAAGCTTCGGGAGGTGCATCTTCGGGAGCATCGTGACGAACAGACAGGAAGTCGGGGCTTTGTACGTCGACGTGATCCAATCTTTACGGGGCACTTCGGTTCCCTTGCACAGGCTGTCCTCGCAAAAGCTGATGTGTGTTTCTCCAAATAGACGTTTACCACACGCATACCAGTGCAGCGGTAGCTACTGACGCTTCTTCGAACGAAAGGGAAATGAGCTGTTCCGCTATATACGCGTCGTGGGGTGTCAAAATATCATTATCATCTAGAGAAGCTTTGGCGATGGCGTGTTCCCCGCACTCGATTTTGGCGGATTTGGTTCCCTAACCAGCCATGAGGACAGTCGGACGGTCCTCTAATCAGCCTCGCATTTGGGCTCGTTCATGGACCTCAGGTCATTGCACGCATTGTGCAACACCACTGCATCAAAGTTCTCGCCACGGGCCGTAATCACAACATCCAAGTAAGTGCTGTGCGTAAACAACTCTATTGGTTGGTGAAAGCCATCATCCACTCCAGCCACATATCACCGCGCACTTGGATGAGCGCCGCTTTTGAAAACTTTGCAGCGGCACTGTGTGGGTATCATCATCCCGATGTGCGAATATTGTTGAAGAGCTTGACAGTAGATAAAGTGCGCCAAAGGAACACGTTCTTGCCGGGTGAATTCTTTCATGGAGGTGGGGCCTCTGTTCCGTTCGCACTGGCAGGACGTGCTGCGTTGACCAAGGGCGCAGGGTTAGCCGAGTACGGAGCGGACGGCTTAATGAAGCAAGCCCCGAGATCTGCCGCCGGTCCAACTGTCGAAATGGCTGTCGATCGTGCTTATCTGGATAGGCGATGACGATGGCTGACGTCCGTTTGACCTCCACATCAGGTCTAAGACTACAGTACTAGTAGCAACCGATTATACGTGATCCTGAGAGGGGCTCAGGAAGCCTCTGCATCGCTCAAGTTGCACGGACGTCTGCCTGTCGGCGTTGTCAATGAGGCAACATTGGAGGAGCGGCAGGCGTTCCGCCACGGTTGTCATTTGCACAGAACGGGCAGGTGGACTCCCCGCAGGTGAACGACCAACGACGAATTACTCAACGCCAACGACATCTCTGCAGGATCAGTAGAGGGATGTCACACCCGGGACCGCGGCGGAGCGCCATTGACGTGGCTCACGGATGCAAAATAACGCGAACGTATCGCGGAGGCAGTCCCGGGCACTTATTTACCGACGGCAAGGGCTCACGAGGAAGTAGAAGCACACCCTATTACTTATTTACAGCCCGCCGTGGCCGAGCGGAGAACAAGGCGCATGTTGGAAAAGGCACGTTGTGGTCCTGTATGGCGCACTCCGAGTTGTGAAGGCGAAGGCGTCGAAGAGAGCTCCCGACGAGGAAGCGGATGAATTGTGCACGATGCTGGATAAGACGACTTGCGGCGTCGATAGAAGGGGCGGATAGAACGGTTGGTTGTGCCGAGCGCTTCCGGGAGCAGACCGACGGAAACGTGCAGCCACGTGGCCACACCCTGTACATGTGATCGTCCGCACCGTCCCCTCCGTCTCTCTCTCTCCTTCCATTTCACGACGCAACCAATATTGCGAACAACACATTCTAGAGCGTACAGCGGTCGGCGTCCGTGCCTCGCGTTGTTCTAGCCCCTTGCGATGACCAGGTTACAGTGGGAACGCGGTCGACTCGGACAGCGTCGATGGGAACTTGGACGGGGAGCGCACGGGTGATGAGGAGGAACACGTTTCTGCGGCTGTACGTCAAGAGTGACGAACTGGGAGAAGCACGCCCGACATCAGGCAAGCCGTGCCACCAGCCTTGGCCTTGCAACACTGCGGTTCACTAGCCGCTTATAGACCCTCTCTCCCTCCCCCACGCCGCGCGCATTTATCCTCAACACCTCCTCTGCCTCTCCAATCGTCTGCCCCTCCCCCGCCACCACTCCCAATGATCTGCGCGCCCTGATTTCTTCTTCCCTCTCCCCGCCCGGCCCTTCACCGGAATGACAGCCACGATCATCGCAAATGCCATTTACGACCCTACTCTAGTACAGTCAATCTCACCAATTTCGACCAACTTCCCTGTATCTGGCTTATACCCATCCAACCCCCGAGACAGAATGCATTCCAGCCCAACTGTGACAGGTATGTGTCTTCCCTCTCCCTTCGTCCCCCCTATCCCGATTCCAAACTTTGATCTCTGCATTCCTTGCCATCTCCGCTCAACCGTATACATATCAGAGCCCCCAACACCCTCTTCCACCGTTACCATCTGTGGGTTGAGCGGCTCCCCGAACCCAGACGACAACATCATCCCTCCCATGTCCTCCCTATCACGCTCTCCAATTACCCGAAACACAAGCAGAACTTATCGCTGGATCGAAGACCAACAACATCATCTTGCCGCACCCCTTCACGATGTTCCCCTCGGCCCCGCGGCCCCTCTCGACCACCCTTACCTCTCACATACACAGCCAAGCACAACGTCTCTGTCTAGGAGCCAGAACGGTGATGATGGACATGTGGATGGATTTGTGGTTCCAGAGTTAGAGGTCAGCGAACCGAGCGAACGCGTGCCCGTAGGCAGCAACGCGACTGTCACGCAGGTACGTCGCAAGTACACGTGACGGAGTTTGGGCGCTCCGCTAACTGGTTGTGCGGACTTGCGCGGACCCAGGCCGAGGGTGGGAGGCCCGAGACTCTGAGCAAGACATCCACCCCACGCAAGTCCCGCAACTTGCAGGACATCTTCCGTGCCCCCTCCCCGCTCCGCAACCTCCATCTCACTTTCTCATCTCGTCGCCATCCCTCCGCACCCGTCACCGGTGCTCAGCGGCCTCTCAGTCCGGCGTCTACAGCCTCGACCGCTACCTTCCGCCGTAACGAACTGGCACCCTCCCACAGCCGTGGCTCGAGCCTGTCCACTGTGAGCCCATTCCACCAGCACCAGCAGCGTAACGCCCGCGCGGACCTCCCCGAGCCAAAAGCCACTCCCCCAAAGCCCTCGGCATGGAAGTTTAAGCATCCCTCGGTCTCCCGCCCGTTCAGCCCCGCTCCAGATGAACCTTACGACTCAGACAACGGTTCTCCTCCTCCGCGGTCGAGTACCTCGTCGAGCGTAACCCAATCAGGCTCCTTGACAGCCTATACAGGCTCATCGCTCGATGCCCCACGCAAGATGTACTTCGGTTCCATTCGCTCGCATTCATCCACGACTATTTTCAGCTCGTCTCCTTCACTGTGGTCGCTTCCTACGGATGCGTCCCATATCAACGACCCTCCAGAATCCACAAAGGTCATCGCTCGGGATCGAGACCAGCCCTGCCCTGACGGCACGCCCATGACCTGGAAGCCGACGCCCCCAACGAACGTCACGAGCCTGTTGACGAGCCCGAGATCCCGCAGGAAGCGGAAGCTGATCATCAGCGGTATTCTGCCGCATGACGACCGTCGCTTCGATGCGGCCAGGAAGTGGTGCGAGGTGAGCAATTCCGCGGACTATGTTCGTCATCCCTCGAGCGAGACACTGACGTCGGTCCGTAGTCGTTCGGCGAACTGAACTCAATCACCCGCGTGCCCAACGGGGATCTGCACGTCGACTTCCGCAAGGCCGAAGTCGCTGATACCGTGAGTCGCCAATGAGGCGTTTTCGTGCGTTACTTCGCTCTTCATCTCACCTTGTGCCCAACAGGTCTGCCGCCTCAATGCCAGAGTGCGCATCGCTGGCGTCGGCAGCGTTTGCCTATCATGGTTTACAGGCAAACGCCCATGATACCCCTCCCCAACCGGACCTGTTGTGAGTGCAGCTTCCGGTTCTCTTCTCAACTCGTCCTGCAGCCCGCTGACCGCGCCGACCCACCGAACAGTGTACATCAGTGCTATCCTAGCTGCTATCGTACACGCCTAATCCGCATCGTATTCCCGGCTCTCATATGCCTCCTCATGCACGCCACCCTGCACGACCTTCGCTGTATATGCATTTCATGCCCCCTCCGACACTCGCACGCTTCACACATGACGACCACCGCCTCTCGCCCATACCCCATTCGCGCGGCTGCTATTCGCCGGCCTCTCCGTCTGCTGAACATCGCCAGATGCATGCCACTAATACTCACGGACTCTGTTCAATGTCACTTGCACCACTTGTACTTATGTGTATTTTTACCCTACCGCGCGGCCGCGTTTGGGATGTCCTCCTGCATGGTTCAGGGGACGTATATCTTGTAGAGTTCGTAGTATGCTCATTAACTCCCTTTGTTCGAGCATCGCTCACATATGGCGAGTGCTTGGGCGTAATCGTGACTGGCTCTTGACTGACAACAGTAAGCATGAGACAACTCGCTAGAGTTCTCGACCCGTAAGATCGAGGGCCGCCAGGACTCGCATGCACATGGCCAACATCGGTTCCGATCGCGCTTGAGCTTGAGATGTGAGGATACTGGTGCTGAAACTTGCTCCGACTTGCCTCAGATCGATGGTGCTGACAATGTTTTGAAATTCTTGTATTTCAATAGAGCGTCCAAGACCGCGAGTCAGGCATTCGATACGCATCAAAAACATATACCGTATAGTATACTATAACCGTGCAAAGTAACGTGAAGATCGCGTAAACTATAATGATAAAGCGCTACGGCGACGCGCAGCCCCGAGAAGCGGAGTGCACCTCAAGGTGGCGTCGCAGTTTGAAGTCCCTGTCTGAGGTATTGTAAACGCATAGCGGTACAAGTAAGGTAAACAGTACCTACCCCTTCCCCCGCACGTACACTGTGGAGCCGCGCAAAGTGCTGAGGTCCATCGCCGACGTCCAAGAGGTGGCCCACGTCCGTCGTCGTCCACATCATCCCCGCTCCGAGTCGACCTGCTCCCACGCACGCGAACCATTGAAACCCAAACACAGGCACCTCCGCAATGATCATATCTCGGTGTACTCTGGCGGCACCTCGATCGCTTCCGGCTCGCGCGCCGCCTCGGCAGACCCAGAGCCAGACCCGGAGGGCAATATCGGGTTGCCGTCCTCGTCGAACCGCACACCCGAGTCTGAGTGGAACTGCACGGGCGGGTCGACGGGCCCCCCATCCTTCTTCTTCTCGCCCTCCGTCTCCGCGGCCTTGAGCTGCGCAGCCGTCAGCACTGCGCCTCCGGCGCCCACTGGCACCCCAGCGCGGAGGTCCGCGGTGTCGTTCACCACAGAGAGCGCACGCGCCCCGGACGCGGAGCTGCCGCCAGACACGACGCTGCCCGGCCCCGTGCCCCGGGGATAGGCGTGCGGGAGCGTGGCGAGCGCCGCTGCGGTGCCAGCGCCGGCGCCCAGGGCGGACACAGAATAGATAGAAGCGTGTGGAGAGATCATTGTGGATGCGCGCTGGGTGAGGCCCGGGATGGGCGGCGACGGAGGCCCCGTGGTGTCGGTGTATGCGTACGACATGGGCCGCGCTGACGCCGCGGCGGCGGCAGGGTCATACTGCGCGTACTGCGTCGAGAAGCGGCCATCGTTGTACTGGGCCGAGAAGCTGCCCTCGTTGGCGGCGTACTGTGTCGAGAAGCGGCCGTCGTTCACGGCGGCGGTCGGCACAGGTGGGGCGCTCGAGGCCAGATTGTGTTTCTCTGCGATCGTCGCAAATGCAAAAACGGGTCAGCTCGGATGCCCAGAGCAGGCGGCAACGCTACAGCAATACTTGGGGGCAACGCACCTGAATCGACGAGGTCCCGCGTGAAGCCCTGGTAGTCGTAGTCCCGCGTATTTCGCCGCCGCGTGTAGAGGAAATAGAAGGCAAGGATAGCCCCGACGAGGAGGGCGACGCCGCCCACGACGCCACCGACGATGGCGCCGACGGGAGGCGAAGAATTCGAACCGGATGATAGGTTGCTAGTGGTGCTGTTCCCCCGGTCTAGAACAGAGGTCGGGGCACTCGTACCTGTTGCGAAGACGGTGGTGACCCAAACAGCGGTGCTAGGTGTAGAGCCCTGGGGCTGGCCGACAGCTATGGCATCCAGCAGGAACGGGACGTTGTCCTCGACGTTCAGGAGGGTGATCTTGAGTGTGTGCCTTTCGGTGGAGAGGGGCCCAGAGTTGAAGAATTCGACATCGGTAGCGTTGGCAGCGTTTGCCTGGAAGAGGAACGCAGAGTTCTGGGAGCCGTCTAGGACATATGATGTTATTGGTCCTGAGTCCTTGGGTGCATTTGGCGGTGCTATTGTAGCCCCAATGACGATGATCTGGGACGCTGTTGAGGACGAGATGAGCAAGTTAGAGGGACGTAAGGTACGGCAGCGAAGGAGACCTGACTAACCAATGAAGTCTATTGTGACCGTGGAACCAACGGTTGCTGTGAACGACAGGGTGTTGTTGTAGACTCCATGGGCAAGGAAATCATTTGACTGGTCCAAGTGTGCCGTGTGGAACCAGTTGTTGGAGTAGGTGAAAACGTTGCTTGTGTCGTCAAAGTAGAGATATGGGGAAGACATGGTTGCAAGACGCGGGGAGACGAAGCGAAAAGAAAAAGCAAAGGGCGGGGGGCGAGCGGGAAAGATATGAAGGGGGTCGTCAGCGACGGGGAGAGAACATGGAGGCTGTATGGCACACCTGGGAAAAACGGGATAACTTGGAAACAGAAACAGAGACAGGCGGCGTGCCAGGATCCCTCCCGCCCAGAGAGGCAATGCGGCGAGCCCGAGATCACCACTCCTGTCACCGTCACACCATCACAGCGCTAGCTCGTCCCCCTTACAAAATCCATCGCCAACCCTCCTCCAATCTTCAGACAACACCGGTCTCCGCGCTCAGCACATTCCTTATTCTCGACAGGCGCGTCCTTGCGGGATTCATGAGGGATCATAGCAAACTTCACCGGCGTCGTTGCGTCTTCCTTGCAGTGACCCTTCGGGGCCTCGACGCTCTTAAGTTTGGATGGCAACGGTGGCAGCCGCAGTCAGCTTCCCCGTTCAATGCCCCATCTTCTCGAAGTCAATCCAGATATATCAATCAACTTCCTTTGAACTGTATCTACTGTGGCGCAATCCTAGCATTACCAGATCACAATGCAACCTGCGCCTCCTTCATGAACCCGACTCCGAAGGTGTCACGCTATGTGTGGGCGTGGCTGTGCCATCACCATCGTGGCGGCGCTGTCCAAGCTCAATAGCATGGAGCCAATGGCCCAAGTCCGTCCAGAACGCCTTCTGGCTCTGCGTCGCCAGCCATATCGGCACGATCGAAAAGTGATGCGTATCTTCCAGATGATGGACGTGCCATATCCCGGCCTTCGGCGATTCCTCGTACCGCGACTTGTCTGCCACACCGTCCAGGATGCTCTCCGTGTGGCTGAAGTGCTGACATCGTGTATATCTGACACAACGTTTATTCGTTGTCCTAAAATGAACAGAACGGAGACGGGAGCACTCACTTGCAATCATACGGGTGCCATTGGGAGAATAGTGGGACAACACCATCGTTGGCGCGAAGCGCGTTTGAGAGGTATGCACCTCCTTCATCCATGTCGACGAGACCGTCTTCGAGTCTGGCTTGTCCTTGGTAGGTGCTTTCAAGTTTGGCGGAGAGGATGGTCTCTAGGAAGGAGGGCACGGGACGAAGAGCGGAAAATCGAAATGAGGAGATCGCCTGCGATGTGGCGTACAGTGGCCAGCCCGATATTCGCTCGAGCCATGTGGGTGTCCTGGTTGTGGGAGGAGCCGAATGTGTGTGATTCTGCCAGGACAGGTGAGCAGGCTTGCGAAGCTACCTAGCAAGAATATCGCCATACCAGAGTGCTGCAATAACTGCGATAGTAGGTGTTCGGGTGGTTCAAGCCCTCCTGCCCAGCCTCCCGCTCGTCCGCGGCATTGAAAGTCGTGTCGTACGGCGTCGCATCGCGGCTCTCTGCCCAGTCGCTCCTCCACAGCTGTTTGACAAAGGACGTGAACGAAGCGTCGTAGAACGACAAACGTCGCGCCTCGACATGCAGATCGAATATGCGCGGCAAGACGGGCGAAAGATATGACGCGATATGGATCCCTTTTGCGAGAAAGTTCCCCACGGACAACCGACGGACATTGGGGGCATCTCGAGTATCTTCTCCGAGGGTATACACAAGCTGTGTGCCTCTAAAGGGCGCAGAAACTGCGCGCGCACCTCAGCGGTGAGGTCATTGTGCAGGGCTGTGCACGTACCTGTGTTTACGGAAAGTATCATGTCCGGATGGTACTTCTTTCCGAAGAACCCTTTCCCAATTAGCCACTGAAGTTTGATGATTGTTGGCCCTCCCTGGAATAATATAAGCACCTGTGTTCGAAATGCTGACATCGCGAGACTCACCATCGAGTGCCCGAGGAAGTGTAGAGGATGTTCTGAGGACCATTCGGGGTATAGGCCCTCTGCATACATACGACCGTAACGAGCGTGTCCATTTTCGTGCGAGTGCTTCGCGCCATAATCCACTATCCATTACCCGCGTCAGAACACGATAGAGGGGCGTATCGTGTGGTGCTCACCTGTGCCACCAACCAATGAATAGAACAGCTCGCACGCTCTGTCGTGCAAAGAGCTCACAGGCCCTACACTAGTGCGATTCTGTTCAACACGTGTTCGGTGCGTGATACGGGGATGTAGCATACCTGGCAAATATCGTCCGCCTATCCCGCTGCCCATTGGCTTGGCATGCGTAGTTTGAGTGCTGCTCGAAGTTGCCCCAGATGAGCGCGCCAGCACTGCTCAGAAAGCCTTCGACAATAACAAGAGGCACAGGGTCGACGGGGGCCATTGAGGAGATGAGAAGAGAAAGGGACGACTGAGCACACAAGATGTATGCATGTCGTAGGTGGAGCGGGTTGTCGGTTGCTGTGAAGGAGTGCGGGAGTGGACGAGTGAGGACACTGCAGACTGCGAGGCGGGTTCCGAAACGCGGGTTGGAGACGCGAGTAGCCGGAAGTATGCGGGCCGCTGGGAAACAGCCCCAATCGGGAAACAATGATGCCTTACATGGCGTCGATCGCGATCGGTAGCCGGCGTTTGTCATGATCATGCCTCGCCATCCCTCCTCACCGCCACCTCCCGGCGCTGTCACACAACATGCAAACACCACCCCATCGATTACACGCTCTACATACAGTACAGGAAACCCCATCGAAGACCTCACCAACACCGACATCAAACTGGCCACCACGACCGCCTGAGAGCCCAAGGATACATAGTACAGTAGTAGTTCGAACAGTGCAAAGGAACACGACAACTGCCCTAGAACCGAGTGGATAGTCTAAGATATGCCCAGCTTCTTGCCTAACTAAACGATAGAGGGGGAATACTGGAACGACTGGCTCCAGAGACGAGTCCCGTTCAGCAACCAGAGCCCTGCAAGCGTCGATAGTGGTGCACATTGTAACCGTAGCTTCGTGAACCAGGTCTGGAACAGTCGGCCGCCGCCATGTTGTCCTGATGACCGTTCTCCGAAGTCCCCTGCGCATGGTAGTGATCTCTGCGGGCCAATCGCCTCGGAGGAGGACCACTGCGCTGAGCGCGGCACAACGGCGGCGCGCGAGGGCTTGCAAGAGCAGGTAATAGAGGAGTCTTAACCGGAGTGTGACTGGACGCGGGAAGCATCGCAACGCCATAAGGAATAGACCCTGGAGCCCAGAACCGTTGTTCAACGGGAGGATGCAATGACACAGGAGGGGTGAACGGGGCGACGGCCACGCCGGCTGGCATGTTGACAGGATACCCATCAGGACATATGGGAAGAACGGGAGGAGGCGCCAAAATCGTACCCCCTGGAGGCGCTGAAGTTGGGCTGGGTTGTATAGTCCCCGATGGCGAAGGTGCCACCTGGCGTGCTTGAGCGTTCGCCATGTATTGATCCAAAGCTTCTCGCTGATAGACCGGAATCAGGGTGCCGTGCTCATTCTGAATGAACCCCGTCGCCCGAAGTGGTGGCTGCACCATTAACTGTTGGTTATTGACGTGACCTGGAGGACGACCGACATTATAACCTGTCGTATCCTGGCGTATCGCTGTGGTGAGTCGGGTGCGTGCGGTATGTTCAAATTCACGTACTTTGTACATCCTATCAGCAATAGGCTGAGTCCATGCGCTCCCAGAAAAAGTCGCCGCCGTACCCAGACTCGCTTCCCTCGTAAAGACTGTGGAAGCTAAGGGATGCATCGAAGGATAAGGGTACCCAGCATACCCGTAACCTGGAATCACAGGGACAGCGTACGGATACGGGGGCGCACACGGCTGCGCCCAGGGTTGAGGGGTAAAGTAGCCCATATTCATCGGGTATGGGGCCACCGGAAGCGACGAGGGCGCGGAAACACTGGAAGGGGGAGTCGAGGATGCAGTGGTGCTTGACGCCCCCTGGAAGTCATCGTGTCTTAAAGAGGAAACCTTCGTCGTGCTAGAGGAAACGGAGGAGGCGCTGGACTTGGTAGCATCCTGGAGACCTTGGGAGCGCACGAGGTCATCCGTCAAATCCCCAGGAGGACCAGAATCACTCCTGCTCTGGGGAGGGGTTGGTTCCTGTGAACACGGGGCGGATCGATCTAGAGGCATGGTTGGCGAGATCGTCGCTTGAGCTTCACTAGCAACAAAGCCTTGTACAGACCCGTAGGTCGGAGCCTGCCCTCCGATATGCGGAGGAGCTCGTCCGCGTCCGCGTCCCGGTCGCCACACCCCACGAGATGCCGTACTGCGATCGCGAAGTTGCACTCGAATGGGATATCCGTCGTGCACACGATTGTGCTGGAGAACGCCAGCTGCCTTGGTCAAAAAGGTTGGTTAGTAAAGTATCGATCTGCTCACCTCTTCCTGTACTGCACGGATTGCTGCCTCCGCGCCTGCAAACTGAACGAAGGCGAAAGCTGTCCTCCTGTTGGCTGTGTGCTTGATTAGAATATATTTGGGAGGCAGGAGAGATATCAAAAAATTACGCACGAGGTCGAACAATATGGACATTCTCAACAGCCCCAAATCGGTCGAAAATGCGACGCAGCTTGCTTTCATCCCACGTCTCACGGCCTGGCATATCGAGGCCACCAACAAAAACAGTTGAGGGGTCGATCTCTCTCCGCCAATCCCGAGCGGGAACCGGGCCAAAGCGGGTGGTGCCCTGGCCGGGCTTGGGAAGGACGTGAAGTTTGGGCGGAGTCAAGGAGTCGACCATTCTAGCACCGTTGACATCTGGCGGAGGATGGACTGCGTTCGACTCGGACGTGACCAAAGGATTGGCGGGATAAGGGTTGTTATGAACTGAAGATGACGCATCGTTGGACCGCGAGGCTGATGCTCGATTATCAGTGGTGGTTTGTCCTGAGGTGGATGCGGCTAGAGATAAGGAGGACAAAGACGTCGCGTTGCCTTCGTAGAAATCGGCAACTTGATCCGCCCATCGACCACTGGACGTATCAGCCATGCCAAAGCGCATGCTAGATGAGGGAGACGTGTTTGCTATCAATACCGATGAATGCTTCCCTGGGCCTTTGGAACTAGGAGTGGGCGAGAGAAAGGCGTACGATCCTATAGCAGACGGTGCGTGCAAGATGAGGGGGCCGGAGGGCGATATGTGAGGAGCGTGGCCACCGCTAATATAACGTCCATCGAAAGGTCTTCCGCGGCTGTGGGACATCCACGACCCGGGGGGCGTAAAGATACTCGCTCTCAGAAGCCCGTTGTTTGATGGGCCGGTCGGCGCAGGGTGATGAGCCCAGCTGACGGTCAAATGCGGTACGCGACGGAGAGTCTGATACTCGTTTGAGCGTATGAAGTCGCGACAACAATATAACACTCACAAGGAGCGCGACGACGCTGTCTTCTCTGTCTTTCCATTTAACCTCCCAGATCCCCATCGCCATCTCCGGAGAGCGGGGAGCGTCGTGGGGCGAAGGGTACAATGATGAAGTACCCGCTGTAACTTCCATAGCCTTCCCTGCTTGCTGTTAGTCACTGCGCCCCTCATTGAAGACGGGGGAATGCAAAACCTTCTGTCTCAACTGAATGCTTCTCAAAACTCTCCAGTGGACCAAAAGCGCTGGCAACTTGCCGCAGCGTCTGCAGTCAAGATGCATTAGGTATGTACTCTTCGGCGGTCTCTCTATGCTTACCTCTGCATCGTACTTGAGTGGTTGAATGAGCAATCCGTCCCCATTGAAGGGATCATGTCGTTCACCGTCGAACGGCCCATCAAGAGCTGCGGCAGTGAAGCTGACGGCATCTGCATCGTAGAGAAGTCCAAGATACCTGAGGAACGCGCATATAGTAGGTGTTTCAATGCATTCACATGGATCGCTCACTTTCCGCTCTTTGGACGGAAGATTCGCATGGCGCCGGCTAGTCGTGGATTCGAGATCTGTCCACCGGCGATGGTGGAAGAACTACTGGAGCTCAAGGCCGTAGACAATGCAGGTGTTCTGTGTCGATGAACTCTGTTAGAGATCCTGGCAAAGCGTCCAACGGACACATACCGATAGGAAATGAGGAGCGTGCGAAAGGCCTTAGCGGGTTCGAATCGTAAGAATCGCCCTAGGAAGGGTCTCGGTGGATCCGTTTGAAGCGAGTGCAAGAGACCACCTGCAGCAGGAGGGCTCTGGGTAGACGGCAGTCAGTTGAAGGAAGCGGTACAAGACGCGCGACATAGCCCGTACCTCGCATTGCACAAACGCACAAACACCTCCGCGACTGTCCCGCACAACCTTGATTGCCTTGATCTGGGAGTACCTGGAAAGGTGATCGGATAATCGTCGAGTCAATTCACCATGCTCTACGGATGCAGGCAGACTGTCCGGGCCAAGTCGCGTAGTCAGTGTGCGGTTCGCTCAGTGATGTACGGACTTACCTTCCAACAAAGATGCTAGCATCATGAGGTGTGGGATCTTGTACTATTCCGCGGTCGGTAGTGGCGGTAAAGCTGGTTTCTCCGTCAATGGGGCTTGGGCTTAGCGGATGGTCTTGATTTAACGCGGATGTGATAGGAGTGTGGGGAGGTTCAGCTGTTGCGGAGCGTTGTGCGGGAGGAGACGAGGGCGGAGAGATGTCGAGAGTGTCATAGCGTGTACCCCAGATACGGTCCCGTGAAATGTGCTTTGGTGACATGGGGGAAGGAAGAATGTGGATAGGATAGCAGGGAGGTGTTTAAAGTGCGGTGGTTGGGTGGGAGAGAGGTTGTGGATGGGACAACGAACATTATAGCGGCGGCGGGAGAAGCAGCACGGGGCGCAAAGCCATACAAACTCCGGCCGGGGCCGTGGAGGAGGGCCCCTGCGAGGACACCTCCTCGTCACCGTGACAGGCCCAAGGGCCCGTCTTCGTCCGCCTGTTGGTCCTTCGTCCTTCCTGCGAGATCTCCACTCCTTTGCGATTACGCCACATCTCGTATGCTCTCGTGCGCCACCCCGCCAGACCGATTGCGTCTCTGGCAGATGCTGATCGGTTAGCGGTCGAAAACCGTGAGTATCGGTGGCAAAGACGGGCAACGGCACTGGCGATGACCGACATATTCATTCCACGGTCTGCACGAGCCAGTCACTGCGCACAGCGCCGAACTCTGCAGAAGGGCGCGGAACAAGCCTCGGCGCCTGCTCGTCCTAGGAAGATCCCCCTCAGTCGCAAAACAAACCTTAAACAAGCTTCCTTGTACATTCTGACAGCAGAAGATCGATCCAAACCCACCGCCGCTTATGCCCTCTTGCATCGCTCTTCGCGGACCCGATGGGGCACAACCATAGGTTCAGCCCTCCCGCTGCACAGACAAGATGTACAAGGGCGCGAAATGCGTGGCAGCGAGAACATCTGTGAGCCAAAACAAAGGTTACATTAGATCGCTGATCCATTCTCTCAAATGGGAGTGAGGGGCTAACCCACCCAGCATGGACTCGACGTACGTCATGAATTAATATCTGTCAAAATCAGAAGTCATCTATCCGGATAGGTATCGACACAGGAAGCAAACTGTGCACACCGAAATGGGCCGACGGTTTCTTCATCGAGCTCCGAGCAGTACAACGCGAGGCACACAACCAACATGACTTGAACATGCACGAGTCCTGGTTAAAATCCTAAGCAGTGCGACACATACTCCGAGTCGCACGTGTGTGCAGAATGCGTAGATTGACTCCAGTTTCATGGACTGCGACTGGGCCATAGGTTACCGAAGAGAAGAGCGATGCCTGGACTGGACGAGAAGTCGGATCAGACAGAACCCAAAGACACACAGAAACAGCCAACGGACCTGCCACGCCACGCCACACCACGCTGGCGGCGTTTTCCCGATACCGGAAGGTCTCTAGAGGGTCTTTGTAGCCGATCGGGCGCGAAATCTGTAAATTTCCCGTGACTTTTCATGTGACGACTCCACCAGGACTCCACACTCCGTCTTTCGCCCGAGGTCGTCAGGGGTACAGTACTGTCCTTTTCATCATGCTTCATTGCTTGTTCTCGGGAGGGGGGGCGTGAACTTATTGGGACCAGCAAAGAATTAATTCATTTTTAGCAACTTCTACAATCCATCCAGGAAACCACTTCCCGACGCACACGACGCCACAAAACACCTCTATTCCTGGGCCAAAATGAAGCCCTTCCAAATCAACGCGACAACCATCACCAATGGCGACACAGTCCTCGTCGAATGTCGCGTCAAATGCTTCCGCCCTCCCAGAACCCCATGAAACATAAGTTACGCTTCGAAATCCTCCATATCGCAGTCCTCGTCAGAGGCGTGCCGCCGCTACCTCCACCTAAAACCAGCGACGTTAATTTATACCTACCATGTATCTTCTCTTGTTTTTCTGTTTTCCTTTGTAGAACAAGTAACGTCATCGAGTTTCCTACCGGTATCGGGCCCTGCCGCTCGTGAGCGGCGCTGCGCGACTTATGTGTTCTCGTCTCCACGGCTGATGGCAAACATGTCATGTGACCCGTCCCTTGTTTACGAGCGCTTAACCAGCCCGCTGTCGCTGTCTTCATCCTTAGTCCACAAGTCCTGAAGCTTGACATCCTGTCCACGCTCGAGACTACTCGCATCTCTTCTTTCGGCGTCTGTGTAACAGTCGGTTTAAGGCTCTTAATCAAGACATGTCTGACGACGGGTATGGCGGGGGCGGGGGCGGCGGGGGCGGCGACGACTATGATTACGAGGGACCAGGGTAGGTCTCTACATTTTGTCGCTCTTCCCACCCATTAGCTAAGGATGCGGCTCATATAGTTTCAACGAGGATGCATTTGTGCGTATGGATGGTGTTTATAGCTCTGAAGCGCGCCTTTAATGGTTCTATGGTTGGGGGTAGGACGAAAACTACGACCTGCTTGCTACGGAGCTTCCAGACGGCGAAGCAGCCGGCGAGGGCGAACAGGCGAACGGCTTCCCCGACGCGAACGCCGCAGACGTTCAAGAGCAACCAAATGGCGAGCAGGCCCCAACCGAGGCATCTCGGCCTGCCGCGCAAGGAGAACGACAGCCCAATAAAGTGCGAGTGACGACGCCGTATCTGACGAAGTATGAGCGTGCACGAGTACTGGGGACGAGGGCATTGCAGATCAGGTGTGTGGCTTACTGTGTACGGCCTGATATCAAAGCCCTTACCAGCATCTGTCGCTAGCATGAACGCGCCTGTGCTGGTACCCTTGGATGGCGAAACGGACGCACTGCAGATCGCCGTCAAAGAGCTCTCGCAACGCAAAATTCCCCTTATCATTCGACGATATCTGCCCGATGGTAGCTTCGAAGATTGGAGTGTGTCTGAGCTCATCAGCGACTGAGCAGATAGGCCGGGTCTTTCTGCCGCTAGGTGTGTTATAGTGGTTTCAGTACTTGTATTTTTGGTCGCTTTGTTATGTCGTCTGTTGGACGTGTTTCTCATGACATGTGCGCGGCCCGCGGTATGTCTTCCAGTACTCGCATATGATTGTATCGGTTCTGCCGTCCCAGTATTTATGCGAAATTCATGTAGAGAAAAGCGCTGCACGTCACTAGGACAATTGTGATATATGCAAGGGTATACGCTATGTATGAATAATAATACATATGGTTCATGACGAGTAGCAAAGCGGACGAAGTGCATTCATGTGTGCGGCTTCCTCGGAGGCCGTGACTCCAGAACCACCTCGACCCGCGACGTGGGCACTATGGATTTGGAGGTCTTCTTCGCAGCTTTGTGCTTCCGGACGTTTTCCCCGAGGTCCAAGTCATCTTCTGGCGCACCCCGAACCTTCGAGTTCGTGGCGTTGCCAAAGAGCAACCCGCGCTCCTCGAAATGCACGGGTTCGCGAACAGCCTTCCCTCCCTCGCGCCACTTCTTCGACGGGCTCGACTCGACATCGTGATAGTGACATCGGCTTTGCGGCCGTTTGGTAGGAGACGGTGGTGCCTCCGGCAAAGGGAGGGTGATGTCCCATATCTCGTCCTCAGGCAATGGCGCGTTCTCGCGCTGGCGAACTGCCTTCCGCTTCGCGCCTGTGATGCCTGCGTCAACTCTGGTGCCCTTGTGGCGCATAC
The DNA here is from genome assembly GCA_000338015.2 of Ganoderma multipileum BCRC 37180. NCBI lineage: Eukaryota > Fungi > Basidiomycota > Agaricomycetes > Polyporales > Polyporaceae > Ganoderma > Ganoderma multipileum. The sequence goes on from BACB01004959.1 coordinate 39,261, forward strand.
GAAGACCAACACACCTTTGCCCGCCTTGGTGCCCAAGGTATTCGTGATCTCCTTCGCGACGTGGAAGGTGCCGCCGGTGGTGGCGTCGCCAGTGGCGACGAGGGTTTTCTGCACCTCCCAGTCAGACGGCCGCGCCTTCTTCCAGTCCTCGACGACCTTCTCGACCCACCGGTCCGTCTCACCGGCAACGTGATAGTCGATGATGCCCTCCCATTCGCTCCCGGGGGCGGTCTTGTTGACGAAAATGACCTTCCCCGCGAAGCTGTTGGCGTTCTTCTTCAGTGACGAGCCCGCGGACGCGGAAGGGGGTGGCGCAGACTCGTGCACAGCGCGGGCGAAGTCTTTTACGAGCTTCTTGAAGCCGTGCACCTTCAGCGATGTGCCCATGATGATGAGCATGTCCGGCTTCCGCGCGATGTCCGCGCTCTGAATGCTCCCGATGTCGTCCCCGAGCGGATGAGATTCGTCGTATAGGACTATTGCAGGACGAAGCTTGCCCACTTTCAGGGCACGGGCGCACCGGGCAACACGTGCGGTGGCTGGGAAGTGATACCGTGAATTCATAGGATGACATTGCACGGGAGCGGGTATGAACTCACATCGCATAGCGCACTCCGGGCAATCTGGGGCCGCGCCAGCGAGGAAGGCCTCGAGGTGCTCGGGTGCGCAAGGGTAGTCGGCAGAGCAGAAGGTGCACCGTACACGGCGAATATCTCCGTGCAGCTGGACGTTACGGACCTCCTTCGCCTTGATTTTAGATTTGGCTTTGCCATGCGTTTTGACCTCGTCGCTAGAGGTGCCAATAAGACCGGCTCTCTCCTCAAGCCCATCAATGTTCTGGGTGTATGAGCGGAGGAGCTTTCGCTTGGAGTCCAGGGTTTTAAGGAAGCGATGTGTTGGGGAGGGTGTCGCGACGTCGATGGACTTCTTAAGTTGGGAGATGAACGTATAGAATACTGCGGTAGATGTTGGATCGCGGAAAAGCGATGCGTCAAAAAGGTCGCGCCCCTTCAGCACCACGTCTGGATACTGCCGTTTGACGAGGGCATACAGACCGTCCGACGACCGGAAATCCTAACCAGCAGGTGAGTACTACGAGACACGTGAAGTAGACTATGAGCATACCGGAATGCCACATGAACATGAAATGCCAGCACCAGTGACTACCACAATCTTCTTGCATTTAGCTACAGCAAGGGAAAGATTGGCCAACTGTCTGCGCGCAGGCACGTCCGAAGTAGACGCGTCGAGATCGAGAGTAACGGCCATAGTTACTACGCGTGTGGAAGGGAGGGGGTGACGCGCGGAGGAGGTGAGGGGAGGAGGGAGGAGTAGGTGCGCGTGGTTGGAGAGTAAGAGGGCAGCGGCGTCTGACACGAATGTGGCTGCGAGTTCAACAGCTCGCGTATTTCGTCGCGTAGCACACGTGATCGCTATACACCTACCGCGCGCGAGCGACGTCCGCCTTCTCCTCTACACATCCTATCCACCTCCAGTCTCACTCCCACAAGTCTTTTATCTTCTCCAGGTTTGTCACGCGGGCCTGGATATCTTCCAAGCTGATGCATACAACCACCCGCCCACCCGCCCGCACTTGGCAGCCGACCACCAGCTTTTCCGTCTTCTCGCAACCGAGAACCCCCGCTCGCGTGGTGCTAGAAGCCGAGAAATGTAAGCTGCTGCTATCCTTCTTATAAGGAGAGGAGAGGCTCATCACGAGAAATGCACCTTTATGTGTCCTTGCGCCGTATCAAGAATACGTAGTGTTGCACAACAGGAGCATATGCGCTACCCTTCATCCCAGTCGGCGCGTCTGTGGTGACGACCCTTTCCACTTCCCAATACTGGGCCGCATGTGGTGGCGGAGTGTCGTGACCTTTCCCCGGAGAGGATAGGAAAGCGAAGCGATTTGAAGAGAATGTCAGGGCAACCCATAGGCCTCCAGGACGTGTCAACGACGCCAGATGTATAGCCAGAAGCTCAACGGGAGGTATGCTCAGCTTCCGGCTCGCCTGCGCTGCCCGAATTTCCTCCAGGACTGGATGAAAACCCGGGCTCGGGCTGAGGTACGAGACATCCTCTGCGCAAGAGATGGCGTCCGATGTGCTCTTGTCTACGACAAGGTCAAACGTTCGTCCCTGTCCCTCCTCACCGAGATCTACGGCAGCCTCCAGTTCCCTCCATTTCAAAACGTCTGCGCAGATCCACTGCATCCCAGTCCCCAGCCCACCTACGACACGCATCGCCTCCTTCTCACGCTCTCTCGCAACCAGATTTTCCGCGAAGTCGACGTTTACGATGGCTCTTCCATCTACCTGTGGCCCGTATACGTTGCGATAGAGTTCCCAAATCCGTTCCGATAGAGACGATGTGCCCGCGCCGATGTGGAGGAGACGAGCGGGCCTAGAAGGGACGCGAAGATCCTGGAGATACGATCGAAGGTGAGGAAGGATAGTATCCGAGCCATCCCCTAGCCATTCGAAATGTGATTCGTTTTGAAATCGCGCATTCCAATAAGACTGCAGCTCGTAATCCGGGGGCATGTCGAGGTTGAGAGGGAGATGGACGTTTGCGGAGATATGGGCAAAGCGCTCGTGAGACGCAAGCAGGCAGTTATGTTTTCTCAAGCAGCCACGCGTTGCAACATATCTGAGGTGTCGCTGAACCAAGTGCAAAGACATGATGACGTGCGCAGGTACGAAGTAGGGAACGAGGCACATAACATCGCCTGAGCTGGTTGGGAGGCTGGGTTTAGGTTTAGGGGCCTTAGAATTTGGCTTTAGACTACACTCAAGATGGGCATGAGACCTCAAAACGGGACGCAAGTAAAGCAGTCCAACGTCACACGTAGATTAAGGGGTGTTAGTGTAGATCTATGTTACAAATACTTTCAGGGCCAGAGCCTGACCTCCCGCTCGGAGGTGGGAGTGCGCTCGTAGTAGTGGATACCGGCGGTGGGCGAGCAGGACGACTTGGTAGTCGAGTCGATAGTCTTGAAATTACCAAATTGCTCCTATGCATTCTATCAGCAATCTGCTCCGCAGTAGAGGCCATTGAAAGTGTACTCACCGTGCCAATGACGTGGTTAAAGTACCACACCTCCTGGAGGACGGTTCCGTTCGAGCCGCAGCCGAGGTACGGGATCGCGCCGGTCTGCGCCTTCAGAGCCGTCTGGATCTGACCCAGGGAGTAGGTGGTCTTGTTCGACGGGAAAATGCCGGAGGCGGCAAGCATGTCGAACGTGGGGAACATCTTGAACGCGCGAACGACGGCGTCGAAGAAGTCTACGACATCCTGGTTCTTCTTGTAGTCGGGCCCATAGCACGCGACGTCGAATGTGGACGTGCACGTAGCGTGCTTGGAGAACTGCATAGAAGAGTCAATGATGTACATGACAGGGCGAGATTATGACAAGGCGTACCTCATGCCCCCAGAAGCCGCTGTTAATGCTGCCCTGGCTGACCCAGTATTTGTTCACTGAACGAGATAATATGTCAGTCGAAATTGCGAAGTCGGGAAGAGGATGGAAGTTCCATACTGTACTCCAGGAGGTCAAACCGGCCGAAGCTGGCGACGAAAGTGTCAATACCAGGGCCCTTGTACGCGGGCACCGGAGTGCCGTCGGGCAGGTGAGAAGGGGGTTTCGGGTCATACTGGCGCGACAGATCGCAGTACTGCTCGTAAGATCTGTCGAACCCGAATGTAAGTGCCAAAACCCAAGATCCTTCACGCATAGGCGCAAAACACCCACCCGTCGCAGTTGTCTGGCCAAAGACCGTGAATCGTCCAGCTGTCCTTGGGCAACAGCTGGCCGTGCTTCTCGAAGCCGGTGTAGGTATCCCAGAACTGGGTCTGGAGGACCAAGCCACCCGGCGTGGGGGAGCAGCACTTGTTGCGGATGACAGTCGTGTTCTCGCAAGAGTAGGCGATGGGCTCGCTGGCGCAAGCCGTGATGTTGGGGTACGTCTTCGGGAGGTCGAAGAACGAGGCACTCGCGCTCTGGACGGCGAGGAGAGCGGAGACGAGACCAAGCGTAGCTGCCATGCCGGAGTACTTCGGTGTGCGGAAGAGCGACGCCCAGCACGGATTTCATGTTACGAGCTTTATAGACGGGGACGTGGCTTCGACAAGAACGAACGTGCTACCGTATGCCGTGAGGAAGGAGATTGTTCCACATGCAAAGGGACGCCGCCGACGGCCATCCAGTGCGCATCAGCCAACTGGAGCCACCCATCACGCGTCGAGCCTGTCTCCGGTGACGACGCGACTCGTCCTCCTCGAGTGCCTGAATGCGTTGATCACGGAAGTCGGGCGAACGTTCGGGGAATATTTGTGTCTCGGCAGCTAAAAAAGTCGGTATCATCCGTTTCTTGAGGCGGTGGGTTGCGTGGCCAGCAGCCAGAAGAGGCGTCGAAGAGCGCATTGTGGCAGAACGTCGTCCCTGGCGCCCTGGCGCCCAGTTGTCACCGCTGCATGAGTTTGCATGAGCAGGCCTTTCAACCCAGGTCTTGTCAAGGAACACGGAGTTCCTGCAACCCTTTAGCTGCATGCACATGATCGCTCGCACGCCGGTGGAGTCGAGCTCTTGAGAAAGACGGGTACCCGTACTCACTGCGTTTGCGGGGGTTAGATAGTAGAATCCAGGAGAATCTGGTGGGTGTTTACTCTGTCTAAACGTGGGGTGGTTCAAGCTTAAGCTGGAAGGGGGCACATAAGCCAGGTATATACTGACCAGGGCTGGATTAGATGATCTGATCCGGTCCCGGACCACAGCGTATCATACTGGTAAAGCCTGGGCTGGTCAACGCTGGTTTAGAGACGCTTATTGAATGCTCGCAGCTCTCGGGTTTCCCGCATGCAGCCATATGAAAGAGGAATTCCGGAGAAAATCGATGGGATATGCATTGAGCGTGTGCTAAATATATACAACTGGTGCGAGTAGGTACACGAGCAACGACAACCTGTTGGCAAGCGACAAAATAACAAGACTTGAGAGCCCAGGTCCCAACATCCAACGTTACCCTAGTCCAGCTCCGGAAACGTTAACCTAGACAATGAATTAAGCAGTAAATACCATAGGGACCAAACTTTTTTGGTGCTTACATAGTTACGCAGTTTGGGACCGTAGCGACTTTGAAGCCGACGACTCGGAAAGCAGATGGTGCGCGAGCAACGCATGAGGGGGAAAGACAACTCCACTACTCGCCATACGAGCACTGGCACATTGCGTGTCGGTACGCCCTCACATCACAGTACATGCCCCTCGAACTCGGAAAAAATGATAGCACTGAGCACTCACCGCCGACCGGGACAACTTGAACTCCATGGGGCCCCAAAAGATATCCTGTGCGCTTGCAAACAAGTGAGGACGTGGCTGGCCTGCACCAGTGGGCGAGTCGCCTAAGTACGATAGGCAAGTACCTGAGTTGCAGTCCTGGCGGAGGGTAGTGTGTCGCGTGGAAGTGAAAGTCGAGAGAATATGACTGCAGCAGAGGTATTTATGGACGGATGAGTGCCACGTAGAGCCAAAATAGGCAGCCTGATATCTGAGCCGGGATGATTTCGATTGAATTAGATGGTTGGGACGAGGTGAACACCATTGGTTTCGAAAGAACGTCCTGTGTGAACCCACGGCGGTCATCACGTGCATGGCCGAGGTCGGGTTAGAGGGGACCTCATTGTCGTGTCCGACGTGGTTTAGATAGGCTTTCGCGACATAATCCACACTGAATCTCGCCCCGTCTCACCACGCCAAAACACCTCTCGTACTCGTCTGGCACGATGGCCTTTCCAGATCTGCCTCGGTGCGATTGGGGCGACAAGAGGTCGGTTTAGACGGGAAACCCAGTCTGGCTCTGCCTAATCCACCCAGGACGAGATACGGGGGAAACGCACTTACTGTACTTGCCGGCCGGAGCTCGCGTCGATATCATGATCGTCGGTTTGAACCTTCGATGGCCCTCGAGCGGGCAGAATAGGTGCCAATGAACATTTCATACTAAGTGCATTATTATAAAACAGTGTATATCGTGGCCACCGTACCTTGCCACCAGATGGCTGGGATGCATAGTACACACCATGGCTACGAAGCTAAAGTCAAACGGCGAGGACCGAAGGTATGCTATCTGGGAGAAGCCGACAAGATCGCGGGGATGGCCTAAGTATGTCGTAAGTTAGGAGACATTTACATTGGAGACAGCGCGGCGGCAAGAGGACAGCCGAGCGCACATGCTGAACACAAGTTGTTTGTTCGTATCCGAGCCATACCTGCGGGAGACCAATCTAGACATCGGCCCAGCCACCTTCATCAAGCTTGTAAGATGCTTCACTTTCCGGTTTGTCAGGGCTGTCCACAAGTTTAGCGACACGTTCCTCAGCGCGACCTGGGACCACGACGCGATAATACGATTGAGCAACTTGCGACGTCAAGGCATGAAAACTGATATACGACCTTTTCTGAGGAACATTCGAGTGGCGGAGGCATGCGAGAGGATATGACCTCCAATGGGTTTCAAAGCACCTCCGGCGACGAATGTCATGGTTGCCCCAGGGTCGGCTGCAAAAACCTTGATAAGCGTCACGTCCACAACTCTGTCAAAAGGCGCACATTGGACTTGATTGGTTATCAAAATTGCAATCTGGAAAAATCGCTTCATGAGCAATGTCCACGCACCGAGAACGCAAGAAACCTACGTTGTACTCTTCGGAGAGTTTACTCAATTTGGATAACATCTAGTAAGCGATGATGAGCGTTAATGTTCAACGGAGACAGTAGACGTACTAACCTGAGCAAGCTGGTTATGAAGAAGTGCGGTCAGAGAGCTCGTTATCCTACGGGAGACACCTCACCTTCTGTTGACGTTCACTGAGTTCACCTCTGCCGGAGTAATCGGTTCGAAACAGTGCCATAATACTGTCGACAATCTGAAACGTTGTCAATATCCCGACTGATGTAGAATCACAGGCGACCTACTAGGAGCCTAAAGTCCTTGTCTTCCGCAAAGCGCATGGAGCACTCGTTAATGAGTTCCATCTAATTAGCAGAAGATATAATGAGTTAAGCAACTCAAGCATCGTCAAAGAACAGTTACCTGGTGCTCGCTGTTGTGCGCGCGGGCTATTGGGTTGGAATGAGCACATTGATTTTCTGGCACGTATAGTGGATATTCACCGTAGAGAATGTTCTCCAAGGCCATGTCTCCGTCGACTAGGGAAGATGCATCAGCGTTGCATGAACGCGTTAGTATGTCGGGCGATCTCGCACCTCCGAAGCGATCAGCGATGGATCGAATACGAGCAGGGCGAAAAGTGCCCTCTGTATCTATGTATGCGACCTGATATGCGATGGTAAGATGGCGAACAATCTCCTGAGTAACATAGGCTCCCCTTTCCCGATGCGCCGCCCATATCGGAAGGTAGCTGCGCAACGACGCTCATGGTGTGTGCGAGCTGGGTCTTTCCAGTCCTGAATTCTCCGTAAACTGCCACGACTGTCAGCACACTTCCATGCAGAATCCCCGATAAATGTACCTTCGGTGATAGATTGAGACGCTATACCACCTACGACGTGTTAGTGGAGATCCTCGAAGAGAAAGTACGACACCTACCTCCTAGTGCTGTATCCACGGACTTGCTTCCGGTACTTATAAACATGACCTTCTTCCGCTTTTCTTGAACCTCCAGTCCGGTGGCAAAGGACGAGCCCTGGTAAAACGCTTGTGTAGGACAAACCGCATATATGCATGCGTATCAACTCAATTTACCAGGATTTTGTGGGCCGCTTCCTATAAAAAGGGAATATTGGGCAAGGGCCGGGCCGTGATGACTGCGTCTACTCACCTTTATCTTCTCCACTTTAGCTTCCGACATTCCCTGCAGGAGAAGTCGGGTAGGGTGAGAAACGAGAACGGGGCCAGGGAGACAAAGAAGACTTGCCTTGATCTTTAGCATCTGTCTCCGAGTTGTCATATTGACACCAGATATGGTATTAATCGCGGCGGACTTCGGAAAGGTCAGCGGGCGAACCGTCGTCTACATGGGACGGTCTCGAGACCTTCAGTTTCAGAATGTCTTGCACATTGATACCCTGAGACGCTCAATTCAGTTACTGTACTCGAGAAGATGTGTCTGAGGTGACATACATGTTGTTGTAACTCATCGACGCTGTCGAAATACGGCCCCTGCGAAGTAAATGGTGACTATATGCGCATAGTAGAACCAATCCGGGGTGCCTACCTCATCGATATCGTCAGCAGGCGGGCTGGGCGGACGAGATGCAGCGATACTTTGCGACTGAGCACGGCGGACCATCTGTGGGCGTTTGGGCGTTGAGGATGAGACGCAGAGCTTGCTCCAGGGGCGAGAATGCCGCGCGAGTGGGGAAGAGATAATCCACGTGATCGTGTTCAACAACACAACCACGGGGGCCGGGCCGACGCACTCCAGAGCCACGAAGACTGTCATGACGACTCCGTATACTCAGCACGGAGTAGCAAGGATAGTCACAAGTGGTGGCCACAGCGTGAGCCAGCGAGTCGTCTTATCATAGAGCGATGGGTCGCCATATGTGCTGTCAACTTTGAACCATCCGCGGTGGCTCTGGGTTAGGTAAGTATTAGATGCGATGCGAGTTGGTGCATAGTGCAGGCGACTACTACGCCCTGGATTTTGGGAGTGGCGGGGCTGGATGCCGCCAATGATCAAATCAATGAGTGAAGTACATAGCATACCCAGGTTCCCCTGAAAACGGAAGACTCAAGTATCTATACCGACGTCGTCTTTGTCGAAGTCGTCTATTCCCCCTACAATCTCGACGTCCGCATCGCGTACACTTGGTGTCCGGCTCTTCTTCCGCACAGCTCGTGGTGAAGCGTGAGTCGGCTCGTCGATTTGTAATTCCGTGGACCGTACTGGAGTTGGCGCTCGAATCTCCGGTGTCGGGCCAGAGAAATCTCTCCCAGTCATGCGGGCCAATGTCACAATGTCTTACGAAGAAGTCATGAGCCTGCGATCGACAAATATGAGGATAAAAACACACCGTATGGTTTTCGGTTGGTGAGGCAGAATGTTATACGTGCTGGGTTTTTCTTATCTTCAGCTTTGAACTTGTTCTTGCACGCCTTACGGTCGCGACCAGGCAAAACATATGATATCAATTCATAGTTCTCGCCAAATTGCGACAGAGCCTGACCTGACTTCAGCGAAGAGGACAGGCAAGAGATGAAACGACTGACGTCAAAGAATAGCTCCGTCTCCTCGGCACTCCATCGCGAACCGCGAGCTTTCTTGCTGTATGTCGACGAGTTAACGAACTTAGTGAAGTCGGACTCCTCCACGTGCGTGTAATCTTCCGTATGGTGTTCCTCGTCCCGATTGACGAACAACGAGTCCTCGTCGATGATGGTTTCGCCGTTCGCTCCAATCCGGACTTGAACGTTGTATCTGCTGACCGCAAGATTCTCGGTGTAGTCGAAACCATCCATGCCCGTGCCGCCTTCATCACCTATTGCGCCATCCGCTCGTCTCGTCACATCCCCATTCGCAGCAGGCGTCCCTGAACGAGACGCAGACCCTGGGTCCACCAATTCGGTCGATTCTCCTGGCTGGGAGTTCGACGCAGCTCGAGCTGCATTCTCCTCCTCCTCCTCGAGATTCCTCCCGTACTTTTTTGCCTCCATGACCGCCTTCATCCGCGCGCATTTCTCCCGGTTTGACGTTCGCCAAGCGGCATGGTGATTCACGATCTGTGCAGCTCTGGTGCTCACACGGCCCCTCCCGGTGTCGTCGCAAAGGGCAGACATGGTCACAACGGTGGGATCTAGCTCCTCTCCAGGATCTGCCTCTGGATCAAACGGAGGAAGGGAAGGCTGACGTGGGCGTGGACGGTCGGATTTGGACTCAGAGCCGGAGAGCCTCCGTTTCTTTGTCTGAGGTTCGGCCATGTCCTCATTCCCATGAGCGACTGTCTTCTTCGAACGTCGTCTCTTGGAACGGGCGGCAGACGCCTCATCCTCTGCTGTCAAAGTTAACACAAACGCTGAATCAGGGTTGTGAATTGGACACCCACGTGAGGCAGGATCCCCATTCGGCTCTGCACCTGACACGTCTACCTTGGATGGTTTTCGAGAGGATCGCCGACGCCTTGATTTTTTTACGACATAAACATCGTCGCTAGACATAGGTCTACTCTCCACTGATGTGCCAGGCAGCGGAACGCCCTGCGGCCCTAGACCTAAGGCATCCATAAGCTGCGGGTCGATCTGATGGCTGTCGAACGGGAAATGAACGGCGGACAGATGCTCGGGCAGAGGCGGAGGCAGAGCACGGTAGTCATCGAAATCGGGATGGGGCCCATGCCCGAGAAAGCGGAGTGGTGGAGGGACCATCTGAGGGATAGATGAAACGAAACTCCCGGACGGCGGAGCACGAGAAGTACGTGGCGACGCGAGAGGAACCGGAAGAGCGTTGTGAGAGGAGGTCTTTTGAGAGGAGTCAATGGTAGGGGGCATTCGGGATGAACTGGGGGCTGGAGGCGTGGCCGCAGTCGCGTCCGAAGCGTGAACCGAGGTAGGAAATAGTTGGGGAGTCAGGCTTTCTCTCGATAGAGGTGGGCCGTCTTGCGGAGCCGCGGTCGCAAGTTGGGCATGGTTAGGCTCGATCGTAGGTTTATGGTGAACGATCGGCGGCGGGAGCATAGGGTGGGCAACATTGTCTTGCAAACGACCAGATAATATACTTGGGGTGGCTTCAGGAAGAACTGAAGATTGACGAGACTCGGCACCGGGACGGGTGCGTGGTCGTGCTACCGGCCGGAACACGGTGTTACCCTTCTCTGTGGGATTACTTTGAGGAGACGAGCGAGATAGTGATAGCAGATGACTCACGAACGCGTTGAGACATTATAAAAGCACCTTCTCGAGAACCTCGTCGCCTTGTGTCCGGTCAGAGTCCTGATGAGTTCCCCGCGTTCAATTAGGGCTCGACCGGGAATGGAGGTCAGAAAGCAAGTAATGCAAACTAGGCGCCCATAGCCACTTTTCCTAAAGACCGTGACGGCGCGGGACAGTGGCGCACCGACCCGAGTCTTGCCTTCCCCCTCCTTGCTTACCTGGACATTCATCCGACTCTCTACTCTACCTGCCAGAAATCTACGATGCAACATTCCGTCAACTTGCCCACGGGACCCCAACCGGGATGGGAGCTCCGAGAACAGGAGCATGAAACACCCACGAATGGAATACAGTTTAGGAGTGTGGCGGAAAGGTCTGTCTCGCCCAGCAACTGTCTCTTTTGCTGACACCAACCGCCTAATGCAGCCTCGTCCTGCTGCAATCGCTGAGGCAATGCGAGTCCCCTTCACTCCGTGTACTCGTTAGGCGGCCTAACCTTTATGCAGCACGTAATAAATGGGTTACTTCGATGTTTCCCAGATTCTCTACCAAGACTCGCGGAAAGGCAGCAGAGGTCACACCTCCTCCACATACCATCAAAGCTCATGGGAAGTACGATCTGCACATCGGACCTCATATATTTTCCGGTACTGCGGTCTACGAAGTCCACTACCTGCCGTCTGTAGACCAGCACGGCGGCCCCGAGGCACAGTGTACGTTGTTAGCGTTTCCAAATATATATATATTCATTCAACGATGACGATATACAGCCACACAAACAACGCCCTCCTCATACTCTGCAGCGTCAAATTATTCGCAAACAACCCAACCCTCATTGTCAAGTTCCTCGTCATCCTATGTCACCCCGGCTCTTTCATCCAGGGTAGCAACCGCCGCACAAACAGACCCCATCTTGGCCAATCTGCTTAATGCAGTCATCAACCGTACCGCGACAGCAGAACAGGTCAAACGGCTTGGTGTTCTGGTACGTCAACTGGAAGGCGTCCCCGAGCTTGAACCCTCAAACGCACCTCCGGCTCCTAGTCCGACTGCACCGGCTCCGTTCAGGCCTATTTCGCCGAAGCCTTTTGACATCATACTAGAATTCCACGAAAAACCGTCTGACAAATGGATATTACCTCGAGGAATTGTCTTTTGCGAGCGAGCGGGTGCGGAGGAGGCCTGGGCGAGGTATGCGGACGTGATCATCACAACAACCTTGACACCATCTAGCCCGCTCGCCGACCCATCTGGCGAGCATGCCCCCGAGGTACCCATTTCGGAGGTCGTGAGCTTCCGTTTCTCAAGAGTGTCGCAACCCCTGTGGGAATTACTCCTCACTTGGGCTGGAGGCTCGCAAAAGATGGAACAAAGCAGAGCAAAGCTCGCAGAGATGGTCAGTACTAGCTTGATGTGCCATTCAGTGGTCCCATCGACCGTGATTACAGGTGAAAGCGAGTGCGCCTCAATGCTACCTCCAGCATCGTCTTCCTGAAGGCGATCTGTTAACTGAGGTTCAGAACGTGAGTGTATGACAAACAAATGCGACCGTTCTCGCGTATCTAATATTTCATCCTAGTCTATCGCGCCACCATACACGATGAAGTCCATCAAGCCTCCCGGGGCTGACAGCAATCGATCAAAACGAAAATCGGTCTCTCGAAGGCCTACCCTCATAGTGTCGGATGCAGCGGTCCCCGTGGTAGTTAAGCCAATACCAGTGAAACGACGACAGTCCCTAAAGGCAAAGCCATCCGCGCCACCAGCCCCAATTGCATGCCATGCTTGTGGCCAGACGGACGTGCCTTTGATGATGGGAGGAAGTATGTACTATGGCTCTTCTTGTGTGCATCCGTTTTGACGTCGATTCCGTAGGATATTGCCGGACATGCATAGATGCGGGCAAAGCGGTGGCCGTTGTTCCTCAGGTTCCACCAGTGCGCGAGAGTACGGTGGCGCCGCGTCCTCAGAAATTCTTCTTTGTCCCGATGGACCTGCCTCGACAAAATGTCCCCTTCCTGGGTCCCCATAGTCAGAGCTCGGCACCTTCCACGCCGCTCACCCATTCGGCTGTAAGGCAACAGCTAACACCGCCGTCGAACCTCGGGGCTTCAGGCTGATGAGACTGGGTATTTCGCGCCCTCAATGTTCTACTACACATTGGAATGATACAGTAGCGTTATCGTGTATTAATACTATAATGATACAAGCATAGCATGATCGACAGCACTACGACCTACGAGACCAACTTGATGAGCCAACCTATCCACCAAACAATGACGCCTGCCTGCGTAGCGAGGATGCAAAACTCAACCAGCACAGCGCACCACTGGATTAGGAGCAGAATAACATAAACGGGAATGATGATCCACCGTAATCCCATATGGCTGATCCACGGCAGGTTGATGTTGACCGTCAAAGACCAGGCGGCGCGCATCTGAAGAATGGCAACCGAGAAACTGAGAAAGGAAACGAAGACCAGGCCAACCCAGTGGCGAAGCGAGCGGCGCGGGAACTGTTCGATGGGGTATCGCTTGGGCTCGCCAGTAAATTCGTTACGGTACAAAGGTATGATGAGGAACTCTTGGATATCCTCGCCAATGACCTTGCCGTAGTTGCGCCAGAAGGGCGTGACAGTATCAAGGAGAAACGTGAGGGCGTCCAGACCAATGTCCCAAAATTGTTGATATCGGTTCCTAATGTTTTCTTCCAAGGAGGCGATTTGCGAAAGCTAAAAAAGGCGATCAGCGATTGCCACATAAAGATAGAAGAGATCTCGACGCACTTCAGGGTACACCAGCGACGTGTGGGCCAGGGAATCATTGTATTCCCTCTTCACATCGACCTGTATCCCCTTGACGCGTTTCAGGATAGTCGAGACGTCTTCGGCCTTGCGTACAAGGAGTGCACGCTGAACGGCGACCGTGTCTAAAGCCTGCATAAGGCCGACAACTGGATCTTCGAACACCTTGTGTGGAGGAGTAATAGATCCACTGTAGAGAAGGGAACGTTGGTAGGCTTGGAGTATTTCCTGCTGCCTCTGGACACGATGGTGGATGTCTTCAGCCGCCCGCCAGCCGTGTGCTCGCCGTGTCTTGCCAGTGATCGCGGATGGGTCGTGGAGGAAGGCGTCCAGGACATCATGTGGTATCTTGGAGTATGATACACCGAGGATGACCGATAGGTTCGCCTGCACCGAGTCGTACTCACGTATACTGGTGCACACTCGCTGCAGGAGGGAGCGCATGCGGTAATTCTGAGACAAGGTATCGCTCAGGACCCTGCAAGCACATCAGTATCGACGATATAGCCACGCCAATCCTGACACTCACTGAGCTTTGACTTCATATTCCTCGCGTTCCTTGTGCTCGTCTGCCGAACGCTGGTGACTCTCTCGCTCCCGCGCGAAAACGTCGCTTGAGGAAGGGAGGGACCTCCTATACCGACGTCGGGGAAGAGCAGCTGGTATCTTGGAATGTGCTTGGGCAACATCCGGACGGGGTGTAGGCTCAGCGGGCGTAGGAAAGACCATACTATTCTGGGTGGCAGTCGTGAGCGCGTCTGGTGTGTTGGGGTGTGCAGCACCGTTCGCCGTGGGGTTTGGGGTCAGAGGAGGGAGTGGGGAAGCATGTAGGTGAAGACTAGCTGGCCGGCTGTGCGGTTGGACGGTTGGACTCTTCTGGTGCGCCGGACGAGCGCCATCCTCCGAAGCGCTATGGCCACTGTTCTCGGAGATCGAGTTTCGAGCAGAGGAGAGGATTTCATCGCTGACATGGGGAGTAAGTCGTCTCCCGAGGTCCCGCAGTCGCTTGCGACTACTGTTCGGCGAGGCACCCCTAGAAATAAGGCTGTACAAAGAACTTGGCGCCGACCCCCCTCCGTTCTTCCCATTCTTGTGATTGTCACTGCTGTGCCGAAAGTTAGGCCGTCCAGAATCTCGACTGAATTCGGTGCGGGGTCCAAAAGACACTGGTACGTCGTACGAAGACCGTTTGCGAGAGATGGCCTCTTCTAAGGAATGGCGAGGTGTGGTCCATGAGCTAGTGGTTGGAGAACGCGTGTCGGAAAACGGAGGGGTATGGGGCGAAGCCGGTAAAATGGCTTCGTTCTCGGGGATGGTATCCATTGTATGAGGGCTCAAGTGAGACTTGACATATTCCTCCATGACGAGGGCGGTAGGACTCCACATCGAATGGCCGCCAGCAGGGGTCGCATGCTTCTCCCAGAGGTGCTTCATCCATGTCACCCGTTCCGTCTGATCTAAGCTGGTACGCACATTAGAGTCCTGCTTGTTGTACCAGCGAGCCACCTCCAAGATAGTCACGGGGGGAGTTTGCCCTTTCGGAACCAACAACGCATACTTGCGGGCGAGCTGGTCGCGCACAATCTCTGCTTTCCGGTGTGTTTGCGGCTGCACAGTTGCCCGAATTTGTTCCAGCTTGCCTGTGGCGCATATAAGAGACTACGTATTAACTAATCATAGTCAACTCACTAGCATATAAAGCTTCCTGTTTCTCAGCGACAGCTTTATTGGCGGGGGATGATGCGAGCTCTTTCGACTTCCGCTTGCCCTTGGAGAGCGACCAGCGTCGTTCTCTCCCATCGTCCATCATAGGCATGGTCCAATCAAGTGTGATACCACCATCAGAAGAAGACGGAACTGGATGTAGGGGCATAACACCGACTGAGGGACTGAAATCGATCTCGGAGTCGCCAGACACGCGAGGTTGACGAGGAAAGAGAGGGGGTACAGGGGCTTGCACAGGAAGAGAGCCTGCGGAAATAGAAGATAAAGATGTAGCGTCGTTGGGGGTGTCGCCTTGTAAGGGAGCAGGATGCGCCCTAAGACGGGCCTCGCGTCGAGCCTTGAGACGCAAGGCTCGTTGGACATCCTCCAGGACGCCCGGGTCTATCATGGTCGTTATGAGACTTTGATAATACGCAAATGCACGACGAGGAACATGCCTTCTCGCGCTACAGAGAGACTGTTCATTGCCGTCGTAGAGTGTCGCATGGAAGTACTCACATAGGTCAAATTCGTCGGAGAACGTTTCCGATATACCACTTGGAACCATGGTCACCGACTCCCTATAGTCCGCCCTCCGACTGAAACTCGTAGTCCGTCTGGGGGATGAACCTTGGCGGGCATCCCAAAATCGTATCTGGTCGAACCCGTTGGAGGCATCCACAGACTTGACACGCCGCCTCTTGTCATCCTGTTGGAGTGAGAGGGAGCCAGTGTGATTTACGGACTTCCGAAGAGTGGGAGGACGTCCTAGGCCAAGAGAATGCAAGGCGCCGTATGAGGCGTTGTCGCTTGCAGGACCGTGTTCGACGGGGAAGTGGATCCGTGCACCCCTCTGGTGTGGAGAAGAGGGAGGTGTGACAGGTGGAGACGCAGGGCGGCCTGAAGATGATGGCCCAGCCTCTGTCATCAATCTCCGTCGAACAGTCGTCCGCAAGTGTTCTTGTTATGAGCAGCCAGTTTACGATGGGGATAAAAAAGATGAAAGTTGTGGTGGAGGAATCTATAGCTAAAGGCTGGTCGGCAGGAATCACAGGTCATGCTGAGAGCGCCCGTAGCACAGCAGCCTATATTGGGCAGCTACGATCCGAGTCTCTGTTGTTCCTCTAGAGTCAAATCATGAGAGGCAAATGTGTGCATGTATAGTATCGTATACATTATAATGCGCTCGACATAAATTCTAGGACGATAGCTTTTAATAGCCCAATCAAGCTATGAATTACGATGGAACCGCCGAGTCAGATTTGCATCTCCTACGGCACGCTTGCCAGCCCAACACTTCACCCTTCTCTCGGCTTTGGTATCTATAATAGCTGACATGGACTCGGCTCGGGAACGCCTGTACGGGTTGAAACGAGAGAGAGGGGTAAGTCGCTTCACAAAGCTTAATAGCCTGCTAGCGTTCCACGCGCGCTTCCTCATGGTATTTGCAGTTGGATTTGCGACGAGCGACTGCTGGGAGGGAGATTTAGAAAGACTCTGGCGTAGGGAGGACGAAAGAGACCGTGACGGCCGATGTCCAGTTGGGGGCTTGGGAGCCGGTGAGGAAAGCCGATGCGTGTTCTCGGCCACCTCTAGCAACCGAATCACCGGATCAACCACGGTCGTACGTTCTGAAAAATAGCAACGGGGTGGTCAACATAGATTGTCGCGATAGGATAGACCTAGTTGCTACTAACCACGGGGTTGACGAGGCGATCGTGAAAGCTTTGGGGCATCACGATGCACCATATCTATACTGGAGTTCGTACATTCGGGCAGGGAAGGGGGCGCCACGGGAGGTACGTTGAGGGTCCACGTACACGATTCTGGCGGCAATGTGGAAGGGGAGTTACGAGTCCTTCCTGGCTCGCATGCGACATTAGACGTTTTCCAGGTTTCGTGTGTTTGTGTCCGATGGTTATGCCTCCGAACGTCACCGACAGCTCGCCCATCTTACAATATGACAGTGATCAATAAATTATCGTCATTTGAACGGCGAGGAAGGCGTACCATTCGGAGAACGAACGATAAAACTGTTTTGATCGCCCGCATCCAAATAGGGCCACCAATCTCTAACCACCTGTTGTTCGACAAGTTTTGCCTATTGGATGGCGCGCAGTCTCGCCTCGGTTGAAGGTCGGGCGACAGGTTGTCGAGGTTGGTTAGGCCTTGGAGGTTCATAGACCATACGAGGACGGGGATGGATGTTTGAGCGAGGAAGGAATCATGGTGTGGTTGTCGAGTCGGACGTTTCGATGAGGCGCTGGTCACCAGGTAAGGGCAGAAGGAGAACTCAAAGAAAAGCGGCGGTTCAGGTGGCGGATGAAGTGAAACTGCCGAATATCGGGGAAGTCGCTGTGGCGGGTGTACAGAGGGATCTAAGGGGGGACGTTCGCTTTATGTATGCCACGCTCGTCCCCCTAGGCGCCCATCTTCGTCCAAAGCGCTACTGGGATCTACCAGAATAAACAAACAGCAGCCTTGCCATGGCCACCTACGTATGATGATTAGAGACATGGAGGACGATGAGGTGGATGCGAAGACTCGGAAAGTATTCCTCTGCCCCCTCCCAAAGGTAGGGCTGTTGCTTGCTGCAAAGATATTTAGTACATCACCATATACTACCACGCATCGCACACTCACCGACATATATCTGTTTCGATGAGCGAAAACGCATACCTCTGTTATGCGCAAAGCTGACTATAAGCACTTAGGTTGCGACGGCTTTGGTCATGTCATACACAGGTCTTCATGAGGGGTGAGGTATATCAGATTAGCGTATTGTTTATCGAGGTATACGAGCTAAAGCGGCTCGTCGCCTCAGCAATAAACGGACAAACATCACGGATGTGAAAGCGGATAGTGAGTACCTAGTGTCATTTCAGCGCTAGCGCAAAGTCTGATAACAGGGACTATCTCACCAGGTCACAATATATGAGACATGCGAATTCCTCACGTCAACCGTTGGTGATCTACCTATGGGATAACCGCGAGCCAATCGTGACGACACTTCTCCAGCATGACCCTCTGGGAAAATGTTAGGTTGACGAGTGCATACAATGTGGTGGTCCATACCAAAGACCTCCTCGACGAAGACGGGCTGAACGCTGGCCTCCAACCCTCCTGCGTAACTAGCCATAGCATCAACATCCGCCCAATACCACTCCCCTTTTTCAGGGTGGTTATCGGGAGTGAAATAGTTGCGGACTTGAGCAGTGCGAAGCATGCCGAGGATTTCCACCTCGCCTTGTTCGTTGGTCAGAAGTCGCTTAGCATTCTGCGCGAGTTCCTTTGTTACGAAACCACGATCAACCAGTACGGTTGACCCATCGGAGCGGATGAACGGAACGACAACATGATATCCGTTGGTACCATCTCGCACCCGAGGACCAAGAAGCATGATATGCGAGGCATCCCAGCGACCTGTCAGGACAACCTTTCGAAAGATAAAGTCTGGGAGCGCGCCGAGGCTAACAACATTTACATGAGCGAAGCACAGTACCACGAGTTTGAATGCATCGCACTTAACATGCGGTGGCAAAGGCATGGCTTCTCGTTGCAGTTTCTCCTCCAACTCGTCGATGAACGCGACCTTCCACTTCAAGCGTTGCACTTGCCACGTCCCGAGAGCGAATGTGAATATCGGTACAAGACCGACCAAGATCATCGTTGGAGTGACACATGGTTCCCGCTTGGCTTTGTAGCTTGTGGAAGACGTGCCTTCCGTAGTAAGCGTCCTTTTTGGCAAAGTGACATTGCGCCGTGCCGTCGCAGCTGCGGGGGGTGGACGAGAAAAGAGGCGACCCAGGCGAAGCATGTAGAGATGAGTCCCTTTGGCCAAGACCAGGTGAGCTAGGGGCCGTAACAACAGAGAATGAAGGACAGGACGGCGAGGCACAGCGCGCGCAGAGGCGACTGCCAACTGTTGTCGGTGCGTGGAGCGCCCTCGGTATGTCCGCAGCTATAAGTTACAACATCCTCTCTCAGTCTCGGCCACATCCCCCTCATTCCTTCCTCTATCCCTTCTCTCCATCTCAACTCGTCCAAGAAACATGTTTGTTGCTCGTTCTCTAGATGACTGGAACTAGAGTCTTACAGGTGTTGTCAGGTATTCGGGTTCTCGCTCACGGCAGCCTGACTATGGCATTGACGGCGATGAGGTCCACTATCCCACTCGACCGGTGGACAAGGATAAGGCGGAGGGCGAACTTGTTGTCAACATCAAGAAGGCCACAAACTCAGATGAGACCGCGCCCAAACAGAAACACGTCCGCAGTGCGTACGCCTGTCGCTTGCGCGGTGTTGTTCCAGGTTGACCCTGGGCTCAGAGTGCATCGTCTACACATGGGACTATCATTCTTCTATATCGTTCTGGACCGGCCTTAGAGTGCAACCTATCCTGTCTGATGAGGTGCAGACGTTCAAAGCTCTTATTACTGTGCATAAGGTGCTCCAGGAGGGCCATCCTGTGGTACGTCTAGATCGTCGTCGTCTTGTGTGTAGGTTCTGATGGACCGGGCTGGGACCTAGACAATCAAGGAGGCGCATGGGCAGACGGGATGGCTGGAAACTTGTGCGCGGACGACGGGTCATGAGACGGCGCGAGGTGCGTGACCACTTGTTGTTTCAACACCACAGAGCTTTGACACCCTCTTGTAGGATACGGTCCTCTTATCAAAACATACGTACAATTCCTCTTGGCGAAGCTCCGATTCCATAGGCTTCGTCCGGAGTTCAATGGCCTTTTCGAGTACGAGGAGTACATTACGCTCAAGGGAATCGACGACCCGAACGAGGGGTGCGTACAGTTTCAATCATATACGAGTTGCACTGCACTTACGCGATACGAGCAGTTACGAGACAATATCCGATCTTATGGGGCTTCAGGACCAGATCGACTCGTTCCAGAGGATGATTTTCGCCCACTTCCGTCATTCCGCAAGCAACGAATGCCGTATATCAGCGCTTGTACCCCTGGTGAAGGAGAGCTGGGGAATCTACCGTTTTATTACTAGCATGCTTCGCGCGATGCATCGTCGTGAGTACTCGTTGCCATTACCCAGAATCACGACTGACCTTGATAATAGGAACCAATGACATCGAGGCTCTTGAGCCATTACGCTCTCGCTACAGTCAGCAACACTATGCGCTCCGTAAATTCTACTACGAATGCTCAAACTTGAAGTACCTTACTGGTTTGATTAATGTCCCCAAGCTTGGTCAAGTGCGTTCGAGAACGTATCGTCGTTACTGTCGTCACACTGAAGCCCTTGGCAGGAGCCACCAAACTTGATGGATAATGGCTCTGCTCCCGACCTCCCTGCTCGTCCTACCACAGCTACAGTCAAGACACCCCCACCCGCAACTCCAACACCGGACACCGCCAATGTCGCAGAACAGGCTCGTATGCTCAAGCAATACGAAGATCAGCAGGCAGCACTGCGGGCAGCACGAGAAGAAGAGGAGTGTCGTCGCAAAGAGCTCGAGGAGCAACAGCAACGCGAGTTTGAGCAACGACAAGCTGAGCAGGCCGAGCGTGAGAGGCTCGCTCAAGAGCAACTCATACAACAACAGATGCAGCAACAGATGATGCAATACAGCAATCAGGCGGCTCAGCAGGTCCACGACCTTGAGCGTGAGCTGCTTGCCATGCGTGGGCAGTACGAACGAGACCAGCTCATGCTGGAGCAGTACGACAGGGTTCGTTTTTGGTTTCATTTCTGTGTCTGTCTATATGCTCATGGTTCAGAACAGAGAGTCAAGGCATTAGAGAGCGAGCTCAGCAGCGTGTCCACGAACGTCAATTCCCAGATGATGTCCAAGGACGAGCTCATTCGTCAGCTTCAGGAGCAGGTCACCATGTGGCAGAAGAAGTACGAGGCGCTGGCCAAGCTGTACAGTCAACTCCGGACAGAGCACCTGGACATGCTGTCGAAGTTCAAGCAGATGCAGCTCAAGGCGAATTCCGCACAAGAGGCTATCGACAAGATGGAACGCATGGAGCGCGACATCAAGGCGAAGAACCTCGAATTGGCCGACATGATTCGCGAACGCGACCGTGCCCGTTTCGACCTTGACCGCCAGAAGTCTGCACACAAGGACGAAATCGACAGGTTGCGCCGCGAAATCAGCTTCGCCAACGAGCGTGCAGAAGATGCCACCCGCTCGAAGAGCTCCGAAGTCTCAGGTGTTCTTTCCAAATACAACCGCCAACTTGCTGAGCTTGAAGACTCTCTGCGGGTATGTGAATGCAGGGCTATGGTCCACTGGACAAGCACTCACCATTCCATAGGCCAAGCAAATGCAAATCGACGATCTGCTTTCTAAACTTGACAACACCAGCGGCGACCTCGATCGTTTGCGCGACGAGAAGGATCAGGAGATCTCTCTTCTTCAGGAGGGCATGGACGCTACCATTCAACAGCTCCACGAAGCACAGCAGGTATATGTGCCCCCTTCACCGTTTTGCATAGGTTCTCATCAGCGTCACAGAACCAAGGCCTCAACGAGGAAGCGACCAACGCTCAGATTGATACATTGATTCTGGATAATAGGAAGAAGCTGAACCAGATCATTGGTATTTCTTTTCATACACTCGTTGCAGTATTCCGCCTAACGCTTAGCCAGACTCGATCTTCAGCGCATGCGTGGCGAAGATTGACGAAGCCATCTATGAGCTCGAATCGCCTGCGCAAGTGGGCAACCTCAACTCTACTCCTGAATACACCCTGTCGATGATCGAGAAGGCGGTCAACAATGCGACCGACTTCGCAACTGTCTTTAACCTGTATCTCGGTGGTGAGGCAGGTGGCGACCACGTCGAAGTCATCAAGGGCGCGAACGAGTTAGCCCAGTCACTCGCCGACGTCCTCATCAACACGAAGGGCATCACACGTCTTGTCGAGGATGAGGTCTCCGACAAGCTTATCAACGTCGCCAAGACTGTCGGCGACACCGGCCTCAGAACCTTCCTCAACCTCCAGTCGTACAAGCTCGACCTCATCGCCCAGCCAACTCAGCGCAAGGAGGTCGCGATGCGGAACAACGGCGAAGTCCGCGGCGCGCTCTCGAAGCTCTCTGAGGTTGTCGACGGTCTCGTACCGAAAGGCGGCAAGGCCGGCGCAATTCCGAAGCCGAACGGAGACCTCGGCGACCTCGTCGAGCAGGAGATGTTGAGCGCCGCGCAAGCCATCGAGGCCGCCACCGCGCGCCTCGAGCAGCTCCAATCGCGGCAGCGCGACTCCTCCCGTTACAGCGCAGTCGACATCCAGGTCCACGACGCCATCCTCGCGTCTGCGCTTGCCATCACGAACGCGATCGCGCGGCTCATCAAGGCTGCAACGGAGTCGCAGCAGGAGATCGTCGCGCAGGGCAAGGGCGCGAGCACGACGCAACAGTTCTACAAACGCAACAACCGTTGGACCGAGGGCCTCATCTCCGCCGCCCGCGCGGTTGCGTTCGCGACCAACCTGCTCATCGAGAGCGCGGATGGCGTGCTCTCCGGCACTCATACGCTGGAGCAGCTCATCGTCGCGTCAAACGAGGTGGCCGCTGCCACCGCCCAGCTTGTCGCGGCGTCGCGTGTCAAGGCAAACCTGATGTCGAAGACGCAGGAGCGCCTCGAGCTCGCAGCCAAGGCCGTGACGGAGGCGTGCAAGGCGCTCGTCAAGCAGGTCAAGGCGATCGCCGCGAAGCAGGTGCAAGAGGAAGACGTGGACTACAAGAACATGGCCGTGCTCGAGTTCAAACGCCGCGAGATGGAGCAGCAAGTCGAGATCCTCCGCCTCGAGAAGGACCTCAACGCTGCACGCCACCGCCTGGGCGCGATGCGTCGCGCTGGTTACCATACCAATGAGACGGATTAGAGAGGAAGCAGAGAGGTTCAGAGAACTGAGTTGTCGGATTGCTTGCCTGTGACGAACTTACTGGAATTCCAAGTTACTTTTGTATATGTACTATCTTGATCTTGCGCGCTGTGAATGCACTTCAGTTCTGGTTTGACCGTGATGCTTTGGGCTCATGTATTTAATACGATGTCCGAAGCCCGCGCAAGCGGTATAGTACACTGGCGGGCGAGTGATGAGTAGAAGATCATGAGCCAGGCTAGCAGCAGCAGACAACACATGGAGGGAAGTTCGTGAGAAGGTGACGATGGTCAGCGATTGCAGAAGATGTATGTTCTAGAAATTAATGCAGGTACTCCGAGTGGTTGCGAGCGAAAGTTAAGGTATGTGCAAGTGGGTACCTAGAGCAAGAGCGTTGTGGGGTGTATCATACGAATAAAGAGGTATAGATACTAACGAAGGAAAGGGGGCGAGAAACGAACGAGAGGGTGAGCGAGCCGCTGGCAATAAAGAAGCGACAGCAAGATGCAAAGCAACAATAAGGGCCAAGTATGTTAATACACCTGAGAAGCACTGTCGCAGCTCCGCACGGTGTCGAATGAATTCTTCCCGCGATCCATGTCTAGGAAGCTGCTCTCCATCGTTGGCGACTCAGGGGACGTCGCGAGCTCGTCCTCGTCCGACCCGGTCTCCACGTTCAAGTCGAAGTCGTCCTCAATATCGAGGAAAGACGGCTTCTTCATGATTGACCGCCGCTGCAGTGCCTTCTGCCGGTCATACGCGCTAGGCGGGCGGGACATGACAGTCGTCGCCGTGCTCGTGGAATCCTGGCGCTGAAGTCTCGCAGGCCGAATAGGAGGGGGTGACAACGGGTTTATAGGAACCATGCTGTTACGCTTGTCAGTGATCTCCTCAATGTCATGCAGGTCATGGCGCGACAGCCGCCGCCGGGGAGGGGGCGGGAGGCTCGCGGAGGGCGTCTCGGGCGAGTGCGGGGTGTGCGGGTTGCACGCCTGCCGGGGCGACCGCGGCGGGGTGATGCTGGCCTGGGCGGTCGACGGGCGGACGCTCAAGGGCGGCGGCCGGCAGATGGGCTTGGCGAGCATGGACGTGGTCCTAGAAGGGATGCTCCGGACAGGACCCGCGATGATGACCTTGCTTGGCGAGGGGTTCGTCGGCGACAGCCGCGAGGCATTGGACATGATCGACGACCGCGTGGACAGGATCGACGTGCCCCTCGTCACGCCACCAGGTTTATCCCCGAACGCGAGCGTGCCTGTCGACGAATGCGACATGACCGAGTTGGACCGCGAGCGGGTTGCGCTCGGAAGCGGACTGTACGTCAGCCCAAAGTCGCCTGGATGGAGGTCCAGCGTCGGCTTGCGGGTCGAGTAGTCCGCCTCTACGTCTATGGACGCTGCTGCCACCTCATCCTCCAGCTTCTCCGCAAGCTTGAGTTGTTCCGCAGGCGACATGATGTATTGTGGCACGTAGTCCGACTGTGACATCCTCTTGTCCTTCCCGCTCTCCCCGACCTCGTCGTCCCACAGCAATGGTAGGGATATCGACCCGTTTCGTGCCCCCTGCGAAGAGTGACCTCCAATGGAGTCAAATGACCTGCCAATCTTCTCCACCCCAGAGGACGTGAACGGACGGATGTCGCTCTCGAAGCTGAAGACTGATCGTCTGTCGTCCGCCTCAGCGACGCTCGTTGGACCGTGGGACGAAGTGCTTCTCCGCGCGCTCGACGCAGAGAACAGTCTTTTCCTGGGATTCATGGCGTTGCCCCGACGAGGCTCGACGATTGGAGAACCAGGTAAAGGGAGTGGCTCGCTGGTAGAAGAGACACCGCCAGAGGAGCGCAAGCCAGGTAATGGTGGGAGAGGCAAGAGGATCCCACGAGGGGCATGGAAGGACCGCTGTTTGCGCGGAGTTTTCACTGGCAAGGCATGACCGCTGCCGCGACCATTCGCGTCGTCAAGAGTCGCGGACGCTGTAGACATGAAGCTCGTCGCGGAGTGCCGCTGCGAGAAGCTCTGTTGCGAAGACACCTTCTTGAGCAGCTTCCCAGCCTTGGGGTGCAGGTCTCCATGTACGAGGGTCGGAACCGAAGGAAATTTGCCTAATGGCGAAGGCAGACCCATGTCGAGGTCTACTAGTCCATGGGAACTAGAGCTCGTGTCGAGAATGTCGGTGCTGTGGTTCTTGCGAGTCTTGCCTCTCGATCCTTCTCGAGGGGATGCCTGAAACGGGCCCAAGTCATAATGATCGTTCAATATCTGAGAAATGGGGTCGTCTGGCTCAAGATCGTGCGGGCCCACACTGGGTGCAAAGTCCAAACTCGAGGAACTCGTGGACGCCCTGAACTCTAGTGGGGATAATCCATACGGAGAGGAGGGCAGTGGCGGAAGACGGCCCGGGGTTGGCGGGAGACCGGCAGTGGGTGGCGCGGCCGGAAGTGGGGGAACATAAACTCGAGAAGCGGATGCTTTGCGCACAAGGACCTTCGGGTGTGTAGAGTTAAGAGAGGCGGGGGATTCCAAGGTCGTACAAGAGGCGTTACGACTACGGGTGAAGACCACCGGTGATGGAGATGGGGTATTAGAAGACGACGGGGAGGAAGAACCCGACTCCTTGCGATGGAGCTGCAACGGTGGAAGATCTGGCACAGCAGGGAACGACGATGGGCTTGGTTGATGGTCTATGGCACCGACGGTCATGCCTCTAGGTCGCGCTAGGGAGGGACTAGGCCGCTTGCGAGGTAGGGCCATCCCTGCTGGTGGTTCGCTCAGTCGGCTTCCGTAGTCGTGCTGCGTCACAGTCGAGTTTGACGAATTTGAACCAGATGGCGTCTTGGTTCGATGTGTCCGCTGCGCCTGTGCCGCAGACGCATCGACAAAATATTGATCGCTGGTTTGCGAAAGATCGTACGCCGAACGACTGCAAATTGCACAAAGCGGCTAGATCAGTAACCAGGCACAACAATAAGAGACCCTCCGGCGAAACTTGCGGCTACTTACCTAGCAGTGGGCGACCTCCCGAACGAGCTCGTGGACAGTGGGGAGAGGGCATCAGAATGATTGCCGTGAGAGTTGGATGAACAGGACCCGTACGAAACTCGGTGTGTCATCGGTGGAGGGATGTCTGGCCGCTTCTGTTGGGGATCTAGCATGGAGGAATCTGAATAGACGGACAGACGGGTAGGATCCTGAGGCAGAGCTTGCACAATAATTCCACTGGATGCGAAAGGATCCATCTCAGCGAAGGTCATGACGGAGTGCTGATAGGAGAGTCGATCGCGAGGGTGATCGGAGGGAGTACGGGGTTCAGAATGAGGGTCGGAGGCGGCATCGTAATCATACTCGGAGGACCGGACGGTTGAGACGGACTTTGCAGGTGGTCGGTTCGTGAAGAAGGGGGTGCGATCCACGACGGCCGGGGAGCTAGAACTACTGTTCCCGGAACCGGGACGGGAGTTGGTGTATGGACGAGAAGGACCGCGAGATGGGGGATCTTGGATTGTCAAGGCGGGAAGCTTCTTGGACCTGAAACCGATTGCGGAAGCCAGAGTATTGAATTTACGAGCGGGGAGGACATCCTTCGGTTTTGAGGATGTGGATGGAGGGGAAGAGCACTTCTCATCTTCATCGGCAATGGTGGAGACTGAGCGGTGCGTGCGAAGAGGATCCTTGGAAGACTTTGAGCGCGGCCACCACGGCCTGCTTGGGGTGTGCGCGAGAGCGGGAGGCATAAGGAGAATGGAAGGAAAAGAGCGTGTGTTTCCGAGTCGGACTTGATAACAGGTACAGCTGGAGTCGAGTTCGGAATTAATAATTGTAGGTGACGGGAAGCAAGCGTGTAGCTGCTGCAAGGACGACGCACCGTAGGCTTGGGGATGATCACGACATAGAATGAAGTTTCAGCGCCGCGGAGGAGGACGAGGGCGGGAGGGGAGACGGGACTGCCTGGAGAGCAGGAGCTCGGACAGAGGCAAGGAAGAGGCCCGAGTCCGTGGGCCGTGGCAACGGCGGATGCGGATGTCGACCAGTCTGGTTCAGCAAGCGCCCATCATATCACCATGCCCTTGGCTCAATAAATCCTCCTCCCATCTGCCCCTGGCTTATGTAACCCCTCCCTCCCGCCCTCCGAGTCCCTCCTCTACACTGGCAGTACGCCCAATCTTCCCCGCCCCGCCACGACAACACATTCGACGTCCACGCTCATCTTAGCCCCAACGCTGTTACCACTGGCAGCGCACTCTTAATCTCGAGGTCGTCTGTAGTTTGTGCTGGCGCCATTGTTCCCTGACAGCTTGACGAGATGCGTTCCAAGTCATGGCGTCTGCGGCTGCCGCCAATCAGCCCCATATCACGACGTGACCTTTCTCTGGAGAATACCTGCCCGACAGAGCTGCTAGACCTCTCTCCGCAGTGTTCTTTCGAATTCGTGTCATGCGCCCTGCTCGCTCCAAATGGAGTCATCGTCTCTCCGGGATGTCCTCCAGGCCTCCCGACATCCACAACATAACTACTCCGACATTGTTCACGTCCGGCTCCGCAACAGTCCGCAACCTGCGTCCTCCCATTCAAGCTCATCATTCCCACTACATGTACTACCCTAATGCTACGACGTGTATTATCTGTCAACGCACAATGTATTCAAGTGATCTCTGTCTCACTATCGAGCCCACCCGTCTGGAACCACCCGAGCCACTTGCTTGCTACACTTCGGTCCATCGCGGTTTCGCGCATGTGCGTGTGGTGTCCCACCGTACACGTTCCCCGATATGCGGTGCGCCACGAAGCGCGTCGGGCAGGCGACGACGACACTACATGAAACGCCGGCCGCAGGAATGCGGTCATCAGGGCCGCTCAGCTCGCCCCCGCGACCTTCTTCATGCACCACCGTCCGTGGTTCGGTGCCGTCAGGGTCCTGTCCTATGAAAGTGCGCCAAGTACCGCACAACACTGGCTGACGCCCGTCATTCCATTCAAAATCTGCGTTCGTCACAACTCGGCGCCCGAGGCGTAAACGCCCCGGCCACGAACTCGGAAGAAGATCTGGCCTGGATATTCGCGAAGGTATCGGCCGTCCTCTCCGGAGAAATGGGGTGAAAATTTACGCAAAGGCAACCTCCGGGGACCGGAGAGCCATTGCGTCTCGTGCGGTGAGTGGCCCCAGACGGAAGATGTCGCGAGGCTACGGACTGTACCCACGCCTTGATCAGTATTCTCAGACGCGTCGGTCCTGAACGTTGTTCGAGACTGAGTGTCCTGCGCCGTCGATAGCCTGGGTCCCGTACACACGCGTAGGAGAGAGACGATTTAAATGATAAATCACCACCGAACGGGAGAGTGTTCTAGCGTGCTCGCCAGGACCACCCGAGCGGAGCCTCGATTTAACTCATCACCTTCTAGTGGCACGTCAAGCACATTCCGTGAGATTAACCAAAACAAAGAAGCGTCAACGAGGACACTGTGAGGACTCACAATTCCCCGCATCTGCCGCATGCATGCACCGTAACTGACAGCTGACAGGGCTTGCGATGGCCAACACTCATACGCAGTCAACACGCGGAGAGCGATGTGGTCAAGGCAGATTGAACATCGCGAACCCGAACGGAACGGCGACTGAGCACTGCTGTGGTGTGGCCACGAATGGCGTGTTGGCGTACAGTAGCCATCTGGCGCATCGCTCAGGACGTCGTCCACGATCAGAACGCCTGATGGAACGTCCGGCGTCCAAACTCAAGCGACCGGACCCCTCTGGGCTCCGGAGTTATGGAACTGGAATGGAACTGTGTGCGATGGTAGAGATAAGTACCGCCAGCACGACGATAACAAAAGGAAACGGAAAGCATACGACATAACACGAGCTTGTCGGAAGAATGTAAAACGTCGAGCTCCCAATCGCCGCCTGTTGATTCCGAATAATGCGGTCGGTCCGGCTGAGGATGGACACGATGGGCTTCGGCCAGTTGATCTTTGAACAAGAATGCGGCGCATTGGGAGAGAATGGGAGATACGCGTAAGGCACACTGCATTAGGCCGCCCGAGGGCTGATATCTAATACTAGACAGATCTGCATACAGACATCAGCGTCGCGACAAGGAGCTGTAATGGGAGCATAAAACAAGCACTCACCCGAAGGCTCGCGAGTGGCAGTGCTGGGCGAAACATCATCTCTGCGTCTATTAAATCGTGAACGAGGAAAACCTGGGGTGTTCGGCGCACATCATCATTCTCGTCAACCCAAGGACGCCCACATGTCTTCCTCATCACGCTCCTGCGCAGCCTGAACCGCCCGCGGCATGTCGGTCATGGGCGCACGCTGTGGACGCTCCTCGCCAGCATCGAACACGACGTCGCTCCGCATAAGCGGTCGTGCGAGCTCGGCTGCATCTCCCTCGTCCTCCATATCGATGTCCATCGTGAATCCGCGTCTCCGGGCGGCGTTGAGGTCAATGGGCTTCGGGCGAGTGAATATTGATTGGCCAGATCTGCGAAGGGAACTTAGCGACTGACTGCAACGGCGGTGGGGCGGAGGGGTTATAGAGGACACAGCGAGCGGGCCGCTCATCAGGGTCAAGGGTAGGGAAAAGCAGGGGATCAGAACGAATACGTACTGCCGCATAACCGTGGCTAATCGCCCAAACTGGAGGAAGTTACGGACGACCAGAAGGAGGGTGTCAAGGAGCTCTTCTTCTTTGCTCGTGTTGTCGCATCCGGAGAAGAAGATGACGAGGAGGGTGATGCCGCAGAAGGCGGTTATGACCAAGTCCATGATGTTCCAGACAGACTTCCAGAATTGCTGTACGAGCGACGGATGGTTGGACGAGGCAAGGAACGGCATGGCAGGAAGGCACTCACCCGCCCGAATGCGATAAACCGGATTCCGACCTCGATAATCATCGCGGCATTGATAATAAACTCCAGGATGTAGAAAGGGAGTGTCGGACAGTCATTCACTAGACTGAGGACGACGGTCGTGATCGACAGCGCCGCCATAGCAAGGTAGAGGATAATATAGGTCTGGGAGTGAACGAATCGGTTGGCAATATTTTTTGTGATCTCATCCTTGGTCATAGAGTATATTGATCGGGTTGGTCTACAATGTCAAAGAGGAGACGGACATGCTATTAGGTGTCCATGAGTTGGCAGGGTCTCGGCGGCCAGGTGGGACGTACGTTGTGGGTGCACCATTGGTGAGGGGTTCGCCCTCCCCCGCCTCGAGATCGGCTAGCCGTTGGTCGGGAGAGGAAGACATGAGTCCACGGGTCAAGGACGCGACTCCGGGGCGTCGACTTGCCATGAGCATCCTTTACCCGCGTCCGCAGCGGCACCCTCGGCACTCCTATTGTGCCAAACACATGCAAACAGCAGCGCTTATCCACGCACTACTCGCGAATGCAGTCCGAGTCTGGACTCTGGTTCCTGCACTCTTTTTCTCTCTCCCTCTTCCTTAGAGGACCCCCACCCGCCTTCATCTAATCCTCACAGTCATCACAATCGGTCAAGATGGGTGGTGGCGACTTGAACATGAAAAAGTCTTGGCACCCGCTCCTGTTGAAAAACCAGGAGCGGGTGTGGCTCGAGGAGAAGAAAGCCGTATGTTTGGTCTGTACATCCTCAAAGGGCTATAACATTGACGATGTCCTGTATCTAGCTCGAGGAGAAGAAGAAGTTGGATCAGCTTCGCAAGGAGAAGGAGGAGGAGCGTCAGCTGCAAGAGCTGCAGAGGTTGCAGGAGGAGCAGACGGGGAAGAAGCGGACGGAGAAACTGGACTGGATGTATGCCACTCCAGCGACTGGGAGCGGGCAGAATCCAAATGACTTGGAGGACTACCTTCTGGGTAAGAAACGGGTTGACAAGATCCTCACGGCGGACGAGAACGAGAAGGTGCGCATGACCACTTGCACTCACGCCTTTCGTCTCTAACTACATGAACCATAGGTCGGCGCCGCGCACAAGAACTTCATTGCTACACAGTACGCCAACACCGTGCGGGACACTGCGGCGAAGATCCGCGAAGATCCGCTCCTCGCGATCAAGCAGCAGGAGCAAGCGGCGTACCAGGCCCTCATGGCCAACCCTCTCCGCCTCCGCGAAATGCAAGAGCGTAACGGCATCAATCCCAAGAAGAAGAAAGATAAGAAGGAGAAGAAGCACAAGCACCGGAAGGACAAGCACAGGGCAGATTCCCGGTCGGGTTCACCGTACGACGGCAGCGACAGACGACGGTCTGACTCGAGGGACGGTTACTCCCGTCGTCGTTCTCTTAGCCCATACCCCCGCCGTTCTCGTTCTCCCGGTCCCTCACGTCCTCGTTACGATGACGATCGACGGGAAGACTACTATTTCAGTCGTCGTGGGCATAGTCGCGAGCGAACTCCCGAACGCTACCGTGACAACCGACGGCGGTCTCCTGAGGCTGGGAGGGTCGGAACTTGGCCCCGATCGAACGAGTCGGACGAGAACGGATACGACTCTCGTCGTGGGCGAAGTTGCAGCCCAGTCTCACATCAGGACGACTACGACAGCAAGAAGCGAAGGAGAAGCTCGAGTCGCAGCCCCCGGCGATCCGACCCTATGCCCTCAAAGCGGACACGAATGAGCCCGCCTCCTCCTCGCGCATCCACGTCCACGGATGCCGCAGCTGACCGCGCTGCACGGCTGGCTGCCATGTCTTCCAACGCCACGTCGCTCACGCAGGAGCGCCGCGAGCATCTCACGAAACTCCTTGAACGAGAGAAGGAGGAGCTAGAGGCTGAAGAAAAGGCGCGGGCCAAGTCAAAGGGCATGGGCGGATTTCTCTCCCATGAGCAGAGGAAGGTCTTTGGGGGTTCCGGTGGGCTGGAGGAGCGGATTAGGAGGGGACGAGGGCAGATGCGTGTTGGGGCAGACTAGACCGTGGTATGGTTTTATTGGACACTGTGAGTTCGTAGCTGTGTACGATTTTACTACATATTTTGAGACGTTGTGATCTCCAGCGGCGCTTCAGCCGGTCCCTGGGACGTTGAGGGGGCTGCGCAGACGGCCTATCATCAACATGTTCTGCGTAGCTTGCTTTACCCCAGGTGGAGCAAGACACATATGATCTGCACTCGCTGTGGACTTTCGCATGACTCTGAGGATCCACAGATGGAGATCGGATCGGAAATCCGTCGGCCGAAGTGGTTCGCAGCCAGAGAAGGTAAGAGACCTGCAGGAAGGGGTTCGCTGATGGCATGTAGCCCTCTGTCGGCACGAGCCTGAGAGAAGGATTCGACATGGGCGGCTTCCAGGGCATATAAATATATGACAGGCTTCCTTAAATGCTCCAAGTGCCCCCGTGGACTTCACGTTGAATGTTCCGGACTTGAGTACTTCACCACATCGCCCTCCCCCCCCACTCTGCTGCATGGCCGTCCTTCAGCAGCCAGCCAGCCAGTCACCTGCGACAAGCTCTGCCAACAACCCCGACGACAGTGTAACTGTGTACGAGTCCCCGTCCCTAGGCGCACAGGACAGTGAAGATCATGGTGAGTTCTTACATACTATACCGTTCTGCCGGTGTATCGTCTCATGAATTACGGACTGTCAGGTCGGGAAGACCAACAGCATTCCCGTTCTCAACCAGCGTCCCAGCCATATAGCATCTATAGTGCCGGAGAAAAGTTGTTCATCCTCGCAGTGGCCGCATTTGCTGCCATGTTCAGGTAAATTACTTTTGCCCCGTGTCACTTATAGATATCCGCCTGAAGTTAGTCACAGTCCTCTCACAGCCAACATTTACTTCCCCGCCATACCTACTATTTCCGAGGCTTTCGGTAAATCCACCGAGCTGATCAACCTGACCGTTACGGTGTACATGATTGTGCAAGGGATCGGTTCGTATAGGCCTCTACTTCCGTACCCACTAATACTTCTGCAGCTAAAGCTAATCCTTCCGCTCCTAGCTCCCATGTTCTGGGGCACGTTATCTGACCGCTATGGGAGACGACCCATGTTCATCTGCTGCATGGTCATACTGTCGCTGTCCTGCGTCGGACTCGCGCTTGTACCCACGGACGCTTACTGGTGTCTCATGCTCCTCCGATGCTTGCAGGCATTCGGTTCTGCAAGCACGGTTGCTCTAGGTGAGTGCCATCTGAGCCTGAATTACAAGACTGCTGACATGAGCGGTTCGCAGGCGCAGGAGTTATTGCCGACATTGCTGCTCCATTCGAGCGTGGCAGCTTCTTCGGTCTGTGGAACATCGGCCCGATGATTGGACCTTGCTTGGGTCCTGTACTTGGTGGCGCTCTTGCAGATAAGCTGGGCTGGAGGTACGGATGCTGGTCGAAGATAATATGCAATATAGTTGGGCTTAGTCTTTGCCCCTTCCAGGTCTATATTTTGGTTTCTCGTCATTTCTTCGGGCATATGTGCTATCGTCATGATTCTGTGAGTTATTCTCTCGTTGGCCGGGAAATGCACCTGACAGGCAGAACAGCCTTATTCCGGAGACGCTTCGTGCCATGTGTGGCAACGGAAGTGTGCCTCCTCCCAAGGCATACATGCCTCTCATCCCTATCATCGGTCCGAAGGCATACGAACCAGACTATTCGAGCAGAGGATCCCACCGGGGGTTCGCAAATCCGCTCCTGCTCTTCCTTTACCCTGACGTGACGCTTTTACTGTTATTTAACGGGGTCGTATATTCGGAGTTCTACGCGGTCACTGCGACCATCTCGACTCTCTTCCAAACCGCATACCCATTCCTGGATCAGACTGATGTCGGACTGTGTTTCCTCGCCGTCGGCGGCGGTATGCTCGTCGGTGGTATTGTTATCGGGAAGCTTTTGGATGCTGACTATCAGCGCGTCAAGAGGAAGACGTTGCAAAGGTTGGGACAGGATCCCGAAAAGGATTTTGCGGCCGACGACGTAACCCAGGAGGCGAACTTCCCCATCGAATACGCTCGCCTACGGACGATGCCAGTGTACTTCGCGGTTTTCGTAGTCGCGACCATCGGCTACGGTTGGTGTTTGCATGCCAATGTATCCCTCGCGGGGCCCCTGGTCCTACAGATAATCAGTAGGTCAATCCGTCGCAGCGCATTGCACACTGCCTCACTCTCTCCGTCCAGTCGGTTGGGTGACCGTATCCATGATGAACGGCGCCCAAACTATCATCGTCGACCTCGCTCCGGAACACGGGTCAGCCATCACAGCATGTGTAAGTGTGCCCGCAGCTTGTCATAAGCCGTCATGCTGACCGCGTGACATAGAATAATCTCGTCCGCTGCTCCCTCGGTGCCGCATTCGTCTCTGTTATAGACCTTATTCTAAAACGCCTCGGCACGGGCTGGACATATGTCCTTTTGTCCGGCATCTGCGTCGTATTCTCCCCGACTTACTGGATCCTGATGAAGTATGGGCCCAAATGGAGGGCAGCGCGTCGAGCCAAGCGAGTGGCACCGGAGAAGTCGACATAGATTGCACCACAGACTCTAAATAGATTCTAGATCTCAACTTCTAGTCGTACCCACGAAGGACCTCTCTGCCCACAATATTTATCATGTTGTAACCTAGACAGACCTCAATTACCAGCGCCTTACAGTTCTATCTGGAATGCAATTCATCGAGCGAATGAAACTTAATCTGACAGAATGCAGTGGTAGGCTGACCACATTTGGGGGTGTGTATCGGCATAAGTACGTTGGCGGCACGATTCCAATTCTGGCATAGTCGACCCTGCGCGACTTGGCTGCGTCTTTGCATTGCTTGTAATGGTAAGCGAGCGGAACCACCGCAAGGAAATACAAATACATTGAGGCATATCGTTTAGTGTGATGGAAGTAATACGTATGACTGACATCTGCGCAGCTTACAAGTGCATATACAACGTCAAGGCTAAATACAATACAAGCATAGAAGTATCCAAGAGTCCACAGGCGCACTACAAGCGAGGCATAACAAGGTAAAAACAAACATTGTCAAGTATCGTCGTTCATGCATAACTAGATGGGGAATTGCGGCCATATGGTCATTGCTGAGGAGCGGGATCGTGCCGGGAGCCGCTTGGCTGAGAGGCGTAGTGGCGGTTGAAGTGGAAGGGTGGGTAATTAACGCCGTGTGTGTACTCCTGCGGTAGGTGGCCCTGGCCGAATGTGAAAGGCTCCTGCATGCCGGCGGACGTCTGCGGGGCGTGCGACGGCGGTGGGTGGGGTGTGTGCCGCTGAGGCTGGGCGTAGTCTAGCAGAGGACCGTAAGAGGTTGATGGGCCTATGTCCGTTGGAGCCGCCACGGGCATGGGCTGGAGCCCCTCCGTGGTCATCAGCTGGCTTGGCCACCACTGATATCCGGGGTAAAAGGACGTGGATGCCTCTCCCTCCGGTGCGTGCACACCCAAAGAATGCGCAACCACGCGTGCGTGCTGGGCGGAGTCCCAGTTGCTGTTGCTTGAGCTACTGGTACTGCTGTAGGATTCCACAGGAGGCATGGCGTACAAATCGCGCATCGACGCGTCAGTGTTCTTGTAGCTTCCCATGGCCTCATCGGCAGGGCGCTTTCGCCCGGTGCCAGTCTGCGGATAATACTTATATTCGTTCAAGTGTGCCCTCGCGCTTTCCAGCAACATCCGAAGACGAGCAGTGAAGGGCCATAGCCTCTGTTGATGCCAGATGAAACGTGGTCCAACTATTGAAAAAGGACTGACTCTAACCTCAATACGTTTGCACGCTTCAATGCATCTTGTGAGACCAATAGATGCCTGAGGATCCGTTGGCCGTCGTGCCACTGGGTTGTGAAACCTGTTAACACCACAGCCAAGCAAAACGAAGAGTTATGACGCACAGGCGACTACATGCATAATTCTGCCGTACGGGAGCGTGTGAATCAGCGAAACACGGCTGCTGCGGGAAGGCAAGGAACGTACCCTGCGCTTTGGAGGTAGATGCACAAAAAGGGAGGGGCTCTGCCGAGCCCATACATCTCGCTGTATGACTCCGCTATTCTCATTTGAGCTATGTAACCCTCTACTGTGCCGAGAACACTGACCCATCGCGCTGATTTGCACGGCAGCGCTTGTGCAGACTTCGAATGCCTTCATGGCCAGTGGATCATTTTGCAAGGCTGATTGGCGCGAAACGCTCCTGAGGGGACATGAGCAATCATTCGCTAACCTACCCACCTACTCACTCGTCGTACGCTGGTAGGCTTCACACACGCAAGTCAACGAGCAGGGAAACAACGATGGGACGACATATACCCACAATGCGCGATGCAGCAGCAGGACAGCCGCGTTGTACTCGATATGTAGCATCAGTATGTGAGGTAACACAGTTGCATGTTTGTCATTTGGCGAGTAACGGAGGTCTTGAGGAAGGTCAATGAGCCATTTGTTCAACCGTGCCTCGAGCTCCTCCAAATAAACTAGGCGAGAGGCGATTGGGGAGACTTGCACGGGGTAAATCTTGTCCATGATATCGGTAATGATAACCGCTGCAGGCGTTATCAGTTGTGCACACGCGAAGGCCATGGCCAGCCAGCTTACACAAGTAACAAGCTTCTCGGAAGGCTGTCATCAGCCTAGCTGGCTGCGGTGCGAAGTTTCCCAGAACACCTGGCGGATACGGCTGCCACAATTCGGTCTCATCAGCCTGCAGCGAAATCTTGTCAACAGAGACAAAAAGTGGTGTATGATGAAGCGAGCATACGGACCTCGTTGATATCGGGTAGAGGTGTGGAATAGTCGTTTGCGCGGAAGGTGATCGGCCTGCCGAGCCATACGGCGGATAACCTGACGGTTCATGTCAAGATCCGTGGCCATGGTCAGTCACTTGCAAATCTCACTTGTCTGAAATACAGCACGACCACCAAATGTGCTTGCGGATCTGCTTCTCCACGTCGGTAAAAAGCGGTTGCTTGCCATCAATCGTCCAGTTGTCGGCGTTGCGGTTCATGCCTAGATCTACAGCCTACGGCACCGTCAACGTAACATAATAGAACCCATTTCATAAGAGCATACCATGCGCAACGCTGTACCTGTAAATGACGAGTCAGTAGGTGGTCGGCGACCCGGAGACCGAAACAAGCCGATAGCTCACCGCTGTACAACCATCCCTTATCCATCGCACCTAGACGCGAGTTGGTACCTCCATTTAAACGCGACGTGGCGTCGTACGCACCCATACCGAACCCGCGAATAGCGAGGAGAAGTAACGCTTGGCAAGTTGACGGTCGACTGTTCTGATACTTCCTATCTACAGTACTGTTAGCGACGAGAAGCATCAATGGATCAACTACACGCTCACCAAGAAGGCGATGGGCATCCTGAGCATATTGTTGCCCAGCGACGACATAGCGACCGTCTGAAGCTCGATGGTCTTCGGGCCTATCAGAGTATCTTGCAGCGATTGCGAACATAGAAAGTAGCAGCATTTTGCAAGGTCGCTGCATAGGGTGGTGGCTCATGAACGTCCGCGTCTGGTGCGGTGGTGGTAAATTGTGATCTCTTGATGACAAAACCTATTCGCATGAGCACGGCTAGATCGCAACGGGGATATACGCACATTGCGTTGTAATTATGCAGGAAATCCTGCTTGTGGATGATGGGAAAGAACGGGTGGACGTATGCAAAGTAGAGGTGGAGGAGAAAACTTTGCACATCTGGTGGAGGTAATTCCACGTCAATTTCGGCTTCCTCCTGCAAAGCATCATACGCGGTCTGCTCCGAATCCCCATCTCCAGAGAATACCCTGAAGACATGATCAAGGTGAGGAAACTGCGAGAACGGCAGACATAATCACTAAGACGGACCAAATCCTATTGGTTTGCTGGCCATCGGCACTTTTCCTGTGGCTTTGCGCAAGAAGTGGAAGCCCAGACGCGGGCCCGTGGTAGCGGAACTATTGTATAGAACATGTTGGTCCTAATTCGGAAAACGAGAAAGAAGAACCAACCTCTTCATTCTGGTCAACGGAAAGATGCCCGAAGGCCTCGGCAGTGTCCTCCATCGGCACGTCCCCATGTGCGTATGTCGGTTCTGCGCACATTCGTAAGTCAAATACAAACCACGAACAGTATCTGATCACTTGCGGTTGGTATCAGGCAGAGTATACAGGTCGTCCCACCTTTGTTGCGGCCCGGGGCCACTGTGGGACAGCCTTCTGCGTGTCCGCGAGTAATCGCTTGCCGAGCCGCCTGGACAAGATGGAGACCGGGAAGCGGCGCTGACTGGAGAGGAAAGATACGACCACTGGTTCTTGTGTGCAATCATTCGGGATAATTGCTCCTGCCATTCTCTTGTCGGAGTCGCGGACACGGTAGGATCTAATGCAGATGGTCAGAAGCGCACACATAATGTTTACAAACATACCTTGAGACACTATCTCCCGCGAAACACGAGACTGTCTACGGGACCGTCTATCTTCTCGCAGTGGGGCGTGCTCGGGAACGTCGACGAGAGATGCATAAAAGCTATCGGCGGTCGGCTCACGTTGTTGCATCCGACTTGCCGCGCCCTATGTGAAGGGTCAGCATCAACCTCGGTGGTGCAGATAAGGTGACAGACATATGGACCAGCTTGCACACGATCAAGAATGGCATTTGCGAAAGCATCGTGGCGGAGATCAGTTATGAGGTCTTGTGCCCGCGGTGACTCCATAATGGTTGCAAGAATGCATTCGACCTGGTTCCATCGTTGCTCTATCGAGTGAATGTAACCTTTGGGAGGACCGCGTTTGAAGCTGGGGCCTTAACGCGCAGTTTCAGATGGTACTCGGGAAGACGACGTGACTACAATGCGCATCCATACCTTCAAATGTACAGGCTACCGTCCGGTATTTTTTCAGACGTAGAGCCGGACGACCTGAGGATTTAACTCACGCGTGTTTGCGACCTCGCAATTCTTGCATTTGTCTCCCGAGCCGACTTCGCACTTGCTCTTTATCTTCCTACATCTATCGCATGCTTCGGGTCTTGTTAAGACCATGGCGGTTGAGATATACCGGATGACGTACCTCTGGTTCCGCGCCTCACTCCGAGCTGTTTGCTGGACCCGGGCTCGTTTGGGTTGCCCTCATCGTCGGAAAGACTGAGAGAAGGGGTGTGTGCATGCTCCTGGAAGGAAGCCATGGTGGACGTAGTCTAGGGTGAGAGACGGCTTGCGGAGGGCCCAGGGAAGCTGAACAGGCATTGGACGGAAGGCCATTATGATTGTGGGCACTGACATCACCGACGTCGCTGCAGAACCTACTCCCAGTCCTGCCCTCTGACGCCCACCCCACTCCGCTCCCAGTCGCGGTCCTGGTGGCGCATCTCTCCACGTGGCCGACTAACCCCTATCCTGCACTGTGGACAGCACAGGCGCCCCACGGTAACTTCCCTGTCACGCGCCCTTTGTGCCGGCCCGCCACCCGACTTCAACCACTATTCCCGACTCCCTCGTCCTGACCCAACGTCCAACCAATCCCTAATGGCCGCCACCCTCCCACTAACCTTCAACCGTAAGCATCATCTTATCTGGCACTCTGATTCACGGCTGATATGCTGTCTAGAGGCTGTCCGCGGGGTTGCAGAATTCAGTCAGTTCCTCCCCCTAACTTTACGCCGTACGCTTCTGACGCTCAATCTCGATGTTGAAAGTTGAAGTCGCAATACACACTATCCTCTATGTGCGCCAGGTGTATCCAGCGGAAATATTTGTCCGCAGGAGAAAATATGACACTCCTGTTTTTCAATCTCGACATCCAGCCTTGAACGAGTACATCGCTGGGGCAGTCAAGGCCATCATGGACGAGCTCTCTCTCGTATGGGAATTGTCCACCTTACCGTTTTCCTCGCGCCTCAAACATGTACAGGGAAATGTGGACAAGGTTGTCGTGGTCATCAAGGACGCGGAAGAGCGGCCGCTCGAGCGTTTTATCTTTGCAGTCCATAATACACTCGACGTGGAGGGTTATAACAAGGATACCAGGTCTCAAATAAGTGCAAAACGATCCAACCGTGTTTGCCTTACTGACGGGCCATGATTAGCGTCGATGGCGCTCTTTCCGTAGAATCTATGGGACAATACTTCCGTTCCGCCCTCGTCAAGCTCAACATGATTGAAGCCCAGCTTGGCCAGATCTGTCTCGACGGTAGTTCTGCATCGTTCTCACGCAAAGAATAATGCTGAGCCAACACAGATATTTCCTTTGCGATCCTGCTTGAATTGATGGACGACAACGCACCTACCGCGAGTCATGGCAAGGTATACTGCCATCATCACCAGCTTGGCGCAACTAAATTTATGGAGGAATTGCTATCTAGGATCCTCCTGCATGGATCCCCGCCATGGCACTCCACACAACCTCTGGAGTTTCGGACCCCGCAGAATTGCACATGGTCCGGGCTTTGGATACTGGCATAATCAATGTACGTGTCAATTGATATAATAGCGCCCTTTGTCCCACCTCTTGACAACGAACATGCATTAGTTATCTCTAGCAGTCCAGGAGTCGGAACACAAGTTGAATCTGGAAAAGGAGCCAGAAACGAAAGGGAAGGATAAGGCGCCTGGTTGGGGGCCGTCATGTAAATTAGCCAAGCAAGAGGAAAGCTCGATAACAGGGTGTAGGAATGCAAGCTAGTATACAACGGACGAAGCTCAGTAACGGAGTCCGAAACATTAAACGTCCACTCGTATGCGTGAAATAACAGGTATGATCCTCTCCCACTCTTCCATGGCCTACGAGGGACGAATTAATGCTGAGCAGGTATCCGCAGCACAGGGAAAGAGAAAGCTACTCACCGCCTTGTAGAATTCGATCTGACCGTCAACATAGTTTCCAAGCATCTCTTTCATCTCGGACTCCTTAGCGCGCTGGAAGATCTTCTGCTCGCGAAGAGTTTCATCGCTGAACGCGTCCGAGGTCTCGTGTGCGGTCTGGACGGCGTCTTGTAGCTATGCAATAGTGCATGTGGCTGAGTGTAATCAAAATAGGAATGCGAACGAGCGTCCCCACCTCCTTGATCTTCGTATCCAATTTGCGCATGCGCTCAACCCTGGTCCGGTCGTCGTCCGCCCCGCGAATGGCATCGACTCTATCCCGAATGTATGCGCCGAGACCAAGTCCAGTGCTCCCTGCGCGACCGCTGATCACTGCAGCGAGGCGGTCACGCTCCCCGGTGACCTGCGAGAGGTATTCTGAGAGCTCCTCGAAGTCCATTTGCTTCTGGTCGCGAAGCTTCAGCACCGCGCGGTTCGCGTGTGAGTACTGAAGTAATGAGTGCAGGTGGACGAGAAACGGGTCCGTGGTCATTTGCGTCTGCGAGGATCCCGGAGCTCAACGCTACACGTCCTCTAGCGGTAAAGGCGAGATCACGAACCGTGTGACGTAGTAGCGCGGAGAACTCCAAGAGTGTGTTTGAAAAGTGGTTAAGGGGGTCTGTAATGCCCGACTCGAGAAACCCGAGGC
This sequence comes from Ganoderma multipileum BCRC 37180, assembly GCA_000338015.2. NCBI lineage: Eukaryota > Fungi > Basidiomycota > Agaricomycetes > Polyporales > Polyporaceae > Ganoderma > Ganoderma multipileum. The sequence continues at coordinate 80,925 of BACB01004959.1, forward strand.
CTTGTATGGCAACGGCGAGGTCGTGGTAGTCGCCAGTGAGATCTTCACCCGGTTCGGGGTTGCCGTCTCCTTCAGCCTCAGATACACTCGCACGCACAGGCGGTACTGGGGAGCAGCAAGGGGGAGTACTCACCATTGGTGCGGTTCCGTACGCGACTGAAGAGCCGCTCGGAGAGGGAGATGCCTTCTTCGAATTTGTCCACGTGCTCGCGCATGGCAAGGAAGCGTTCGTCGGGCTTGCGTACGCGCGAGAACGCGTTGAGGAGGCTATCCGAGATGCTGTCGATCACACCGGCGGACTGCTCTGGAACAGGTGGATGCGCGACGTGCTGGTGCATGATTACGTGCTGGGAGGTATCAGTTGGGAGAGACGTATTGCGACAATGTCGTGTGGCGGGCGCACCCATTCTGTCGACTCGAAGAAGGCACGAAGTAGTGTACTTCTCTGTAGGGTGGGGTGACGGGCGAGGCGTTGGAGGAAACGGTGCAAGCTGCGAACAATGAGACGGTATTTCGAGCACATCACGCACGAGACTCACTCTGAGCGTCGCCGCTCCATAAACTCGGGACTGAACCTATCTCCGGTGACATACTCTGCATGATTCCCATATCAGGATGACGAAACATGATGATGGTACGCGATACTGACCAAGTCTATGCTTGTCCGGCAAAGGAGGCACAACACAAGCCGGGAAATCCTTAGCCAGGTGCGTTCGCAAGAAGACGAAGTCTTGGAAACGCCTCCTCGCCGAAGGATTAGGTGTCGAGAATATGGGAAGGTTTGTCTGCTGCGGTTGTGAGCCATTGCTGCAGCACGCGGAACATTACCAGACTCGCCTTCGCAGATACAAGGTACGAGACGTAAGCGTCCTTCGTCTCCGCCAACTCCTTGACTGGGTCTTTCACGCTCGTGATGAGATATCCTTCCCACTTGGGATCGTGTGGCCCGCGACCGTCTTCGCTCTCGGATGTGCTCTGCCTGAAGCCAGGCCCTGTTCGAGCTGCGGAAGTGCCTTCGTACGTTACTGGCGCTGCGGGGGACTCCCAAGTAACACTGTCGAAGACGTCCTCATCATCGCCGAGCATGTCGCAGGCGTGGGAGAGGGCGCGGGATACAAGAGAGCGGGACGCAGAGCGACGGAGAGGGGCGAGCTTGGAAGGCGGGGGATGAGTTGCAAGTGGCCGAGCGGCTGGGGGATCGCTTGGGAGGACGCAAGCGCGGCGACGTCAGATGGACGCATCCGACCGCGGCCGCACAGTGCGTGCGCAGGCTGTCCACCACTCGTCTCTGGTCAACAACCGTCAACACTCTCCTTTCCTCCCTCACCGACCGCCATGGTCTGCACGTGGTCATGGCTCCCATTCTTCACCCTTCTTCTCGCTGCCTGGACTGTCGCAGCATATGAGGTTCCGATAGCCCACACCGACTATGACCGCCAGATATGTTCTGGCATGTGGGGAGACAAGAATACGTACATCAACGGTGTGTTTCGGTTACCCCTATATTTATGAACTCAACTAAGACGGGCTCCTTCAGTAACATTCGACACTAGGTCAGAGGGACAGCTTGCGACCGTTATATATGAGTGGGAGGACGTAAGGTATTTGGGCAGGGAGACGTCGCGTGATGGGGACCTGCCTGTAAGTACACGCTCGCTGTCCGCAGCGCACGCCCTAAACGCGCATTACATAGCAGAAGACATATGTCTGCACATCCAATGCTAGGAAGGCCGGATTCTGCGAAGTGGCTCAAGAGGGCCGTTTCATCACAGCCCTACCCAGGGGCAAATCCATCAACGACACGAGCTTCTGGACAGCACGAGTCAGCTTCTCTCAAACCAACACCTCCGAAAGTGGGTCAGAGGTCTCTGTCGGGGGCTTCTGGGACAACCCTGCCGGAAACCCGAAGGTGTCCCAGGAAGACGCGAACTATACGTCGCCTTGGCGCAGGGATACCGAACTTCACGCCCGGCAGAACGGCGGGTCCCTCAATCCGAGTCCTACAAGCATACTTGTCTACAAGGGGCCCATTCAATACCTTGTGAGAAAGACTGGGTACTACTGTGTTGGTACGCGTGGTTGCACCCTTCCATCTGCTTCGCACTGACCGCCGTACAGCGGTGGTCCCTCTTACGGTTGAACCGGCTGGGGCGACCCCAAGGCAAGCAGCCGCCAATAGCACCCACCACACCATTTATAACGGCACTGTACTCTTCCGGAATACCTTTGATGGCAAACTCCCAGCTTCAGACTATCCCAAAGTCAACGTATGTGCTCACAACACGATAAGTCGGTGTCGAGACTAACTGTTTGCATCTAGTTCTACTTCTCCATGTTCCTTGTGTACTCCGCATTAGCCGTCGCGTGGGGTTGGCTTTGCTACCAGAACGTGCAGGACTTGCTGCCCATCCAGGTCCGTGATATTCGTTTGCAATGGGCTATTGGCACACCTAGCTCATACGCTTACAGTACTATCTGTCCGGTCTCCTTGGTTTCTTGATCATTGAAATGCTCGCGAACTGGGGTATGTTGCGTTTCGTTCCGTACAGTAGAACTGGGTTAAGCGTGTTTCCCTTCAGCCTACTACCGTTATTTGAACGCACATGGAGAGGGAACGACTTCGACCGTATTCCTCATCGTTGGTGAGTTCAGCCTTACATAGGCAGCACTGTGGTCATTTACTCACAGCCTGTGTAGTGGCGATCCTCGATGCGGGTCGGAACGCACTGTCGTTCTTCCTGCTTTTGGTTGTGTCTCTTGGGTTGAGCGTTGTGAAGGAGTCCCTCGGTAGGGTCATGATCAGATGCCAACTCCTCGCTGGCGCACACTTCATCTTCGGAGGTCAGTCTAAGAAACGCTACGTTTCATGCTCGAGCTGATAAGCGCGGCTGATTTCTAGTCCTCTACGCCGTCGGCATCGTCGAGTTGGAGCTCGAATCCAGCTCTGCATTTATCCTTCTCCTCTTCGTCATTCCTTTGGCCCTCACCCTTAGCGGTTTCCTCCTCTGGATCATTTACTCCCTGAATGGTACGCTTACCACCTTTACGTATCGATATATCTGGGGGCTGACGCTTGGCCATAAAGCAACTATCTCGCAACTCGCAGCTAGAAAGCAGCACTATAAATTGTCGATGTTCACTTGGCTCCATCGCATCCTGTTGATGACTGTTGTGGTCATCGCCATCTTCTTCGTTGTATCGTCTATGAGTTTCTCTGGACGTCTTGCTGAAGGTGCGTTCAAGTCTCTCGTTTATCAAGAACTGGATCGTTCACCTCCACCACAGATTACGGATCGAAATCGTGGAGGTCTCAGTGGTGGCTGTTAGATGGCTGGCTTGCCCTTCTCTACCTGGTCGACTTCGTCGCTATCGCCTACCTGTGGCGCCCCTCGCCGAACAACAGAAGATATGTTTGCCTCCACTCTTTTCTTTGTTGCCCGTGCTTACCTTCAACCTTCTCCACGCTAGCGATGTTCGACGAGCTTGCTCAAGACCCCGCCGACGCTGAGGATTTTGACCTCGAAGCCCTGGAACGCCGTGAAGATGAGCAGGGCTTCAAGGAGGATGATGATGCGGCAACGCTCGTTGGCCGCGGTGTCGGAGACGACGCAGTCGTGTTTGAGATCGGCGACGAGGACGCGGACGATGAGGATGCTGTCACCCCCAAAAAGCGGCGCGGGGAGCGGCACGATGGCGCAGAGTACGAGAGACAGGGATTGATGAGGGATGATTAGGTACACTTATTGGATCCATATCTAATAAATCATATGTAGACTACACGCATATCATTTCTATCTTGAACGGGAGGAAGAGATGAGTCCATGCATTAATCCCGAATCCTTCCTGTCGACGTCGTGTACAACCGTGCTGCGATGTTCATAGACTGCAATTCCTGGTGAAAGAAGTCAGCGAGAATGAGTGAGTTCGAGCAGTGAAGCAGTGCGCACCTGGAACAGCAACTTGGCGGCATAAGGAATATAGATCTGTGAACATGCAGTTTTGTTCTTGCATGCGCGACACTCGAATGTTTGCTTTTTCTATGAGAACGGTCAGCCCCTGTGCGCAGGATAAAACAAGAATGGAGTACTGACGAGGTTGGCGATAGCTGTGAGACCGCAGCTGCAGAAGATATCATTAGTAACACGCAGTAGGTAGGGAAGGGTCGAATATGGGTGGACGTACATGTCACAGACGTGCAGTCGATAGGCATCGCTCGCCTCGAACAAACGTTCCTTCAAGAACGCCGCCACACCATGCGAAATCATACAATCACGTTCCATTTCTCCGAACCGCAGACCACCGTCACGACTACGACCCTCAACCGGCTGACGTGTGAGGATCTGCACCGGCCCGCGCGCACGGGAGTGGATCTTGTCGTCGACCATGTGCTTGAGACGCTGGTAGTAGGTCGGACCAAGGTAGACCTGCGCCTGCAGCTTCCGTCCAGTGTGGCCGTGGTACATGATCTCGAGACCTCGCGACTGATAGCCTTTCTGGCGAAGGAACTGCGAGACGGACTCGACGGTGAGGTCTGTGAATGGCGTCGCATCGCCCTCGTTACCAATGAGCGTCGCAAGCTTGGAAAGCAGACACTCGACCAAGTGGCCGATTGTCATACGGGAGGGAATAGCATGAGGGTTGATGATGATATCGGGGGTGATACCCTCCGCTGTGAACGGCATGTCCTCTTGGCGGTAGGTGATACCGATTGTACCCTTCTGCCCGTGACGCGAAGCGAACTTGTCACCGATCTGTGGAATACGGGTGGAGCGTACACGGATCTTGACAAACTTTTGGCCCTCCGCGTTCGTGGTGATGAGCACCTGGTCGACGATACCCTGCTCGGTGCTCTTCAATGGCGTCGAGACATCGCGCTTCGTGTGCGTCCGTGTCCGCTGGCCCAGCTCCTCACTGTCTGGGGGAATAGGGGCAGTTTTGCCGATGATGATGTCCTCGCCGTTGACGTTCGTCCCAGGTGCGATGAGACCATCGTCTTCGAGCTTGTCGTACGTCCCATGCTTCATCCGCAATGTCGTGTCGCGAGTGGGCTTCTCGAACTCCTCCAGCTGCTGAACGCCGCTCTTTTTCTCCAGGTCCATGTAGCTCCGGTAATAGATACTACGGAACAAGCCTCGGTCGATAGAGCTCTGGTTCATGATGACGGAATCTTCCTGGTTGTAACCACTGTAGCATAGAATGGCGACAATGGCATTCTGGCCAGCAGGCAACTCTCGGAAGCGAAGGTACTCCATCGAACGTGTGGTGGCAAGCGGCTTCTGGGGGTAGTAGAGAATGTTTGCCATCGTATCCATTCGGATGAGGAAGTTCGTGAGAAAGATACCCATCGCTTGTTTACCCATAGCGGATTGGTACGTGTTACGAGGTGACTGGACGCATATCAGTAACTCAACTGACGGTGACTTCCTAGCTCGGAGCTTACCTGGTTGTGGTCGGGGAAGGGAATAATACTGGCACAGACACCCAAGATCATACTCGGATGAATCTCGCAGTGCGTCCACGTATGTGCGGAGGTCGCCGCCTTCAATCGAGCTGACGGGTCGTCATTCTCGTCGTCCGCATGCGGGTCGATACCGGCAGCCTGGAGCCTGGAGTTCTCCAAATCCTCCGGTGTCATACAGATCATGACCGTCTCCTCTTCCTCGGCATCCAGCAACTCGATGACACCGTCCTTGAGAAGGCTGTCCCAGTTGTAGGACAACGTCGGATCGTCCTTGGCACGGACCAAGCTCTCGATGTGTCGTTTCTGAATGAGGAGCTGCTGGTTCTCGACGATGAAGAGCGGTCGGCAGACGCGACCAGCATCTGTGTAAAGGCGAAGCTCGCGTTCTCGGATGTCGCGGACGACTGACACCTCGCAGTTGATGTCGTCTTTGCGGCGGAGCTTCCTGAGCGTGCTCACGAGCTTCACAGGATCCCGATGGACACCCATCCACACGCCATTCACGAAGACCTTCGTGCACGGCGTCGATGCATGAGCGTTCTCTTCCAGGGACTCAAGACCCCACTCCTCCAAAAACTCGATGACGGGCGCAGACAGGGTACCGACGGAGATGCAAGACATGAGCGACAGGTTCTTGACGAGACCGCAAGCCTGCCCTTCTGGCGTCTCGGCAGGACAGACCATACCCCAGTGAGTGTTGTGTAACTGACGGGGTTTAGCGATCTTCCCTTCACGGCCAAGGGGCGTGTTGCAACGACGCAAGTGGGATAATGTCGAGGCGTAAGTATACCGGTTGAGTACCTGCGAGACGCCAGCCTTCGACGACATCGACTTCTTCTGGTCTCCCCAGTTGCCAGTAGCGAGAGAGTACTTGAGGCCGTTTGTGATGGTGTTGTGTTTGACCGCAAGCGAGATGTTGAACTCCTTATGCGTCTCGACACACTACGCGATGACACGTTGAGTTTCAACTTTGATGGAACGAACACAGCAACTCACCTTCTGAAGGTAGCGATACACGTCCTTGGTGAGCTTGCGGAACAGCATACGGAACAGGTTCGCAAGAAGGGGACCCGCAAGGTCAAGGCGTTTTTTGCCGAAGTGGTCACGGTCATCGAGATCTCTGCGTTCCAGAGCAGCGAGCAGGAGACGATGGATCATGTAGCCGAAGAAATACGCCTTCTTGGACTCGGAACCCTCGGCCATGGAGACGTGCGGCAACATCTCCTTCTGAAGGATTTCTTGCGCATACCGTAGACGACGTTCACGGTTCAAGCCCGTGGTCGTCCCACGGTTGCCGATGTAGTCCAGAGCAATCTAAGAAAATGTCAATAGACAGCCTATGATTTAAGATGTCCCCACCGACCTCGCGATCCTGGATAACAAAGCCCTCATCGATACAAGGCTTCAGCATCTCCAGCATCTGGTTGTCTTGCATATCGTAGCATATATGTTCCAAGATGTCCCGGTCGGAGATGACCCCCAATGCACGGAAGACGACCCAGATGGGTATGTCGACCTTGATGTAAGGGATCGTGGCCTTCATTACATTTCCGAGCTGCGAAAAAGGATAAGGGGAGGCACTGGGGTTCGCATACAAGACCTCACACGTACCGAACGATCCTGGCTCCTATGGTAGAGCTTGACCTGGAACTGGCTGATGGTCTTCCCACCCTTTTCGACGGCACTTCGAATCTCGGCGAGGAAACTGATAGGAGAAGGCTGCGCCTTGGCGAAGACATAGACATGATTTGTCGCCATACGCTCCTGGGCGATGAGCACCTTCTCGGAGCCATTGATTATGAAGTAACCTCCGGAGTCATAGGGACACTCATTGAGGTCAAACAGCTCTTTGTCGCCTAGCTCGTGGAGGATGCAATACGTAGACCGCAACATGATGGGCACCTAAACCGAGTACCGTGAGGCGAACATCCAGCGTTCGGACCGCATTGTGACATACCTTTCCTATCCAGACTTTCCTGGTGTCTTCAGGATCATCGTCCCGTTGCACTTCCCAAATCATATCCCCACCCCCGTCCTGATCCTCCCTCCCAATCAACACCCGCTTCTTCATTTCGATGTACAGTGGCGCGGAGTACGTTAAGTTGCGTAAACGGGCTTCCTGAGGGAAAACGGGGACCACAGCACCATCTGCCTCCGTAACAGTCGGCCGTGAGAGATAGATCTGGCCGAACTTGATCTCGTAGCGGCGCGTTACGTCTCCGTCGTGGCCGGTATGCTGGTCCGCCTGGTCGAGGATGAGATCCGAGTTTTCGTCCACAAGTTCCTGCATGGTATTTTGGACGAACTCATCGAAAGAGTCTAGTTGCTGTCTGACAAGACCCTTCAGGTCGAAGAAGCTGGAAATGACCGTCCAGCAGTCTTCTTGCGTGATCTCCTCGTACTCGTCCTCCACCTCGCCATCCAAGCCATAACCGTCATCATAGAAAGATTGCGTGTTATCAAAATCTATACGTTCGCATTCAGTATTCATACGTTCTTCAATAAATCCCACAGACTCACCTTGGCTCATTTTGAGGAAGGTCGATGGCTCGTCGTCTGGCAGATAGACGCAAACCACCAAATACAAGTCCCGGGTTGGTGGACGCACAAGTCAAGAAGTTGATCGAGCGCACTAGCCAGGTTTAGAGCACTGAAACAAATGAGAGCGACTGGGAAGGGTTTTGCAGGAAAGGACGTGGGGAAGGAGATGGACGTTGGCGACCAACGACGCCGAGGCGCGTCTTCGGACGCGTCCTCCGCTGACCAACCCGCCTCAGGCGCCCACGCGTGCAGTAGGCGCCGATGCTGGTGAAGTCGGCGTCTCCTGGGTCCAAGTGCTCTGGTGCCCCACAGTCTGGCATCCGTAACTACCACTTCCCACTTTCACGCTCATTCATGGCTACCATATCTCTGACTCAACTCTCTATGGGACATTCTGGACTCAACTGACCCGCCACATTTGTACAACTCAACTCTACGCCAACTCTATGATGGTCCCTGCTTCAAGGATCACCGAGCTTGCCTCCTCTTCCAGCTGCTCACCGGGCACGTCCAGTTGCGAATCGGAACCCGAGGGAGGCATCTCCCTCAGAAGACACCAAAGGCGTTTGCTGAGAAGCTTTGCTCCACTGCTGTGCAAGTAAGTCAATTGTATTCTCCCCCTCTTTCCGATAATTCTACCCCGGCGCAACGGTTACAAGACGTCGAGTCTCTTGAATCCGTCCCAAGATCCCTTCGTACTGTTGGCTATCGAGGCGACGAGGGAGGGCCACCAAAATAGATGCCGGGGGCTCCACAAACAATGTCTTCGTTGGGTTCGGGCAATCTTGTACTCAGTATTGCGCCGACGTGCGTCACGAACGTTGTAATGTGGTTTGCGGATGACGTTTGCCCACTCGCGCTGTTCAACCTCTCGAGCTACGGCTGTGTACTGGGTGAATACAGGTTTGGGGATGGCGAACCTTGCGTACGCTTTACCCCCAGGCATCGGTGGACGACCAACCCTCTCAAGACGATCATGTGCCTACCGAGAGAAGCTGAGGCCGATCGCTTTCATGCTTCGTCCCGAGGCTGCACATGTACAGTCGCTCTTGGTGCGGATTGTTCTCGGCAATTCTTCTCGAGATTGTTGTGGAAGCTTGAGCTGCCGAACTCTTATTCCCGGTCGTTCTTATTCGGAAACTTACCTTGCCGATCGCCGGGCACCAAGAGTGAACTAAGGTCTTAAGTCTCATCGCCAATCCATTCTTTACGTTGATATTGTGTAACGAGTTGTAATTTTTTTTTCATTACATGGACTCGATGGATTAGTTCTCATCAACCGTCAGCAACAATGGAGGGACCTTGCGTCGACTGCCATCAGGGTTGAACGACTTGTGGGTAACCCCAGAACCTGGCTTGGTCAGATATTGTCGCATGCGTGGCACTAATTGAACCACTATTGTGACAGAACTTCTCAACCCAACCCATGCTACTTGATCCGCCGTGGTCCAGCTTGGCATGGACTTCGCGGGCCTTCCTCCTTTCGCTCCGGGTCGCCGTGTCCGCCGAGGCTCCCTCTCGCCGACGTCGACCTATCACCTGGCCAGAAGTGTTAAGATGCTTCCCAGCCCGACGCGCCAGGGTAATCGTCGGACGGATGTGAAGCATGGCGGTCGCCTCCCTCTGCTCGTTGCCGTGCTCTCGACGTTTGGTTAAAAATATCGCAAATACCTCGAGACCACATTACTCGCAAATTCGGGATCTCCTCGGTTTGACTGAATAGCATCAGTTCAGCTTTGCACCGGGAGCACGGAGACGAAGCAGCGCTTCTGCCTCTGGCCAACCGGACTCACTTCGGCCCTCTCCAGAGCTGTGCGTCTCAACATCTTCGACGTTACCCGAACCACAGGAGCCATCCACATTTGGTAAGTGTTCAGTTAGTTCTACAGGTAGCTAGTCGCGCGTTGCTGACCAGTTTGAGGCCGTGGCCAGGAACGAAATCACACTCTGAGATCTATAAAAGCGGCCATGTTCAGCAAGAACGGGCATCGAGCTCACCATCGACTCCTCGACAAGCGCGCGCTCGGTTACCTCACAGCGAAATGTTCCCCGCTGCGGCTCTCCTCGCACTTTCCTTCCTCGCGACCGTCTACGGCCAGCAGGTCGGCACCCTCACCGCTGAAACCCACCCCCGCCTCTCGGTGTCGCAATGCACATCGGCCAACAACTGCCAACAGCAGCAGCGCTCCATCGTGCTCGACTCTAACTGGCGCTGGCTCCACCAAACCAGCAGCAGCACCAACTGCTACACCGGTAACACCTGGGACACGTCGCTCTGCCCCGATCCCGTCACCTGTGCCGAGAACTGCGCTCTCGACGGCGCTGACTACGCTGGTGAGCAACCCGAAGCGACTAATGCGTTGAATGTCTGTTGATGCTGTTCGGACAGGTACCTACGGTATCACCACCAGCGGCAATGCCCTCACCCTCAAGTTCGTGACCCAGGGCCCTTACTCGAAGAACATCGGTTCTCGTGTCTACCTCCTCTCGCAGGACGACACCACCTACGAGATGTTCCAGCTCAAGAACCAAGAGTTCACATTCGACGTCGACATGTCGAACCTTCCCTGCGGTCTCAACGGCGCGCTTTACTTCGTCGAGATGGACGCTGACGGTGGCAAGTCCCGCTTCCCCAACAACAAGGCTGGCTCCAAGTACGGAACGGGCTACTGCGACACCCAGTGCCCGCACGACATCAAGTTCATCAATGGCGAGGTATGCCTTAACCCAACATGGGTCGCGCCGCATCTGATAAGGTGCATACTGTAGGCCAACATCCTCGGCTGGGAGGGCTCGTCCTCCGACCCAAACGCGGGCAGTGGCCAGTACGGTACCTGCTGTAACGAGATGGACATCTGGGAGGCCAACCTGAACGGCGCTGCCGTCACTCCCCACGTCTGCAACGTCCAAGGCCAGACCCGCTGCTCCGGCACCCAGTGCGGTGACGGCGACGAACGCTACGACGGTATCTGCGACAAGGACGGCTGCGACTTCAACTCGTGGCGCATGGGCGACCAGACCTTCCTCGGGCCCGGCCTCACCGTCGACACGCGCCAGAAGTTCACGGTCGTGACGCAGTTCGTGACGAACAACAACCAGACGTCGGGCACGCTCTCCGAGATCCGCCGCTTGTACGTCCAGAACGGCCGCGTGATCGCGAACTCGCAGACGAACATCCCCGGCATGAGCCAGTTCGACTCGATCACGGACGCGTTCTGCAACGCGCAGAAGACCGCGTTCGGCGACACGAACACGTTCGAGTCCCTCGGTGGCCTCGCGCAGATGGGCAACGCGTTCGCACAGGGCATGGCCCTCGTCATGAGCGTCTGGGACGACCACGAGGCGAACATGCTCTGGCTCGACTCGGACTACCCCACCGACGTCTCCGCGACCAACCCCGGTGTCTCGCGCGGCCCCTGCGCAACCAACTCCGGTGTACCCACCACCGTCGAGTCCCAGAGCGCCGGCGCCTCTGTCACCTTCTCGAACATCAAGTTCGGCCCCATCGGCTCGACATACTGAACGCGTGCGCATCGCACGTATAGGTGAATGTGCTACCCATCGCTTCTTGATGTAATGACCACGTACTGACTTCTATCCATCGAGATGTGCCTTGTGCGGAGCACTGGAGCTGAAAAGAGGTGTTCTTGTGCTTCTGGTGGCTTGGCGAGTATTTTGGTCTCAGGGTTCTGGTCTCAGGATTCATTGGTTTCAAATGTATGTCTCGAAACGCTCACAGAAAATGAATTCGGTATATTCTGTCTATCATGCATGCATAGCGTGTGGGAGGAGGGGCGGGTACAAGAAGACAGAACCGGGATTTCACTTCTCTGCCTCTGGTACTACTCTAAGAAGGCGGTCCATTTTCATCTTCGCGTTACTGGCGTATCCGCCCTTCAAGAGAATCTGAATCAGAAAGGTTTCTGTGTGTACCAGTGAACGCAGACGTACGCCGAACAGAACCGTGTGGTTCAAGTAATGGTACAGTTGGTATAAGTCTTGTCGGAGATCGTATTGATCCCTGGGCTCGGACTTCGGTCGGTACTCGTGGTACGTCGTGTTGAAGGATTCTGGGATCCCTCCAAACATATGACCTATGGCCAGGCTGCGACATGCCGTTCAATTGGTCCCCGATGCATCACAGTGGCCGAACTTACTCTGCCTCGTTATGCCCGTAATACGACGAGGGATCAAAGATGACCGGATCTCCAGTGGATCGGTCTATTCCCATATTTCCGCTCTGGAAGGCATGACGAGGGTTATAAGATCATGTGGTAGTACTTCGGATTAAAATAAAACTTTGGCAATCGTACCCACAGGTCTCCGTGGAGAAGTACAGGTTCGATGTCAAGGGGCCCAAGAAGAGCCGGGATTACGCTACGCAAATCCGAATGAGTAGATTTAACCACTTGGCGTAGGCGGCGTACTTCACACACTCACCGTTCTCTTACCTGGGTTGCCTGCTTGCAGAGACTGTCATACCTCCCTTGTATCCTGAGTTTATCCACGAGTCCGCCGATGAGTGCATCGAAGCACTCCGGCCACGTCTCGAACCAGCCGTTGTCCTGGCGGGTAGCACCGCAGTATGTCGGGACGTGAAAACCGTAGCGGCCATTCTGACTCTTGTAAGCATGGAGTTCTGTCGCAAGTCGCTTTCCGAGGACTTTTGCAGAGGAGCTGGACAGGGGGCCTATGTCCTTGTATTCGGATAAAAAGTACGGCCGGCCGAGGTCGCTGTCGCGTTCCTTAGATTCCGAGTCGATGATCCCCCAGTCGATCATCTTCGGGACCGACCCTGGAGCAGCAGCATACATTGCAGTGAGAGATTCTGCCTCTCCGACGAACTGGTCCATGTCACCCGCGCCTCCGATCTTCGCGAAATACCGCTGACCAGCTGAGGACCGGAGGGATTGACCATCCTGGGATAGAGTGATGCCAGGCTGCTGCTTCTCTAGGATTAGGGTGAAGACACGATGGACATGCATAGCTGAGGCCTATAACGCGGAGGTTAGTCTCATGTGAATGATGTGTTGCACCGTCTCACTGTACCCAGTTGGCGAGCAAAATGTTGGCGGTCTTTGTGAGCAGCTGAGCGCTTGGATGTCAGATGCCTTACCAATCGGATATGGGAATCGATGTCGTCATCGCCTACGATCGACCAGTGTGTTCCCCACTATCTCGATTTGGCAACCTTTCGGGTCGCCTCGTGTAAGTATCGAGATTCAGGCTGCCTCCTGGGGGCGCGCATGCCTGGGCTATATAAACGGTCCCCCAAGGAGTATCACTCGCCACCACACAACCCAGCCACCCACTGACAGTCCTGTCATATAACCCTCTGCAGAGCCTACTATCTTCATCCTTTTTCTTCAAGTTCTCGATTACAAGATCACATATCCGTCCGGGCCCCATCTCGCCGGGGCACACAGCAATTACTGTCTGTATTATGTCCTACATTAACAAGCGTGTACCAGGAGCCGATCAATTCTTCCCACTCAATGAGCCCTCCATCGGTTCCACGTACCCCAAGGCATTGTTTTCCATCCGTCATCGACACAACCGCATAGTAATGCCAAAATTATTCCTTCTCAGGACATATATCCTCAGAATGCCGAGGTTCCGAACCTTTTCAAACCGCTCACCATCCGTGGCGTAACTTTCAAGAACAGGGTCTTTGTCGTAAGCCTCACGGAAGTCCTGCTTTTGGCCTGCAACTAATGCACCTCTCATCAGTCTCCCATGTGTCAATACAGCTCCGATGACGGCCATGCGACTGACTGGCATCTCGTGCATATCGGGGTATGTTTTGAACAGTTTTATCATGAAACATAAAACAATATCTAATCCCTATGTAGGGCTTTGCATCTCGCGGTGTGGGAGCGATTTGCATGGAAGCGACCTCCGTTGTCCCCGAAGGCCGTATCTCCCCGCAAGATGCGGTAAGCTTGACCATACGCTCGCCTGCAAACCATCCTCGATTTACTCGGGTTCGTTTAGGGACTCTGGACGGACAGTCAGATAGCGCCTCTTAAACGCATCGTCAACTTCGCGCACGCACAGGGAACGATCATTGGCGTGCAGCTCGCCCACGCTGGTCGCAAGTCCTCTACCTACGCGCCGTGGGTTCACTCCAACATTGCGAAGACCTTCAAAGCTCCGACGTACGTCGCTGGCAAGAACGAGGGTGGCTGGTCGGATGATGGTGAGCGCGTCATGCAGAGAATCTGGTCGGTTCGAACTCAGCCTCTCGCAGTCCTTGGTCCGAGCGATATCCCCTTCTCGGATCTGTACCCCAAGCCGAAGCCCATGACGGAGGAAGACATGCAGCGCGTCGAGGACGCATTTGTTCAGGCTGTAGAGCGCTGCAAACAAGTTGGATGTGAGTCTTCGATCGCTTGCATCGCATGTGGCAGTCTCTGACCTACTTCTTCCTATCGGCCAGTCGATTTCATCGAGATCCACGGCGCACATGGCTACCTCCTGCACGAATTCGTTTCTCCCCTCTCCAACGTCCGCATGGACCAGTACGGCGGCTCGCTCGAGAACCGCCTGCGCTGGCCGCTCCGAGTCGCGCAAAAGGTCCGGGCCGCCTGGGACAAGCCGCTCTTCTACCGCATCAGTGCAACGGACTGGGCCTTGGGTCCAGAGCAGAACGCAACTGGGGAGTGGAAGCAATGGGGCATCGAACAGAGCAAAATCTTCGTCGGGGAACTTCAGACGCTCGGCGTCGACCTCATCGATTGTAGTACGGGCGGGAATTGGGTCAAGCAGAAGATCGCCGTCGGTCCGGGATACCAGGTGGGTCTTGGTTCTTCCGTCCACGAGCTCCGATAGCCTTCAGCCTTGGGTGTGAGCGCTGACGACGATCGTCCGGATTAGACACCTTTCGCCGAGGCGCTGAAGAAGGCGCATCCTAACCTTCTGATTGGTACCGTCGGGATGGTCACCGAGCCGGAGCAGGCTGAATCATACCTGCGGGACGGGAAGGCGGACGTTGTATTCCTCGCGCGTGCCTTGATCCGAAACCCGCATTGGGCGATCGACGCTGCGGAGAAGCTTGGTGTGGCGGTCAAGCCTGCGAATCAATACGAACGTGGCTGGGTCCAAATGCTGACTCCTATTCGCGCGGAAGAACGCAACTAGAAGGATTGGGCAGGGAACGTGGAGAGGAGGAACCTGGATTGGGAAGCAAGCATGAAAATAACACTCCCATAAGAGATTAGAGAAAGGATACTAGCATTTATACAATAGATGCAAGAAGTTCGTCTGATGATTGCGACGTCTGGATGGTGGCGTGCGTTGAGAGAGCGGAGTACCCATTATCCATGCATGCTGTAAGAGGTCTATTTCTACAAGCTATTATACCTGTCCTGTCCGTACGTAGCAAATATCTAGGGCTGCTGTAAGCTCGTCTAAATTCCGGGAGTGAGCCTGAAAGAGGCACGGTTAAATCGTCGTAAACGGCACAGTAAGCGACATCATACCAATCGTATTTAACCAGGTCGTCTGCATTAACGAGCGCCGCTGAGGCAAGCTCGCGTGCCTCCATATATACCCAGAACTGAAGACGCATATAAATGAATGATCCGAGTACTTGCTCATTGAGGGACACGACGCACCTTCAAGAAGGCTCCAACCTCTCCCGCAGGTAGTTGCTTTATGCTTTCCTGCGTTGACATCTGCCTTCCTAGCTGCCGCAGGATCGGCAGGGCACTCTTGAACAGATCTAGTCCAGGGTCCAGCTGTCGTCCGATGCCCTCCAGCAACAAGATCGAGATGACCGTGTTCACGAAGTCGCCCTCCATCTTGACGTGGTGCCTCCGAATTGCCTTGAGCACGTCCCTCAGGATGTCCGAGATCTTGATCTGCCCAAGCGAGAACGTCTTGCGCTTGACGTTGAGCACAATGTGCTGCATGCGCAACGCGAAGGTCTCGACATCAATCGCGAGTTCTGGTGTTCGACAGCGTTCTACCATGAGCACCCCCGCGCGGTATCCGTCGAACTCGGCGACGGCGCGGAAGAGGTCGAGGAAGTTCTTGCGGTTGAGGGTGTTGAGCGTTGTGACCAGCCCGGCATCGACGAAGACGATCTCGGGCTGGTATCCTTGTGCGTCTAACTGTTCCAGCTTGGCGCGCCACGCCTCTGGGTTGTGAGCAAAGGCACGAACTTCGTCCACTGCGATGTCTCCAAGGGAGGGCTCGTCCAGGTTGGGAGTTGGGACATCTTGTGCTCCAAAGAGGGACGGGAACCAGGACTGATCAGGCTTCGGTCGGCTGTTCATGAACTTAATCATGATGTTGCCGGGATGTAAATCGGAGTGTACGAAGTTGTCCAGGAGTAGCATATTCTGTACGCGGGTATAAGCTTGGTCAGAAGATGCGAACTAGAGTATGGAGAAGAAACGCACCAAGAAGGCGTCAAGCCCAACCTCGGCAAGGGTATCGTTATAAGGGCCACCACCATTTTTGAGGAACCACTCGAGCGGTAGGGCATTCTCATACTCCTCCACCAGCATACTCGGGGTACTCCATATCCTGAGGGGTCGAGGGAACGACACGGGCAACTTCCGACCCGCGAAGTTGTTCTCAAACTTGGCTAGGTTGTCTGCCTCTATTCGTAGGTCGAGTTGCTCGTGCATCATGTCGCCGAACACGTTGACCTCCTCCGGAAGTGAGATCCATTGCATGCCAGGGAACAGAGTGATCACGTTCGCAAAGAAAGACATGATACTCAAGTCCCTATTGATCATCTTCCTTACATGGGGATGCAAGATCTTGATCGCAACAGATGCGGTGGGTACCGAAGGTGGCGGCTCCTTCGACAAAGAGGGAGGAAGGACTGCCTTGCGTTTGCTGCGCTTCGACGTCAAGTAAGATGGGGGGATAAGGTCCTGTTTCAGAGTCGCCCGGTATACCTAGAACGGAACCATTGTAAGTCAACGAAGGCGAATATAACCAGAATACGAGCACCTACTTGCGCTATTGCACCGGTTCCAATCGGAGTCTCGTCAAACTCCTCGAAGACATCCTCGAATGGTCGCTGAAATACATCCTCGATGACCTTCCTGGTATGCGATAGAGGATGCGCCTTCCCTCGCGAATGGAGCGCGCCCATTCGTTCGCACAGAAGGGCAGGAAAGAGGTCGGCCCTCGAAGCCGCCCATTGAGCCAACTAGCGTGAAAACGGTCAGACTTTGACCGGCAGCAGGACAAGACTAGATGACCGCAAAAGGACACATGGTCTGCCGCGAAGGACTGGTTGCATGAGAGAACCGCAGGCTCGAAGTCGAGTCCCAATAAACAAGCGAGGTTCGCGTACTTCCAAAAGAAAGCGATTGCGTCATGGGCAGATGGAGTTGGACGGCCTCACCTTGATGAACGTAGGCCCCGCGCGCTGCATTTGCCTGGTGAGGAACCCATACCACCAAACTGCTCCCCATCTATCTCCTCCGAGCTTGCTCTCCGGTTCGCCGACAAGGAGCATCGGCGCGGTCAGGAACACGGGGATGAATACGAAGCAGAGGTAGACAAATCGCTTCGCCGTCAGGAGAGGCTCCAGTACTCGCTCGCGTAGATACGACACGATGCGGCCTAACAGAGTCCTATCAGATTCAGAGGGGGACATAATAACCGGGTCCAAGGCTTCCGTCTCCGCTGTTTCGGCACAAGGTATGAGGTCCGGAGAGGCAAAGACATTGTGAGGCTCCCGACGCGCAGGGGTAGCAAAAAGAACAACTCCACCGGCCACAGGTATCACCCACAGGAGCCTTTTGGAGAACAGCGTGCTCGGGGCGGCCGTACGCGCGAAGAACTGGGACGAAACCCGGGGGGAGGCTGTCCAGTGCGAGGCACGGCGGAAAGACGAAGCGCCCTGTGGGGAGAAAGGTCGCCTCAGACCAGGCCGAAGGAAGCTGCGGAGGGCTATAGGTGGCATGAGGACATCATGGAACGCGAAGACCAGGACGACGAGCCAGACAAGGAGCGAGCACTGGCAAAGACGCGGCCATCGTCGCTAAAATCAGGTGCCACGCCTCCGCCGCGCACGTGGATTCAGCGCACATCGTCTGCCACCGGCCCATGACGTAGGTGACAGCGACGGGCGATTGACGAAAGCTGGCATGGGGCTTTTCATTGGTCCAATGCATAGGAAAAGTACATATTCATAATCCCATGCAGAGATACAACCCGACAGCGGCTGTACACCCACTAACCATCAGTCACTTTGTATTGTACTTTGGTTAGTAAGGTAGTCCTAGCCTTCGGGTTACGCCGTCTCATCAACATGCTCCAGCCTTTACGACAAGCCCGGTAAACATTCCGCATGGCTGTCAACTGCGAACCCGGTGTACACATTCCTACTTCGCTCAAGTACGTCAGAGCGGCGATCAAAGATAGGTAACAGTGAACAGCGTTCCGCTCTCGCCGGCATTGGCAATACATGCCTGAGATATTCCGCGGCGACGTACCACGAACACCTGCTCAACGCGTTCTGAACAGGTTCAAGGTCCTGATGATGAGCAAAGTTGTTACGTAAGGTAGATAGTGGTCGACTAGACGGGGCGCTAGAGATATGCATTAACTTTGCCTCCGCCTCCCTCGCTCCCAGCGTTCCCAACGCTGCTCTTTCGGTCGAGCCCTGCGCTCATGGACACTCGTTATGCCTTCGTAACTCTCGTCACTTCGGATCACTACCTTCCCGGCGCTCTCGCTGTTGCTGCCGCTCTTAAGGATCAGCACCCTTCCCATCCCGTCTCTCCTGAGGTCGCTTTCCAAACGCTATGTCTCGTCACGCCAGAGAGCGTGGACGTGTCAACCATCAAGCTCTTACGAAGAGCTTTCGATATTGTGATTGGTGTCGAAATCATTGAACAAGAGGACGGAACGGGTCTACAGCTACTTGGTGAGTCTCGTGGTTCTGTTTCATTTTCCGGTCCTATGTACGGAGTTGTGATACGCCGCCGCTTTTTCTTTGCGAAAATAAAGATACACGTCCTTACCTCAACTCGGCGCAACCGTGCATATTATTTTTTCATCTATTCAGATTTTGCCACCCGGCGTCCATTCCTCTGTGTCTCGGAACCATCTTTCGACGACTATCCCTCATGACACATTCCGTCTGAATATATGCTGAATTTCTACCTCCAGGTCGCCCGGACCTTAATCTCGTCCTTACCAAGTTGCATATCTTCCGGCTCACACAGTATGCTAAACTCATCTTCCTGGATGCGGACGTCCTCCCCGTACGGCCTATGTCTCACCTGTTCACGTTGCCCCACGAGTTTGCCGCCGTTCCCGACGTCGGTTGGCCTGACATATTCAACTCCGGTGTCCTGGTTTTCACACCAGGGGAGGAGAAGTTTAAGGAGCTCACGGAGCTTCTCAAGTCGAAGGGCTCTTGGGACGGGGGCGACCAAGGTATCCTCAACGAATGGCGTGGTGACGCCTGGCACAGGCTCAGCTTTACGTATAACACCACCCCCACCGCGGTCTACACGTAAGTTCGGTCGTTTAGCGGTCATATGATGCACACTGTAACTCATGTTCGACTAGGTACGCCCCAGCCTACGAGCGTTTCGGTTCCCAGATATCTGCCATCCATTTCATTGGACCGAACAAACCATGGGTCTCTATCACCTACCGACCACCCGGTATCAAGTATTCTCAACTCTCCGAAAAATCCCAGAACGTGCAGACGCAGTCTTATGACTACGAGTCTCTTGTCGACCGTTGGTTCGATGTGTACGACAGGCACTATCGTTCCGACTTCAACCCCGAGCACGTGAACTTCGAGTTCACACGTTACGACTCCGTTTGGGACGCAGGGAGTTCTTATGGTGCTGATATCATGCGAACCCCCTCGGTGCCACCAAGTGGAGCGGTGCTTGGTCTGGACGACTTGCGCAAGATTGCAGTCGAAGGGATCAGCAGCTATACTGGCGCCGCTCAGGCCCGAGCCCGACCAACGGTTGGGGAGTATCGCTCAATGCCTTTGGAGGGGCGGGTTGACTTAATGCGACCGCGAAAGAAGCCTCCGCCACACCCGCGGGAAGAGAACGGGGACGCTGTTGACGACCTAGGTGGGGACCAGAATACGACTCCTAAACAACCATTTACCGTCCTCGAAGGAGGCGAGGTTCCGCGAATGGAGACTCTACCGACTCCCCTTCCGCACGAACTTCCGCCTGCGCCGTACCACCCACCGCTGGAACTGGGCCTTCCCACACCAGCGCAGCAACGATACGTGGCTGAACAGCGGCAGCGGCACCAAACTGGTTCGTACTCCCCACCAACATCGGAAGCTAGTTCCGTGCATCTGCCGCTAGGAATGTCTTGGGTAGAGAAGCGCTTCTTTGCACAGAACGAATCGCATTATCAAGAAAGCGAACAGTCTGACGGCCCAGCTCCCACCGCCGCGTCAAGGCAGTCGCCTTGGAAAACATCCACGCGCCCAGCCTCGCCGTTGGCAGAACGACACCACCGCAAGGATGCAAATCACACTCGCCATGGTCATCTCTCCCCTCGCTGTAGTGGGTACTATTCACCTCGTGGCGTCCAATCTCCTCGAGGCGTTCAGTCACCCCGAGGACATCATTCGCCGACCCACACCCGCCATTCTCCACCCCCTGCCGTACGTGGACACTCTGAGCGTAGTCATCATCCTCCCCCTTTCCAGCACATTCCCCACCAGCATTCGTCATTGCATCAGCACCAGCTTCACCAACATCACCAGCATCTGCCTCTGTCTCATCCCCAAGGTCACCGTCAGCACCCGCATGTCCCTCCTCCGTCCTCTCCTCCAAAACTTGAATGGAACCCTGCGATCGAGCCTCCACCGAAGATGCCGCCTCCGCCCTCGGCTTTCCCTTCGAACACGTACTTCCCTAACATTTGGGATCAAGCACCGGATCCCGGGCACGATACTTCGTTCCCCGGTCATCTACCCGGTCCCAAATCTGAAACATTTTTCCAGCCTCCGCCTCTCTCCGAGATCCCTGTGCAATTGCTTCGTGAGGGTCAATACGAGCAAGTGATTGGACGTGCCCCTGGAGAGCAGGAAGGGAGCTCGGGGACTATTCCCGTCCCCGACCGCAACAAAGTTCACGCCATTTTCCCCTGGGAAGAAAAACCACGACATGCACCACGACGTGTCTTCCCTGCCTCCGAATTTCCGCCACCAGTTGCTAACTTCATTGACGAGACGGGTCCTGCATTTCGGTCAGATGCGAAGCACTCACCCGGCCTGTCGCAGGTTCTTAGCCCACCCCCGCCCAGTACGCATCCGTTCAATCTGGCTTATTCAAATGCATGGGATACGGTGCCCAGCATCCAGAAGTACGCGTCGAAGCTTGTTAGTCCGCGCCATTCGGTTTTCCAGCCTCCACCGCCCGAGCATGACGACAGTTGGCGGAAGTGGGACGAGGAGCGCGAGCGCGAGTACCAGGACAGGCAGGACGCATCCAGTATGGACGGCGATGACGAAGATGATGGCGACGAGGACGAGGACAACCGCGGACAGGCTGCTCGCCACGATAGCGACAGCGGCCGGGAGCGCCCCCAGCCTCGTCGCTCGCGTGCGGGCAGCAACGCGTCCCTGACGTCTGGCAAGCACAAGAAGTACCGTGGACGAGGTGTGCAGACGATTCCTATTGAGTCGCGGAGCATGGGTGTACAGGTTAACGCATCGGCAGAAGAAGTCGAAGCAGCTCGCAAGGGCAAGCAGCCCAAACCCGGTCGCGGTACCGGTCTGGGTGTGAGGCATGGGCATGCGGGGACGTTCCTGCTCCCTACGGTCACGTTCAACGCGGATCCGGACCAGATGGCAGTGGGATCCCCCATGACCCAGCCGCCGCAGGCATCCGCCTTTCCCTTCCCAACCAAAATGTCGCCCACAGAACTCCGTCAGACGCTTGGGTCTCCGCGCACATACTCTCCGCCGAAGGCGGCGAGTCCCAAAGCAGCCCCGTCGCCGCCCCGGATAGCGTCACCCAAACCCTCCTCTCCGCCGAAAGTCGCCTCCCCTCGAGGATCTTCCTCTCCGAGGGCGATAACGTCTCCTCGCCGCCTATCTGCGCCACAAGTACCGACGAGCAAGCTCGCGCTGTCCCCGCAGATGTCAAGCTCGCCTGCTGTTGGGCTGTCTGCGGACTCCTCGCCTCATCGGTCGCCGAAGTTGGCCAGGCTGACTGCGCCGCCACTCCAGCGTATGTCCTCGAACGACACGACGCTCACTACCTCGACGTCGACCTCAGGTCCAGTTGAGACCCCCGAGGGTACACCGATCTTGGGCCCGCAGGCACCACCCCAGCGGAAGGGCGGGCGCGTCTGGGACCCTGCCCGCGGGGTAGACGTGTTCAAGCGCGCTTCCGAGGAGGTTCTTGCACGGTTCTTGCGATCCGGCTCGTTTGAAGAGGAGGATGGCCAGAAACGCCATGTTTAGGTAGTGTTTACGTCCAGTTCCATGAAAGCCTTTCCTTCTGTGATTATTAGACTCCCTTGTCCCTCTCATTACACCATTCTTTCCTTGCCTGTAGCCCGAATCCGTCCCGCTCTGTCTTTCTCTCTCCCCATATCATCGTCGCATCCGGTCCGACTACCACCTCATCTGTACCCATGACCTGAGTAACATCCCGTACACTGTTAACACATCCATCCCAATGTCCTGCAAGTTTGTTTATTCCACACTTGGCTGTTTGTTTGTCTTCGATCATCGATGTATCCCGCATACCGACTCTATGGCCCGTCGCGAGCATATCCATGTGTTTTTCCGAATGCGCAGGTGCGGCCCGCGGCCAGGTTGACCGCCATAACTCAACGTTAACGCCGGCATTGTTTGTCTCCGTTGTTTGTCTCCGTTGTTTGTCTCCCTCCTGTTTTTGTTATTTGTGTTGTACGTTCTGCAACAGCCTTCCCTCAATGCCTTTCAAGTTCCCCACCTGCTTGCGGTCTCCACTGTAGGCGACCAACGTGCCCGTCCCATTGTAGAATCTACGTAGATGGCGACGAATTTTCCACGTTCCTCAGGCGTCTACATGTCGCCGAGAACTGCACCCCCCGTAGGTCATCAATAACATAGGTTACTCGATGTAGATTACGCTCCTCATTCGATAAAGACAACACAATGACCGCAAGCGGAGAGCTGCCCCGATGCCGGCCAGAAACCGGAAAGACGATGAGCTGGCCCTCGGACTGAGCGAAGCCACATGTGAGGTTCCAAGCCAAGGTACAACAGCACGGTGAGTATCAAGAAAGAGTTCTGTTACATGACATACAAGAAAAAGAGGTCTCGTGCTCTAAGGACTCTTAAGCGGCCAAAGATCTCGCACAGCAGCCAAAGGAATAACGGACCCGGGCCGAAGGCTTCCGCAACAAATCAATACAGGCGCCAATATACCCCCTTCGACGCAAATCACTAACCATAGATAAAAACAAAGATCGAGTTGGTGAGGTTAATCTGAAACTGGTCGGTGATATTGAACGCAGACGCGGTCTCAAGCAGACTGGATGCGAGAGCAACCATGGATGAAGAGACCGGTGAAATGAATGTGAATGCGGACACCGTCAACGCTGCTGCCCACTTAGGCTATGCTTGATTGGCCAGCTGTGGAGGGTGAAATCTATGACAAAGATAAGGAGAGGATACGGACACGCAATTCCTTGGATCTAGTAGCAGGGCCGTCAGGTCCATCTCACTCGACCACGGTGACGTTCATATCCTTACTTTGGGCCGGCTTGGCCACAATTTCGTCCTCGGGTCCTTTCTCGTTCAGTCTGCCATGCCTCACCAAACAGTCAGTGTTCCACAAAGGACCCTAGCCCCTCGAATGTGGGCACTTCAGTGAATGTCAGTAGTGATCATGGTGGGGGTGGTTCCGCTTTGGGTGAGTCCTGGGCGGGTGAATTTTCGCCATGAGAGTAAGCGGGGGGGCACTGTAACGGGAGCACATCTACATCGACACGCCTATCAAGCCTATTTATAACAGAGCGAGTTTAGGCTGGAATAAACGAGTTGATGGAGGGTGAGCAAGAGGTTAAGAGTAAGAGGAACTCAGTTGCTCGGCATCGTTCACCAGGCAACTTGAACCACGTCGCCTACCACTTTTGGAATCACCCCCTTTGCCTGAGGCGATGCACAGATGCCCCAGATAGACGCACATTCAGCGTGGTGTATCGGAGTCTGATCCGAGTCCATCTCTTTCACTGACGACTACGACGAGGCACACCAACTACAATGGTATGTCCGCCACCCGCCACGTAGCGTCCATTTACGATATTTGACACATATTCAGGATACTTTTATCAATCTTGCGAAGCAGGGCGTCGATGCTTATGAGCGGTCCCACTGTGAGTGCTGTGACCACACCTCCATTCACATCCCCGTTGCTAAACTGATCGCGAACACTTGTCTCCTAAAGCCGACGTTTCCAAGACCGGTGGTCACGAGTACAATTCTCCTCATCATTCTCAAGGCAGTCACAGCGGCGGAGGACGTCCCGATTGTGCGTAGCCTTGAGTCAAATGTCACCTCACAGTTCATGGATTCGCAACTCGTAGTCGATGAGGACGAAGTTGTGAATACCGCCAGCCGTGAGGGCAGCGGTGACCACACTCTCTTCTCGAGCGCACTGGGCTTTCTGAAACAGAACAAGGTCGGCAATCCCCTCATCTTAGGGCTTTTTATATTGTCGCTTATATCATATCCATAGGATGAGCATGAGCGTCCTATTGACGAGGAGGGCGTGCAGCACGCTCACCGCAAGGCCTACCAGGAGGATTCCGCAGGATCGCTTCCTGCTAGCACCCTTGGCAGTGCAGCTGCGTTGCAGGTACGACGCTAACCCTTCTCGAAAGTATGGATTTTACTCATCATGACGCAAGGTGTTGAAACGCTTCACCTCGGCAAGTGGCGGTGGGGGAGGCTCACAAACTCAGCTCATCAGTCTCGCCATGGCGGAAGCATCAAACTTATTCGACAAATCTGGCGGCGCTTCATCCGGCAGTAAACAAGACGCAGTCAACGGCGCTGCTATGACTGTCATGAAACTACTTGTTCAGTCAAAGTTCAGTGGAAGCATTGGCGGGGGGGCCAGCGGTGGCTTGGGTGGTTTGATGAGTTTGGTGAGACCACTATGACCTTTAAACCTGTAGCGAACACTGATCCAGGATCTAGGCATCCAAATTCATCTAATGATCACATCCACGCATTTGGGCTGCTGTATGTAAGGTGTGCTAGTACAACGAGACCCAAGAGGATCACTGTTTCGATTGATGTATTACAACGTGCGACAACGAATGCATATGTGCTGTTACAAAGCAATGATGACCTGTGGTACTACGCAAACATAGAGGGGCGAGATAACGATGGCAGAACATGCGGGGTCATGGAGGTAAGGTAGAAGAAAGCGACATTTCGAAGCAGACTAAAGTAAACACGACGGGAGGGGTATCTTGTTGAGAGAGCATGAAATATATCATAAATACTATTCAAAGACCGGAACTCATCGCTGTGGATCCACAACAGACGGGGCGGTAGGACAGAGAGACAGTAACGCCTCATCTAACGAGAGTGTGTTGGGGGCCTCTCTAAGAAGCGAATCCGCCTGGTCGAATGGCGAGACCGACCACCCTTTGGCGACAGGTGCGCTAGGCGTGGAAGGACAACAGGGAGGTGTGAGTGCCCAGAATAGCATCGACGGATCTAACAGCGGATCCAAGTCGGTACTAGGTTGTGTAGTGCTTTCCACGAAGGGAGGGAGCGACATTGCCTTGTTGGTGCCTGTGAAGGACGTCTTCAACGTGTTGTCGGACGAGGCGTCTAGACCGCAGGGCCCCGACATTTGGGCCAAATCTTCCGTCACGAGGCGCAGTTCTTCGTCGTGCCAGTGGTGCCAGCGATACAGAGGCGACGGGGCATCCACAATGCTGGGAGGCAAGATAAGCGATGGAGGGGAAGGTGTACGATTAGGAGTGGGAGAATCCGCGGGAGTACTGGGACCTGAATGCGACAAATCAGGCGGAGACGATTCGCAGACGAAGGTCATTTCTTCTGTAGAGTCGGAGTCCGTGCGCGGAGACGGCGATGTCGTTATAGATGGTTGCCATGAGGAGAAGAACGCATCGAGGCCAGATATTTGGGGTAGGTCCGTCAAAAGGTTGGATGACGCATAGCCTAGATCACAATCGTATGTCGCCGTAGGCGGGGATACTAGTTCATCGCATTTAGTACGTAAGGGAAAACCCTAGCGGGTAATGTTGACTTACGAGTGAAAGATTCTCGCCACTCAGACGCCTCGATCATGGGGTAGATATCAACCGGAAGGGATGGATCAAAGTGCGTCGGACGAGGACGAGATAATAGCGCAAGGGAAGTGTCCACGGGTTCCGACGATGGTGGAGGGGTCATCTGGAATGAATCCGATACCGCATGCAGACGAGGACCGACATGAAGCCGCTTAGCACGGGGATGGGTCGGCGAAGCATCGGTATCAGACGCGCAACGTTTTCGCTTCTTGTTGACGGATGTAGGGAGCTCTTCTTGGATGGGGTTCCTAACGGCTGGGGGAATGTTTGATAGAGAGTCGGAATGCATAGGATAGCAGTGCTCACCGCATGCAGAAAGGGAAGGAACATCTCCCGCTCTAGTCCTGGACGACTGTTAAGTGAGTGACTTTGGGCCAACGATTCCTTGAACCTTACCGTCGTCGCTTGCCCTGCGCATAATCTGGAGAGCTTCTACAACGTTTTTTGCCTTTGCGACACTCGGTATCGGAAAGCAGGAGGGTACATGGTCGTGGAGAGGGTGGTGTGGTTGGGACGGAGTGCGTATGATCTGCTAGCGAGAGGTCGGAAACCAGAATCTCCATCTGGTCCATGAGGTGTGAGGTGAAGGAATCGCAGCTGGAGAAGACGTCCGCGGAGGCATCGGCGAGCATAGCAATCCGCAGAGCGATCGTATGTGCCAACGTCGAGATCTCGTCGTCTAGACTGCCCGCCTCAACGGCGAGACTGACGTCTTCGAGGAGGGATTCCCAGCGTCGCTCGAAAGCAAGGATCGCATCCCCGCCTTCAACAAGAGCAGACAAGAAGTCTTCTTCGGCAGATAGTAGCTGATCTTTGAAGGAAGTCATGCGTACAGGCCAATGCGTAGATCGTGGAGAAAGACGGGAGAGATTATGGGGAGGTGCAGTGGCGAACACGGGGCGTTTTGTTCAGAGGAACAATAGGATCATTCGCGAGACTTAAACGCCTGTTGTGGTATCTTCCCACGCTCCAGTAACCCTTTGTCCGTTTCCTAATAACCTCCCATCCGCCTCCCACGCTTCGAACACTCACCTCGCCACTCCTCATCTCCTGCCTACGATGTTGCAACTGTTGCATCGAACCCGTATCTCAGCTCAAGCCACTGCCCAGAAGTATGCATCTTACGCGCCACGTTCGAGGGATCCTTTGCCTGTGTTACCCTCAACCACGTTGCTACTTTCGGTTCCGGCACCTCTGACCCCTCAACTTGTGTCTATGGGTCTCGACGAAGCTGCCGCCTCTCGATTGTCGTCCGCCTTAGAGCGTTCGGCAGCCCGTTTGAAGGGCATCTTCGAGGCGGACTTCTCGCGGAGGCGCCTCTGCCTTCATCAAGAGCAAGCAGTGTACTTCCAGTCGCCCAAGCACTCCGCTCTGATACCTTCAGCGTATTCTACTATCTACTCCAAGGCCCTCCGAGAGTGGTCTTCCTACATTCTTACAGACTTCGCTCCCCGGTTTCTCAAGGCGAGGTCATGCACCCAACGCAGTCCTTCAACCGCTACGCCTTCGCGGCGGCTATTCAACCAAGTATGTCCCTCCATTCATTCTACAGTGCTTCTCCATGCTCATGGCTAGCCAGAGTGCGGTCCCCGTATTGGAAAGGTTCTTCGATCAGAACGCGTTTCCTTCCCGTCTAGACAAATATGAGCTTGCATCCCAGTGTGAAATGGAGTATAGGCAAATCCACGTTTGGGTACGTTCAATGGTCAAATGTCGCCATCCAAATCCCTGACTTGTCACTTAGTTTCAAAACCGCCGTAGCCGATATAGGAAAGAAGGGAAGCAGTTAAAGAAACCGGTGACGGGCGGGTTGCTGTCTGTCGAACTTCAAACAGCTATCGACGCTCTCTTACCAAGCGACCTTGACGAGGATTGTCCTCACACGCCGGAATCAGCACCTGTGAGCATTCACCGACGTACTCCAGGCAGGGTCCTCCCAAACAACTGATCGTTTTGCTCGTCAGCCCGGTCGCGCAACGGCAACTCCGGGCACGTCCCCAACGTTCAACTTAGTCGTTCCCGCCCATGCATTCCCTTCTCCTTATCCCTCAGTATGTCCTTATGACCCATTCCCACTCGCCGAAGGCAAGAGGTCTTTCCACACGCCGTGGCTCAGGCGTGCTGTGTCATCTATCGACTCTGCCATACCTCCCACTCCCACCGTCGAGCAAGTCACTTCGGCATTGGCTCGATTGAGCATGGAAGAGCCTCAAAAGGAGGTGTCGCCGTGCCTACCGTCTTCCCGCGAGTATTCGCAGGATCATAGGACCTCACCATTGCCCCTTGGTTTCGTTACTCCATGCTGTCGCGCACCTATACCCTCCCTTATTGCACGACCTAGGAGAGCCATCCGCCGTCCCTGCTCTTCTATGTCGCCATCGACTTCAAGCCGTGATACCGGAACCAATACTCGACCTTCGCAAGAAGGAACCGCACTCCATTCCAGCCTACGTACACTTCCCTTTCAGCCGACGTCGCGCCGATCACAGCGTGGGCTGCCCCGACGCGTCCCTCAAACTAGCCCAACCTTCCTACAATATCAATATGGGACCTCCCCATGCGTTCAGCGTCGCCCTTCCGCCACGTCCAGGGTCTCTTCCACCAGTTCTGCGGCGTCAATATCGAGTTCTAGTGGAAGCGACATGGAATCGCCACTGTCCACACCGCCTTCATCGCCATCAACCCCATCCCTCCTTATGGTTCCGCCGCTCGGTCTCGACCACGCTGATTTTAAGAAGCTTGACCTCTCCATCGCCTCGCTGGCCCGTTTCCCATTGGTCTCAACTTTTCCGCAGGAAGCTGGCGGTGAAAATATGTTGACCTCAGAGTTTTTAGACGAGCTACTTGGCCATCCTCACTAGTATGTGAGCCTATTTGTGACGCACTTTGTTCTCTGTTCTCTGTATACTGGTGCTTTACATGCATCATCACCTCTTCCCTTGCTTTGGCATCGTTTTTTATTCTATGCTCTTACCCGCTCTGCTAATGGCTCTGTTGTATCATTATTGTTACGTATACGTATTGTCGTCTCTGTAGTCATCTCCATACGTCTCGCTCATGCAGCATCTTGTGCCGAACGCAATGTGTCCAGAAGTGGGTCTGTTTGAGCGAGCATGGATTGTCTAGTGTCTATCTGGTATGGCTCCTTCGTCCTCAATTCTCCATCGTCCAACCTCTGCCATAGCCTCTGCATCCCCCCCTGTGAGCTGTGGCGAATCCAAGAGCGACCCTACCATCATCCATGGATCTTTCCCGCCTCCGAATCGTAGAACCTCTTGCTTGTACCTCTCCCCCGCCGCTCGATCCAGTGGATTTCGCGAGAAAAGCTGTCGCCAAACACGAGATGCGACTGCTCTGCCGAAGAGATACGAGTAATAAGTCGCGCCGTAGCCAAATAGATGGCCAAATTGCGTCTGCCACGACGTGCCAGGAACATGTGGAATCAGACCCCTCGTCTCATATAATGCCTCCAGGGCTGCAGTTGAGTCGAAATGTTGACAGACCGCGGAAGGGGAGTGATAAATTTGATCGAGCATAGCGAGAAGGATTTGTGTGTGAGTGTCGATAGAACGGCAAGGGTCTTCCGATGCGTTGCCCGTCTGGTGAACGCAATGCGAATCCTCGACATCGAACAAGGATAGCACCGTCGGCGAGTTGAGAAAATGCTCCATGAGGATAGACGGAAGCTCTACGAAGTCCGTCGCGCAACGAGTACCTGAAACATTTTGATACTCTGTCCGACCAATCATAGCTTCCGAAGACGAAGTGAGTTGCATTGTTATGGGCTACTAGTACATGGATGATTGGTTGACTCACAGTGCATAGCGTGGCCCATCTCGTGAAACAACGTCAACACCTCGTGCCATTCGAGAACGGTCGGTCCGCGTCCAATACTAGGCCGCATGAATTCGCATAGGAGGACCACAAGAGGCAGCTGATACGTCGTATTCTGATCGGGGAGCCGAATGTTCCGTCCTGCTTCAAACTCCTGCGAGAGGCGAACAAGGACGTGGTCGCGCTCACCAACATTCGTCAAGTCTCCCGGTTCGTCGTCGTCGTCGGTCCGGCGTGAACAGCGTACAGTGTAGTGAGCAGCCCCGCCAGGTTTTCCGATGCGCGCGAAAAGGTCGGCATAGATCCAGCCTAAAACTCCTCGTCCCTCATCAAAGACTTCTAGTTTTCTAACGTCTGTATGCCAAACTTCCCCTGAACCCGCATCCGAGGGTCGCAGTGAGACGCCATACAGAGCCTGGAAGAGTCGCGACAGGCCCATGAACACAGTGCCGACGGTAAGGGGCGGGAGGGAGACGGGAGGTGCTGGCGGTTCTGGGGGGCAGTAGTAGTCGCGATCCCATGCATGAATTACAGGAAGTGGTGGAGTGTGAAGATGCGCCTGCTTCCGCATGCTGAGGGCACGTAAAGCTTGTCTAGCGTAAGGGCGTGTATGGTCCATCAAGGCATCTAGAAAGTATCGGACATTCTCTATGATGCCCTGAAATCAGTACACCACCTGGGATTTAAAGGAAGATTATGTACCTGGTCTTTTCGCCATCTTGTCCGTGAGGGCCATGTGTGCAAAGCTTTCCCTGCCTACTAATCGCGCTAGTTCTCCGCGGACACGCAAGAGGCGTTCTAAAAGCTCAATCTGCTCGGGTGAACTTGAATTCGCCGCCATGTACACCTTCCTTCTTGGTCCCTCCGCGGGGGCAGAACGCATTATCATCTGAGCTTGGAGGGAACCGGGGTATACGAGGAGGTCCCTTTTAGTGACCTGAGCTTGAAGTCGTAGCCTAGCTCCCATGCCCAGATCCTTGATACCCTGCAGCTCCGACCACTGTATCCGCGCAGGAGGACGTGGAGTAGAGGTCTCGTTGAGAAACTGCCGGCCAAGCACAAGAATCTCGGTGGATAGCGAAACGAAGCGTTCTCGCTCCGCAGGGGGGAGATCTATTCCCGACTTCTCGAAGTCACGCCAGAATATGAGGGCGGTCTGGTACGCTTCGGGACCAAGGGACTTCACAACAGCTCCATCAGCCAGGACATCCCGAAGCACCTGCAGAGACGGAGAATTCAGGTGAGTTGGGTGCCTAATGAATGAGGTGCAGGTCACGCGCACTTCATACAAGCCAACATTCGTATTGAGGATATTCATGAACTCGCACAACTTCTGATAAACCTCGTCAGCGCTCTGGATCCACGCCTGGTCTGGATGCGCGTTCCTTAGCAGCTCTGCGAGGTCAATGACGCCACATAGCATGTCGCTCAGTCGGTCCAGATTCTTCACAACCTTGAACAGCTCGTCCCGCGACTCCCGCGCCCGCAGAATCCGGTCCGTCAGCAGTTGCGCGCGGCGAAGGGTAGAGTCCGCGAGGGCGACGAAGGCGGATGGGGTGGTGAGCATGTGGTGTCCGAAGAGGCCGGTCGGCGAGGTGAGTTTTTGGGGGGCATACGGCTGATCGAAGAAGGCAATGAGGTCCGTGTCATTGACGGAAGCTGGCTGGATGGCGGAGGCGGCGGAAGTGGTGGCTGCACGCGTAACGACCACATCCCAACCCGGTCGCCACACCCTGAGGCAACTGCGAGAGCGAAAGGGTGGTTTGGAGACCGTAGAGAGCGCATATTTGGCCACCCGGGCGAGCATTCAGCGAAAGAGGCGGAGACCGGAGAAGGAGGGAGGAAGGGGCCACCGACAGGACGCGAGAAGTCACCAAAACCGTGACCGCATTCTGTTATTTGAACGCGCGGCAATATCCGACGGGAACTCCGTGGCATCTTCTCCGTGCTGCCAATCGCCGACCTTCTCATTCGTCATTCAGTACTGTATCCTTGGCGGTTTCAGACGGATATTGTTCAATACGCTCCCGCTGGAATTTATGAAGCAGCAAATAACTCGATTTGACATCGGGCGTTGTGTAATACTATCGTGGGTCTATACGAACTTGCGATTAGGAGAGACGTACGTAGTGGCGACGTGACGGTGCGTAGCTATAGGCAGCCAGGTGTAACCGTAGAAATGGTCCGACCCAGTGGGAATGCGTTGACGGCAGGACGTTGACTAGTGCGGTGATGGGATATGTGGGACCTGAAGCGAAATATAAACAGGATAGAACACACATACGGAGAGATCAGGACTCGTCCATGCTGGATGCCGGCGAAAGACTGCCGCCGATGCTCTTTTCGTAGAGCTCGTCGGCGTTCGAACCTGATGCGGAGGGCGTCGTCGAAGGGTATCGTACGCCGTTACCACTGGGTCCGTCTGACATAGCGTCGTCCAGGTCTGCCTTGCCTCCTTCATAGTGTGGCGCACCGTTCGACGTCAGTGGCGGCTGAACGGCGGCTCCAGGGGCACCTGCTACCGGCTCGACTGCGTAGTACCAGAATTTGCTCTTCTTCTTCCCTGCGATCGCCTCCACGGCCGTCTCCGTGGGCTTGATTGCGGCCGCGCCGTTGATCTTAATTTTGAGGCCGCTCCCTAGATTGCCATTGGTCGGCGGTGCGTCGCCAGAGTTACCACTCAGAATACTGTCATCCGTTCGTGCGCGCTTTGGCGGCGGTTCGTCTAGCTGGGTGTCTGCTGGTGCACCGAGGCGCACCGAGCGGCGCTCTCCTCTCCACTCACTCCATTCGTCTTGGTGGCGAGTACTGTTGGTTCGCGTCGATCGCCGCGTGGCTGCGGCTCCTCGCCTGGATTTCGAGTCGTCATCGTCAAACTCTCCCTGGTCTTCATACTCGTTGTCCTCCTCGTCTTGCGGCTGATAGTTGTATTCGTCCTCTTCATGCTGCGTGAAGGTTCGTGATGAGCGTGGCCGCTCAATCGGACCGGACGGTAGCACTCACGTCGCTTTCCGGATTATTCATGTAAGCATAGTCCGGACGGGTTGTCCGCCGGCGGGTGCGAGTTTCTCGCAGCTCCGCCGATGCGATAAGCAGGTTCCGCTGCTGAATTTTGCGTTGAACACGTTGGATTCGCTGCGACGGTGTATCCATCAGTCACGTGAACCATAGGAACTGTCAAGCTCCATGTAGCCGCGGCAAAAAAAGGTCCAGGGCAAGCTGGGATGCGACACCGTCCCGAAACGCTTAGACCAAGGAAACTCACCGCTATTTCGTTGTCAATCACTTCCACTCTGTCCTGGAGCGATTTGAGCAAAGCGAGATGAGCGGTCTCGAGCTTCGACCGCTTCTGACCCGCTTTGCCTTCGGGAGGTGCAGCCTCCTTTACCTTCTCCAAAATTACCATGTATTGGTCTCGTGTTGAAGCGACGGTCTGGAAAGTGGCGGTGATCTTCCACGGGTTTGTTGACATGTAGACTCTTGGAGAATCTGACGAGATGAAGGTTGATTCAGTAACGTGCTCCCAAAAACCCTGGTCAATTTTAGAAGCCGCAAAGTGCCGACAGTCCGATACGATCCTGCAGTCGCATGGACGGCAAACACTTGCAAATACAAAAATAGCGAGAAAACGTTTCAAAACATACCATCTACAATCCAATAGCGTTTTCGTTCCTTGTCCTGACCCAGAGGGATCAATTGCAAGCGTTCTTGGCTATTCGGGTCGCCAGGAGGTGGAGGGAGAGATGGCGTCTCGGTCTTCTTGTGCTTGTTGTGGACGACGCCCCACGCGCGGTCAATGATCGC
Source organism: Ganoderma multipileum BCRC 37180 (assembly GCA_000338015.2). Classification (NCBI taxonomy): domain Eukaryota; kingdom Fungi; phylum Basidiomycota; class Agaricomycetes; order Polyporales; family Polyporaceae; genus Ganoderma; species Ganoderma multipileum. The sequence continues at coordinate 114,859 of BACB01004959.1, forward strand.
CTTTATCTCCTGACTATGGCAGAGCTGCAATTCCACCAATTGCCGCAGTATTTTGAGCTATACGAAGGGCGGGGGTGGATGAAACGTTGTAAAGGGCTCTCGGGAAATCGTCATGACGCACCTTCGTGTCCCAACTCGCAGCAAAAAAGGTCCCCTCAATCTCCTGGAACGGGTCCACGTTTGCCTTCAGTGCATCGTCCCAGAAAACACTTCTCTCCGGAGTTTTGAAGTATTCCTGCAGCAGCGCCGCCACAGTGGATGTAATCACATCAGAGCTGCAACGTTCGCCACGTCAGCGTAACGTGTTTTACGAGCCTCCGAGCACGGTGAAACTGTGCACACCTCAAATTACGCGTCCCTGGGCGCAGATTGAGAACAAACCGCGAGAGGATTTGGGTCATTATAGGGTTGGGCTCGAGGGACAGCAGCGCGTCCTCGAAACTAACAATTCCACCCCGAGAACGTCAGCGAATGTCGATTCAGACTCGCCACGAAGTAATCAGACGTACTCCATTGGTGTATGAAACCCCTCGACCTTCGCACGCAACTGAGTAAACCTGCAAATGAAGCCATACACAAAGAGTGATTCCCAGCGGTCCGAAGGATGCGTTGCGGCTGATGGTGGACAGACGTGTCCTTTTTTATCCAGAGTATGGTCAGAAGCAGTAGCCTTCATCGTGGTTATGGCGAGCGGAGAAGAGGCATGGACGAGAGAGAGTTGAGGCGAGGCTGGACAGGCGCGGTGTGTGGTCACGTTCATAGGGCCGCCTCTTATTCCGTCATCTCTAACGTACAAATACAGACCAACACCCCAGTTATCTAACCAGATAGCTAATCTCTGATTCTGTCCCCCAAACGCGGCGCAAGTGATTTCTGGGCACTCAGACGGACTTTGGCGTACAAGAACGCGACGGAAATAGAAAGCAATTCCATTGAAGAGCAGAAGATACAAGAATGCGACTCGTACGAGGTACAGGAGGTGTTAGCCCGGTCCAACCTGTACCGTGGGCTGTCAGAGCACGCAGGATATCGGTCATGGCAGAGGCATACCTTCGGAATATCGTGGTGCTCGCTGAGGGCCTCTAGCTTGGCATTGAATTCGCTGACACGATCTTTGTGAGTTTTGCTTGCCAACCTCGCTACCTTCTCGGCCAACTGGGATCCCGTTACCCTCAAATGGCGTGAAATAACATAGCACGAAGCACGCACCCTCTTCCTCTGGGTTTCCTCGAATCTCTTCTCCGCCGCGGTCTTCCTGTCACTACCACTGCTGCTAGCAATGGCGGGGGTGCTACGCCCACTGCCAGATGGCGACGCGGTCTTCGCTTCGTCTTCCTTGATCGCCCGTTCCAATGCCTGCACGCGGTCGTCGTCAGGAGAAACAGCCTTCTCCTTGTCCTTCTTGGATTTCTTCTTCCTACAATGTTGTCAACATAGACCACAAGATAGACCACAAGAAAACGCGCCACAACGCTTACTTTTTCACGATTCCGCCATCCTTGACACCACCCTTGAGCTTGAGGGAGCCACCGGGACGGAAGTCGTAGTCTGAGGACATCGTCCGTGGGGGCGTAGTGGTCGTTCAAGTCATGGAGGGTGACCGTCACGCATTACGCGGTCTCGCATGTGGGAGGAGGCTGTGACGGATCGTGACGCACGCGCGTCGCGTCGCCAAATCCGAAGCGCCGTCGCTGCTGACCTCCTTCGACCTCTCTGCTGCACCCACTGGTCTCGTCCTCCGCCGCCGCTTCATATCTTTCTCTGTCTCCTGCGGCTGCACTCTCACAGAACCCTGCTGAGTGCCACTGTAGTTGCTGAACTGGGATTGTCATGGCCGTCTTCTCGCTCAGTACCTCGCATGTCTACATACCTCCTGCGACTCGGGCCCTCACCATAGCCACTATTGTGTCCTCAGTGTTCTACTACACTCTCCTTTGGAGGATAGGAGATTCCTCCTCCTTTGCTCCGTATTTCTTCCTTATCCCAGGGTCCAGCCTGTTCTATCCATGGACATTCCTCACATCGGCGTTTGTCGAGAGTAGCATCATAGAGGTGCGTTCGCCCGCGTGTACAAGGCTGCCATTACTATGCTTACTCGTCTGTTGTAGTTCATATTCTCCCTCATCGTCGTCCCGACAACCTTAACCTACTTGGAACGACTATGGGGATCCATTGAGACAGCAAAGTTCATCGTGGTGACGATCGTTGCCTCAAATATTATCGCATTTGTAGTGAACTGGTTGGAGTACACTGTCACCAAGATGCCTGTCTTCCTGTGAGTACGTTTGATCTCCCACTTTAATCTCTTATTGACATTGGCGGAGGTATGGGCAACAGTACCATGGGTTGATGGCGCTCCAGACTGGAATGCTCGTTGGTCTTACACAGATCATTCCTGAGCATCAGGTTCAGATTATGGGCATATTCAAGGCGCGGATAAAGGTGTGTTTCAGTCAATAGGCTGAGTACGGTGTAGTACTTATGTGCTTCTCGTATCACAAGACGTTGCCCATGGCCTACGTGACGTTCTCGACTGTCATGTGCATCATCGGGTTCCAAGTACCCTTCATCATCATCCAGTTCGGGTGGCTTGTATCGTATGTCTGGCTCCGATTTTACAAGAAGAATTCACCGGAGACCTTGAGCGGAGGTCCGGCGTATGGGGATAGAAGCGAGACTTTCGCGTTCGTGAGCTGGTTCCCTCCATTACTCCAGTAAGTAACGCCACCGCCGTCCGATGCAGAGCACTCCCACTTACCCGAGTGACTCCAGTGGGCCCATCACCATCCTTGGAAATACTGTCTATAATGTCGCGAACAAGTTCCACCTGATCCCCACTGGTGGAAACGACGCCGAAGCCGGAGGATATAGCCAAGTTCCGGGTGGTGCACGCGCGGAAGCTGAGCGAAGACGGTTGGTGTCCTCCATACATGGACTGCAACACATATCTCACATGTCTTCTTCTCAGCGCGATGGCGTTGAAGGCCCTTGACCAAAGAGTCGCAGCTGTTTCTCCTACACCACCACGGACCGCCAACGGTTCCGCTGCGCCTCCTCGGCCTGGGCCGTCTTCAGCCCCGCCACCACCTGTCGTATCGTCTACTTCCAGTGACGGATCTTCGAAAGACATTACCGAGCACCAATCGGAGAGTCGATGACCTACACTAGTACTGCTTTCCTCGTGCTATGATTACGCCCACCTCACTTGTTTATGTATCTATGAGCACCTAATGATCCAAAATGCGTCGCGTCGCCTTCGTCGCGTGTCAATGAACTTGTCACTTTTCTATATGGTGACGTTGCATTGAGTAGGACACGTCGATAGGCGAGCCGACTAGGGTGTGCCGCGGCGTACGAAACGACGGTTGGATTTGGAACCTCCCCTGACCGTGGATGCGGGTCGGCTCAGACGCCCTTCTCGTGGGCGCGTCTCTCGGTACTAGTAGGCGCCTACTGAACACCAGCTCGTTCGCTGTCGTGCCGTTCCTTGAACTGCCTCCATGGCTCGTCGTCCCTCTGCAAGCTCAGTCTCGTTATTGCCTTCTCCAGAGCCTCTTCGCCAAAATGGCACAGCTTCTGCGAACCCCAAACGTCCACCCCCTCTCCCCTTGGATAACACTAGACGGCCCTCACTTCGCTCGACATCCGCATCCCACAAACTGGATTCGCTCGTCAACACAGGAGATATAGATCCGGATGACTTGTTTGCCAGGCACAGTGTCTCGGACGTTCGAATGATCCAGCAGCGCCTCAGGTGCGTAATCCATCTGGGTATGGGCGCATTCCGATGATTGAGATTGGTACGCAGGGCGGATGCGGACGCGAAGCAGGAGGAACTTCGTCTCATGGTTGGGTGCGTAATAGTCTTTGCAATTATTCTGCCAGAATGTTCAGAGGCGTCATGAAAGCGCAGGGAACGGTACCGCGACCTCCTCCAGGCCTCTTCCTCTATCCTTGCCCTGGACAAGTCTTCGCGGCATGTCCTAGACGCACTGGAGGAAATGCGCAATACTGTGAATGTGATCAACCCAGTTCGCGCCCCCAAACGAATAGCAACCGGCGAAGGTGAGCCGTCTTCAATATTATTGCATGAAATGTGTTCTGATGCACGGCCCCAGACAAGCATCTGCAGGCGTTGCAATCGTTATCCGCGCACGTCAAGCTGCTCCTGGATGCCCCAGAACACCTATGGCGGCTGATAGAGAAGCGGTCATACTTGAACGCAGCATGGCTGTTTCTTCTCGCTGGGGTAGTCCATCGAGCACTTTCGCCAGAGAGCGATGAACGAAGCTGGCATTCATATGGCGTTGACGTCCAGGTTCGTGTTGTAGCCCCCTCTCCCTGAAGTTCTATAACTTATTCTCCTATAGGAACACATACCTCTTGTGCAGCGGCAATGGGATATGATCACGCCCTTCCGCTCTCAGATCTCACATAGAGCGACCCTGTCCCTCCGAGAAGCGAGCAGTACACCTGGGGTACGTTGCCTTCGTCTGGTCTGAACTGCTTCTTCGCACTTAATCATACACAGGAAGTCTGCGCGACCCTACTCACACTACATCTCCTCGAGTCGCGACCGTTGCCGGAAATGTTGCCGATATACCTCGCTCAGCGGACAAAGATGCTCTCCGGTCTCCTCACACGCAATGCGTCAACCTCCGGAAATGGCTCTGCGATAGATATCAAGCCCAATGGCAAGGTATCCCACCGGCCTCGGAAAGTCGTCCTGCGAGAAACGAGACAGAAGACGGAGGCTCTGATAGATGCCATCTCCCACACCGTCTTCACAGCCCGGTCTGTCTTCGCAGACGACGGCTCTACAACCCCATGCTTAATGAAGCAGGCCTTGCAGTTCATCCAGGCACCTTCGGATGACGCTAGGAGCTTTCCCGAAGAGTTACGACTCACGACGCAAAGCCTCTTGACGACACTGCCTTCTTCGAGCCACCTTCTGCTGCTTCCACAGAGCATCCGGATGTACAAACCGTACGTTGATGGCGCATCCGTGATGACCCCGACCCTGCAATCGCAGTTGAGGGAGAAGCTGGAGAACTGGTTCAAGAACATGATCGAAGACGTCCGAGGGGCCTTCGCGGATTGGTTCGCCTCCCTGGAGACCGTGAGGGAAGTTTGGGATATCCGCGATTCCCTTCTGACTTGGCTCAGAGGCACGCAGGGGCTGGCTTCTCCTGAGAGGCTGGAGCTGGAGTCCATCATCAACACCGCTTCTCAGGTCCAGGCAACTTCCGTTTGGAAGGGCGCACTGGCAGTCTTGGAAACTTCGTTCCGAGACGCGGTGGTGTCGGCGACGAAGACGTTGGAAGAGGAGCTCACCGACCATCTGTATGGTGCGTCGCCGCGGCGATGTGGCTTTGTTCGAAGTTACTGACATAGATGTAGACACTCAGCCTGTCGAGCACCTCTTCTTGCAACCGCCCGTTCCTTCACTACAGACGAGCGCGCAAAGTTCGGTGGCCGCTGCACAATTCTCAAAATACAAGTCCGCATTGCGTCAACAGCTCGCCGGACGTACCCCTCTGTTGAACTCGACGCTGTTGGCCCTTGAACGACACACGTCCGACATACAAAAGGATTTGACCGCGATGCTCAAATCCAGCGACTCCGGAAGGTGTGTTGTCGGTGTTCGCGTAGGGTGTATTGGCTGATGAAGGTTGACACATGCCTCCTCGTTCCAGCGACTTGGTCGTGCATCTCTCGTCAACTTATCGTACAGATGCGGAGGCCGTTTGCGATAGGATCTGCAGCGTGCTAGAAAGCTCCATAAAACCTGATGGTTGGTCCGCCGCCTCCCGTTGCCAGTATCGCTAACGCAGAGGCGTATCGGCTTCTAGATAACTCATCATCAAGAAGTCCTGTATTCGTCGCCAGGATCTGTCAAGAACTGTCCTCTTCCTCTGATTTTTTTGTGCGAGTTGGGTGTCGCTCAACGAAGGCTGATGGTTTGTCATTGGAACATTGGTGCCGTTCAGACCGTCTCACCGCATTCGATTGCAGTTTTCAGGGAACGGTTGCGCAGCCTCCACGCCAAACTAATGGAGAGCTGGCGGGATCGTACTGTTTCCCGGATCTTCGAAGCCAACCTGGGAGATAAATCCCTCCGTCGAATCGGTTCGCCTTCCCGAGGTGAGAGACGTATGACCACTGCCTGTCGATCGGCACACTGACGCGACTCAGATGATGGAACCTCCCCCACTCGGCCCTCGCATGCGCTTACGCAAGCACTTCTCTTGTTATCTTGTGAGATGCAACAACTGGGCGTATGCCTAGACGAAGACCGCAGGAGACAACAAGCTGGTTCTGTGTTGCGACGATTCATTAGTGTATACCTTGCTCGATTGTCATCCGGCGCTTCTGGCCCTGAAGGGACTCTTCAAGCTCTGTGGGACCTTGCCTTCTTGGAGAGGTTATCCCGCCTGTGGGGAGAGGATACTTCAGAGACGTCAGAACGGATCGCAGCAAGCATTTCATGTGGGCAAGATGTGAGTGGAGATTGTTTGAATGTGCTGGATTACTTATTTACCCTCCGTCAGACCTTACCAGATGCCAAGGCAGTCCCGCAGTCTGATGTCATTGCCTCTGCACAAGAATACCTCTCGCGGACGCAAATCCTCCTTGCCTGTCTACTCCCCTCCAATACTCATCGGAGCACTGGACCTACGCAGCCCACGAAGAAGACAGAGAAACAGTCAGCCCTTCTTCTCTATGGTATGCCAGCCGTAGAGACGAGATTTGAACCCGCTCTGGAACTGGTCAAGCCACCTCCACGGCTCGGCTTGCTTCACGTTGGAGCTGCAACGCTCCGGTAGACATACATGTACAGTAATTCCGGACATAATCCGCAGTAATGTTTCCATGCATGCTAATCCACTCCACATTGTTCGTCAGCTTCCTGCCGTTCCGACATCATGATGAATTACGACGCAGTATTCCCCCACTTCCATATTACCTACGGAAGTGGGCCCTGCGCACGGCGAAATGATGTACCTTGTCGTGGCTACAGTTGTACCACGTTCGATTGCCAGCATTGCCCGGATACAATTAATACGCAGGAATCTCGGTCAACTTGAACATGCCTCGAAGTCAGTCTACTTGTGTTAAAGCTGCCGATCAGTGTGCACGGTCCGTCGATCCAATATCCAATGCTTCCCTCCCGCCGGTTCACGACAACCTCCCGATATCTAGAGCGCGCTACGCTCTCCAAAAATACTCACAGAACGACTCGAATGAGCGCGAATCGCAGATGCCGATCAACGCTCAGCCCAAACATGCGGACCAAACCATCCGGAGTGGACGAAGTGTACTCTGGCTGGGCCTTCCGTTAGATGCGTGGTAAGCACACTGCCAGAACGCGCTCCTAAACCTGTCAGATCTGTGATATGCACTATTCAATGCTTATCCAAATGATCCTGCGGGCGTGGGCGGGCACACTGCCTGCGGCGTGAGTAGGATGGTCGGCATTCCCGAGACCCAGAGCCAATGTGTCCCGAACCTGTCCGTTACGCATCTGATAGGAAATCACAGCAAGGGGGCAACACAGATCGGATTCTGGTCTTCTCGTGCTCCGAGCCTCCCTTGTTCCCTCGTACGAGGCCCTATGAAGGACCCTGCATCTCGCGCTCCGCGACCCCCACCCAGCTCAGCTTCGTCCTAGCAGCACTGGCAGCTGCTGGCCCCCGGACCAGCTCACCGCTTCCTGGCACCTTGGAACGAGGTACGACGCGCGGCAGGCGGAACAGGAGTTGATCTCCTGGACGAGCTCGAGGACAAGTTCCCGACAAATTGCGAGTTGCCCCAGCTACGATCTCGGCTACACCGACAACGGAGGTGACGACGGTAGTCGATATCGGCTCTTACCTGGTGTAATATCATGAGAGGTAAGCCGCACCTCTAGTACTTACGTTTGATTTATGCGGCTCCCATTGGGCAGGGGTCGCTCGGATGGTGGCTGAGATCCATGCTAACCGGCTGCGATGCCACCTCAGAACCGCCACCTCCGCCGAACCTACGGAACCAGACGTCGGTCTTCTTCGCCATCCACCTTGCTGGAGGACATATTGGACTCCCGATCCTGGTCGCCACATTCCTTTTCTCCAAGACCGCGAATCGCCACCCCACGGTCGTTAATTTTTGTATTGTATGGATTCTGTATTCTATTATTTACTGTCTACTGTGAGTCCCCTCCTGGTTCGTTTGTCGTGGCCGACAGGGCGCAGAAGCTCATGTGCAACTAGCATCTATGGGGGCGACGCTTGGTTGGACCACCCGCGACACGAGCTATGTCTGGCCCAAGCGGCTATGAACTACGCAGCCCCTCCCATGGCTGTCGTAGCCGGATTCGAGGTTGTGCTTCAAGTGAGTACTTCACAAAGGACACGGTGGCTCTGAAATGCCACTAACTCGTGTGACAGATTTGGAGCACGTTCATAGCGCCATGGAAGCAAGATCGGCTTGCTTGCATCCCGCCTTGGATTAAGCTTGTCGCGGTACGTCCCCTACTAAAAGAAGCCATCTGTACTCAGTTGCCTCATATTCGTAATGTTCTTAGATCATCTTGCTACCTTATGTGACTTTCATAGCATTCGCTATGCCTGCTATGGTGGTCGGTCTGCATCATCCGGAGTGGGTCCGGGTCAAGACTGGACTTTACTGTGGACTTGTGCACGGACATTTGTATGCCATTCTAGCGTAGCTTCTTTGCCTTCTTCACTAACAGCGTCCCTGATTGACAGTGAAATGTTCGCCGTGCCCGTCTTCTGTAGTGTCTTCCTGATTTTCATCATCAGCCTCGAAGGCAAGTAGATGCCGGTTCGGTTCGGTCGTAGCTCATTCAAGTTGCATCCTCTTGTTTAGTCGCGAGCATTGTGCAGTTTATCCGTGGACGGCATAGCATCAAGAAGGATTTCCCATTGGTGACAACGAAGCAGCCTTCGTTAACCCCATGGGCAAGGGTGTGTATCTTCAACATCTCTGAGATGGCATCGTAAACATCCGACTTTGCTCTATCAGGCGGGGCTCTTTCTGGTTTACTCTTCCCTGGCACTCGGGTACGTCACTTTGTTAAGACCGTCGATACCCCTTTCAATTAAGGATCCAAATCCTAGTGCTTGCATTATGGACCTCAAGCAGGATCTGAATGTCTTCGCGTACATGATCCAAGCAGCACTCCCACTCGCAGCTTTCCTTGTTTTTGGATTGCAGAAGGTGCTATTCAGTATATTCGACATTTCGCCGTATCTGACCCCATTGAATGCTAGGATGTACTCATGGTTTGGCTCTGCTGCAATCGCCACCGCCAGTGGAACAGAGAGGACAGCGCCAGAGCGTCCCATGAATCGCCTCGGGTTATGAGGACCAACTCACTCGCTTCTCAAGAGTTCATGGAATGCACGTCACCAATCGCCACCACACATCCCTCCCCTTCAATCGTGTGATTGTGATGGCAACGGCTGGTTTCCGGTGTCACCCAGGCCCACCAACGGAGATGCACCGTGCCGACTAGGAGGCGGCATCCACAGACCTGACCCAGGTCACGTCTGGACGGGGGGGCGTGGCCACAACGGTGGCTATTCATGTCGCCAACGTCGCTCGACTCCGGCCCTCTCCCGGTTGGAAGCGGAAGGGCAAAGCATAGGCGTCGCGTGGGGCGAAGACGCGCCACCCATCCCCCAAGGGCACGATGGTCAAGCAGCCCCCTGCCAGCATTCGTTATCATCGTGGATACGCAGCGGCTCGGACTTTGGTCGCAGAGGGATCGTGATGGCGAACGAATGGAGTCAGGAAAAAGAGATAATGATAGTCCCCGTATGTACAGTACACATGTAATGTCCAGCAGCCCGCACAGCAGTGCATCATGCGCCGCCTCTGTGCGGAACATCAGTAAACAGTTAGTTGAACGAGTAAAAGCGACGCACACTAGAATGTTGTTGCTGCGAACGGAGTCAGAATAAGGCTGAGCAAAACGACTGAAGGGACGTACATGGGGATGTGGATGAGCTTGACGAAGTACCCAATGAAACCCATCACCGCAAAACCGATAGCGACAGCCTTGGAAATCTGGACGAACTCTATTCAAAGTGTCAGGTACGTTCTGAATAAGGCGTCGCCGCGCTGGCAGACCTTTCTGCGAAGGCTTGGTACACCGGGTGAGGAACTACGACGACGTTGCATCAGACCGGGTTCCGGTAGGCATCTGCGCGGCGTTACACACCTGGTTGCCGTCGCGGACAAACTGCTGGGGAATATCGACGAACTCCTTGAGCTTCTCAGACATGGCGATGGACAATACGAGGGGCGATACAGAGGATACTTTTGTGGGGAGAAGGAAAGATGCTGCTGGCGGTTGCGCGCCTTGCCGTCGACGTGTAACTCCTTCGATCACGAGACCCTCCTTCCTCCACACAAACAGGCGCCCAGAAAGTATGGCCGCTGCGACGACGACGACGTCTCCTGCGTTTACTTTCTCCCCCGGACATCGTCATTTATTTTCAATGGCGACCAATCCCCTCCATTCAACTGCCCACGAGTAGGGGTTGGCCAGGGATCTTCCCTGTCCCCAACCTTCTCCGCGGTATACCTCTCCCCCGTCATCCATCTCATGCACAGCACCCTTACTGTTCAATCTCAATACGCCCTCCAGTTCTACGTCGACGACGGGAACCTTGTTGCAACGTCCGAATCCACGGACACTAACAACTCCATCCTCGGCATCATCTTCCGACAACTCGAGCGCCATCTCAAGCGCTTGGGCCTCGTGATCGAGAATGAGAAGAATGAGCTAATACATTTTCCTCCTCCGGGCCGGACCACCGATCCACATAAGCGGTTCCTACCCCTTCCCCTCCATATTAAGCAAGACCTCACCGTCCAGCCGTCCGAGCTTGTCAAACATCTCGGCTTCTACCTTGACCCGAAACTTTCATTCCGGGAACATGTTCGCATTTACGCCCAAAAAGCCAATGTTACCACCATGGCCTACCGCATGCTTGGAACGTCCATCCGAGGCATGCTCCCCATCCATCGCCGACTCCTCTACAAGTCGTGCGTGCTTCCAATCATCACTTACAGCTCCCCTGTCTGGTTCCGCCCAGTCAAGGGCAAGGCGCTTTGTGCCCCCCTCCAAAAAGTACAAAATGTCGCCCTTTGCTGGATCACAGGCACGTTTTGCACAACCCCCACCGCACTCCTTCCTGTTTTGGCAGGAGTGGAGCCAATTACCCTCCACCTTAACAAACTTCGACAACGATACCTAAACCGCATCCACACTTTAATGGAGTCTCACCCCATTAAAGCTCTTTTCCCACACATGTACAAGCGCTCTCTCAATGTGCCATTCATCCGATTCTTCCCGCTACTGACCAAACCCGGTAGCGGCGTTTTCCAATCGGGCATTTCATCACAAGATGACATCCCACATTACATTGACAAAGGCCCTGAGGAGTCATTCCATCATATGGACACTCCTCTTTGTACCCAAGAATTCACACCCCTTGACCCGGAATGCCACCCAGGCGATTGGGTCCGCGATCTCTTCTCGGATTGCATCACCCTACATCTTTCTCATCCCAAAAAGGATGACGAAGATCTCCTTCAAGAATGGATCACGTCCTCCCTCCTTCCACGCATACGAGAGGCAGAGTCAGACTTTCACACCCTCCACGCCTACACAGATGGTTCCGCCACCTCCAAGGGCGGAAAGTCTAGTGCAGGCTTCATTCTTCACCACGGACCGAACCAACTTAGTGCCGAGGCTAAATGGTGCGGTCGCTCCTTCTCCTACAATGCTGAACGCCTTGGCTTCCTATGGGCACTCCTGGCAGCCACCGACAACCACCCCAATTGGGGCATCGATCACATCCACATCTTCACGGACTCGGAATCGCTTGGAAAAGCATTTCTAGACATCCGCGACGGCCACGAGACATCCCTTTGTATTTCCAAGACACTACGAAGATGGTTCCTCCTCTTCCCATGAAATCAGCTCACCGTCTCCTGGACGCCAAGCCATGTGGGCATTCCTGGCAATGAAGCCATTGACAAACTCGTCAGTGACGTCAAGGCGCCTTCCTACAATAACTTGATGGAACCCATTCCCACTGCCCACTCGTGGCTACATGCAAAAATCACGCGCGATCTCCACGCTGCTGATCTCTGATCCCGCGCCAACCCACGCAATCCCGCCAAGCTCGCTGCCAATCTCGGCAAGAGCCTCCCCAAACCAGGGGGCGACCCATCCCCCGGGATTGTTCGCCATATACAAACAACTACTCCAAACTCTAAACACTGCCTAATTGTTCGGTTTAAAGATCACAGCGTGACCCTTTTCAGTTGCCTATGTCGTTTACTCTCAGGACACATGCCCACTGGCTCCTATCGCCGACACCTCCGTGCCGCACTAGGAGAACCCTGCCTCTGCCCTTGCGGCTTTGATTGGGAAGCCCCCAATCACTGTGGCTCTAGCATCTACTCTGTTGAGCATATCCTTTACGAATGCCCAGCATATGTTCGCTGCCCACGACCAGGCCTCCTCGTCAATGGTGTTCCAACTCCGCCCGACTACCTCCGGGAACTTGATCCATTCCCCTGGATCCTTCGCTTCCTTCGGGACAACCCATCCGCGCTTACCTTCATGGACGTTCCCGAGGGAAATTCCCTCTCCTCCCTCTTGGACTTCGTCAACACCAAGGCACCACACCTAGCCTGGTTCGAGTTCCGAAACGACCCTGAGGGGTTTTGCTCGGTCCTCCCTGACGATCATCCACTTAACAATCACTACCTCTCTAATAGAGGCTCTTTCGTCCAGAAGTTTATACACGACTTCCGGGAAGCGCGCCTTTGGGCCACCACTTCTCTCAATCTCCACGTCCACTGTCGCAACCTTGCGAACCGGATGCGATCATATATCTCCCACCTTGCAACACGAGGTCATTTTATGACTACACGTGACAAGCCAAACCCGGATCGAGCTGACTCTGTCGAATCTGCCCGATCCTTTGACTCATCCCAAGCGTAAACCCAACCGATCACGTGGTTCGCGCCAACCTTTCCATTACTGGCTATGCCGTGGACCCACCTGGACCTTGTCCAGCGCCAAACAAACGTGGGATAACGCGCGCGCTGTACATACTTACATAAGCTCTCCATGTAGTAGTATACTGCCAAGGCGCTAGAAATTAAAAAAAAAAAAAAAAAAAAAAAAAAAAGACGTCTCCTGCGTTGTGCACACTGTCGCTCACTTTTCTCCTCGCCATCGCTTGCTGGTAGATGTATAGGTGCGTATGTGTCTCTTATCGTTGCTTCATCTTTGTTCAAGGTCGACCCATTGCCCAGTGCCGTATGAATGTTCTTGAGGAGAGCATTCGTTGAAGGCGGACGTTTACCAACTCGTTTCTCCTCACGTCCTCATTTTCATCCTCATCCTACCCATTGCCTTCACTCGACCTCCTACGTTGCGCGCTCCGTTGTTCGGCGTCCAAACGATGTCTCCAACGAGAGGACGTTTCGCACTCGTGACACCACCCCGACTAGTGCATTCCTCGATGAGCTAGAACGCTTCCACTCTGTCGCTTGTACAGCAAAGGGGACTCCTCGCGTGGCCTTCGATCGCCTCCAAGAATGCGCTTATGCGCTCCCAAATCCATCCCCCATCCTACAAGGGTCGTCGCGAGAGCTCCTGGAAGAAGCTCTCCTGCACCTGTGCCGATCCTCCTCTCCTCATGATCATACAGTCCTGAAGGACGGTCTTTTCATGATCGGTCGACTCCTGGAGGTCGGAGTTGAGCACTATGCTACGATGGTGTTCAACCAACTGGCGGATAAGGGTGCCGTGAATGCTGCCCTCGATTGGCTCTGGGTAACCGGAAGGAAGGACAATGTAGGTCTCGGCTACGCGTTGGACCTTGCCCATTGGCACCGTGTCCTCGAGCTCGCAGCGCTTAGGCGGAACGAGTACCTACTCGCTAATGCACTCAAGAAGATGAATCTCCTTGGTGTCGTTCCGACAAATGAGACGGGTAGTCTCATCGTAACGGCGATATTCCGTCCCGTCTTCCCCCACGCGCCTCGACCTCTTCCTGCGTATGGCATGATGAAGCATACCATCAACCTCTTCCACGCCATCCGCATCCCTTACGATCAGAGTACGGCACGAATCATCGCGGAAGCTTACTCCAAGGCGGGAGACGAGGACACTGGCCATCGCGTAGAGCTCCTGTACACCTCGACGCTGGCCAAACCTGGGAGTCCTCTCACGGAGGCGCGCATGAACGAGGGTCTCGCATCTACAGCGTCTCGTTGTAAGCGCAAACAGGTTCTACGGCAATTGCGACGATGTCAAGACCTGGGACTGCAACCGTCCGAGGACACCCTCTTCGCTGTCTTGGGCGACAACGCGAAGATAGACGACTACGAGTATTGGAAGAAGACGCTGTCAGTTAGAGGTGGCTCCAGGGCCGCCGCTAAAGTGATGGGGAATGTCCTTGGAGCCGGAGGTCCAGCATCTCGGGTCATCGAATTCTACAAGCTCGAATGTGCGCGAGGCCACAGGGTATCCTCCGATATGCTTCACTTTGCCATTCAGGCCCTCTTGTCTTCCAGTCTAGCCACCCCCTCTCAAAGAGCGTTGGAGATCGCTCTTGCCCTCTATCGTGACTTCGTCAATCGGGACGTCGCAGCTAGCTCTTCAGATGATCCCACGGCTGGAGAACATCCCCAATCACGAACGTACCAAATCCTCCTCCGCACCCTGACTCGTGACCACGGCACAAAGTTCTTACCCGTTGCTGTCACGCTCGTGGACGACATGCGAAGGTTTCGTGTCGAACTCGATCCCCAGACTACCGCCAGCGTCATTGTCCTCATCATGCGCGCATGCCCAACACCCGAAGAAGCCTTCGAATCATACCGCCTGCTCGGCCAGCCACCCGATCAATACGACACGCCGAACCTCAATGAGGAGGGCTACAATGCCGTCCTCGGTGCGTTCTGCACGCTCGAGGCCTGGCCCCAGGGTGTCCCGTCCACGAAGCTGTTCTTCCAGATTGTCGCCGACATGCGCAAACATGGCCTCGCGCCAAACCATAAAGTGTACACCATCATCATCGGCCAGATCGCCGCTCTGGCCACTGCTGCGGCGTCCGCTCCGCTGACTCCAGAGAACAGCGACCTTCGCAGGCAGATCGCGAAGACCATCGCGCGCGTGCACAACCACCTGACGCTGAACGCGAGCTTCACGCCCGACGTCGCGCTCTGGAACCAGCTCATGGACGCGTACCAGCGCGCTGGGTGCTTCACGGAGGCGTGCCGCATCTGGGAGAAGCTGTTCGCGTCGCGGACGTTCGACAACGCGAGCGTGAGCATCATCATCGACGCCTGCGCGTTCAACCGCGCGTACGACGTCGCTGTGCGCGTCTTCAATGGCTTGCTCGAGTCGGAGCACTCGCTCAACGTCCGCAACTGGAACACATTCCTTGAATGTCTGTGCCGGCTGGACAGGCTTGACGAGGCGATGAAGGTTCTGTGTCTGGAGATGTCGGGGCGGGAGGATGGCATGGCGCCGGACAAGGAGTCGGTGCGGATCCTGCTCAAGTTCGCTGCGAAGCACGGTCAGGAGGCGGAGGTCCGGTCGAAGCTTAAACGATTTCTGCCCAAGTTGTATTACTCTTTACAGAGCGAAATGGGATGACAGAATTGATCGAAAGCAATGCGTGCGATAGAATTGTTGTGCTAGTGTGACATGCGAGGTATATAGTACAGATGTGCGTGTGGTTGAACAGTACGCTGGCCGGTGGGGCCATCTAGGAGAGTAGAAAGCCCATGATGTGTAAGGTATCCCTGCGATATCTACCAAAGTCCATTATTAAGAAGCATTCGATCAGGTGGAAGTTGCTGTTTCCTCGACGGAGGGGCAATCACACTAGCGGGGCATGGTCAGCGGAGGGGGAGGGCGCGCACATCAAATTTCGACTCACAATGAGATGGAGGTCACCGTAAGCATCATCGACGCGAGAGACGGTGGGCCAGAACTTCCTCTCAAGAAGCCATGGCATAGGGTACGCAGCTGTTTGACGGGAGTAGGGGCTGTGGACAGAGATGTGAGAAGCACTGTTTTCGATACGGACGAAGTCCACGTACCGATCCCACTCTTCCTCAGAAAGGGCGATGACAGAAATGGGGTGGGGTGCGTTCTTGAGAACGTTGTTATCCTTGGGCTGTTTGCCAGTGATGATATCTTCAGCTTCCTTGCGGATCTGGATCATCGCATCACAGAACCTAGAGACGCATGTCAGCGACATTGTGGGGAAGAGAATGCGCAGAGCTTGCATACCTATCAATCTCCTCGAGCGTTTCGGACTCGGTGGGTTCGATCAACATGCAGGTGGAGATGGGCCAGGAGCACGTGGGGGGATGGAAGCCGTAGTCCTGCAGACGCTTCGCGAAGTCGTTGACCTTGAGCCCGGCAGCCTTGTCGAATTCGGCGAGGTCGATCAAAAGCTCGTGGGCGACACGTCCCTTCCCGTTCTTGTAGCGGAGAGTGTAGTGACCGGACAAACGCTGGGCCATGTAGTTCGCGTTCAGGAGCGCAGCCCTCGAAGCCTCAGAGAGGCCCGAGCCACCGAGCATCTTGATGTACGCCCACGAGATAAGAAGGATGGACGCGCTACCGAAAGGAGCGGCGGCAACGGCGTCAATCGCCTTGTCGCCTCCGGTAGCAACAAGAGGGTGAGTCGGGAGAAAGGGTGCAAGGTGTTCAGCGACACAAATAGGGCCGACGCCAGGACCACCGCCGCCGTGGGGACTAAAGTGCGACAATGTGAGCAATAGGGATGAAAAGTCAGACTATTTCGAACTTACATGGCAAACGTCTTGTGTAAGTTCATGTGGCAGACGTCACCACCGCAGATAGCAGGGTTCGTCAACCCAATCTGAGCGTTGAGATTCGCACCGTCCAAGTAGACTTGTCCCCCGTTGTGGTGAATGATTTGACACGCATCTAGTACACCGTGTTCGAAGACACCAAAAGTGGACGGGTACGTAATCTGTAGCATAGGTTAGCATGGCTTCGCAAGAATGGACGCTGAAACTGTACCATGAAAGCCGCCAGATTATCCTTGTGTTTCTCGGCCTTTATGCGGAGGTCTTCGAGATCGAGGTTACCGTCAGCATAAGTCTTGACTGGGACAACTTTCAAACCCGCCATGACCGCAGACTGAGAATCGTGTCAACGATTGATCAATACCATACGAGTAGCAATACTCACCGCAGGGTTGGTACCGTGCGCGCTGACAGGAATCAGGCAGATGTCTCGATGGCCCTCTCCCCGTGACTCGTGGTATGCCCTGATGACCGATAAGCCAGCGTACTCTCCCGCCGCCCCAGAGTTCGGCTGGAGCGAGCATGCGGCGAAACCGGTAATCTTGCAGAGGTCCTGCTCAAGTTCCTGCGACACCTCATCAGTTGCATGTCTGGTCGTCAACGAGCAAGCCATACCTGAATCAACTCCAAGTAGCCCTTGACCTGGTCTTTGGGCGCGAAGGGATGCACCGAGCTGAACTCCGGCCAAGTGAGCGGGATCATACTGCTCGTACTGTTCAGCTTCATAGTGCAGCTACCGAGGGGAATCATCGCGTGGTTTAGGCCGAGGTCCTTCGACTGGAGGTGGTAGATGTAACGGAGCATCTCCGTCTCCGAGTGGTGCGAGTTGAAGACCGGATGGGGGAGGAACTTCGAGGTGCGGCGCAGACATTCAGGAATGGCAAGAGATCCGAGAGGAGAAAGGTCGCTCGGGGTAATCGCGGGCTGCGAAGCGGCCTCGGCGAAGACGTTGATCAAGGTGACAGCGTCCTCTACACCAGCACTCTCATCGAGGGTCAGTCCAACGTGCTTCCCATCGATCTTGCGCAAGTTGATGCCAGCCACAAGAGCAGCAGCGTGAACGGCCTCTGCATCGTCGACCACACCGCTGACATCAAGGGCAATGGTGTCGAAAAACTGGGCGCTGACTGCCTTGTACCCAAAGCGCTCTACCGCGGACTTAACGATCTGGGTCAGACCGTGGACCTTCTGGGCAATGCGCCGCAAGTTGACTGGACCATGGTAGACGGCGTACATGGCGGCCATATTCGCCAGGAGCGCCTGGCTCGTGCAGATATTACTGGTAGCCTTCTCGCGACGAATGTGCTGCTCGCGAGCTGGGCGAACCATCAGTAACAAGTTGAAGACAGAAGCGCGCGCTTCACTTACTTTGAAGGGCCAGACGGTATGCAGGCTTTCCATGGACATCGCGACTAAGACCAATGAGGCGACCAGGCATCTTCCGTTTCAGCTTGTCCGTGCAGGCGAAGAACGCTGCGTGAGGACCGCCGTAGCCAGCAGGGACACCGAACCGCGCAGAGTTACCAAGAACGATGTCCGCACCCCACTCGCCCGGCGGCTTGAGCATCGTCAGCGCTAGAAGGTCGGTAGCGCACACGACGAGAGCGCCAGCTGAATGAACGGAATGGGCCAGAGCGGAGAAATCCTTTACGGCACCGTTGACATCGGGATACTGGACGAGTACGCCACAAAGGTCCTTGCGTAACGTCTCGTCATCGAGATCCTTCAACGCATCGCCGACGACCAACGTGATACCGAAGCCTTTCGCGCGTGTTCGGAGGACAGCGATGGTCTGGGGAGCAACTCCATTGTCCGCGAAGAAGGTGCGCTTCTTTCCATTTGATCCGGTGAAAGCCATGACCATACCCTCGGCCGCAGCGGTTGCTTCGTCCAGAAGCGAGGCATTGGCAATATTCATTGACGTCAATGACATCACCATCGTCTGGAAGTTAACCAACGACTCCAGGCGACCTTGCGACGGACAGCCCCCAGACACGTTAGCTGGGCGATTGACGAGAGAATAGGTGCGTGTACCCACCTTGAGCGATCTCAGGTTGATAGGGCGTGTAGGGTGTGTACCAGGCCGGGCTTTCCATAATCTGGACGCCCTGTCATTTCCGGGGGGCGCGCACGGAATGGAAGGGTACGACATACATTTCGCAATATGACGGGTGGCACGACGGCATTGTGGTAACCCATGCCAATGTAACTCTTGAATGGCTTGTTCGCCTTGCCCAGCTCCTTGGCGCGTGAGAAGAGTTGCGACTCGGTGAGGGAGGGGATGGTCTCGTCAGTGAGAGACGTCGAGGAGGACCTGATCTTCTCGGGCACGGTGTCCGCCACGAACGCGTCCATGGAATCATAGCCAAGCGTGGTGAGCATATGCGCGACCTCATTGTCGTCGGGACCGATGTGGCGGTCGGCGAAGGTATCCAGCGACGCGAAGAGAGAGGGAGGGGCCTTGGCAGTCGCAAGGCCCCGCGCGGCCACGTTCAAGGGGCCAAGGTGAGGGGCACGGGCATGCGGAGTGAATGACCGGGGGCGGAGGGCGGAGAGGGCACGGAGGGCCGCCATGGGCGGGGAGAGGGCAGGTTGCGCCCGGGGAAGGGACGGTGGGGCTGATGTGTGTGGAGAGGAGGGCTTGGGGAGGGAGGGGGGTTCGAGGTGGCCATTTTTTAGTCGCAGTGTTCACCGAGCCATTCACCGAGTAAAAGCAAACTCTTATCGTCCAACCCGTCCTCCTCACTCTTTACATACTCGCTTCCCGCCTTGCCCCGTCCACCGGCGTCTCTCTCACCACTCTCCTTTCCCTCCCTCGCTCCACTCGTTTCTCTACCATTTCCTCCCAAGATGCCTTGAAAAGGTGCGCGATATGTAGCTGCGCAGAGTCGCTACATATCCCGTGGCGTCAGGACAGTACTTGTGCAGCAAATCACTCACCATTGCCAAACGGAGCTTGAGCATGGGTTTGCCTGCAAGGCACTGTTCCGCGGGGTGAAAAACTTTTTTCGCAGTGACTCGGCTCCCCGCTCCTCCGTTCCGAGCCTCGATCCCGACGCTTCCCTCCCTAAAATGGTAAGGCCGCCCCTTGCTGCGCCTTTTCACGTTATAAAACCAACATCTGTGATCCACGAGTCCGTTCGTCCTGCGATTCAAGTTGGCGTTCGACGTGCATCGCCTGTCTTCAGGCGGCCTCCACGCGTTCTCTATGCGGTGTTTGCGCATATTCCCGCCGGATTCCCGCGAGGATCTTATCTCGACGTCGAGACCGCCGCTCGCCAGACCACTTATCACGCCGTACGTATATCTACCTCGTTTGATCAAATATCCAAAGATAAGTTGTGCAAGTTGTGCAACGCGACAATCCTCCAATGCATCGAACAGTCCAGCTTTCCGACAGCTCGCATGGTGCGGGAATCGGTGCATGGAGGCGCGTCACGGCATAAGTGCCATCCCATCGGCGTACGCGAACCAAATGAAGCCTACTACATCGTCCGACTGTTTCCTGCGTGGATCGTCGTCAGCTCTTTAAGCTCCAGCCATACCTATAACAGAAGCGCACACTCACGGTGGGTCATCTGTCCCATGAATATCCTCGCCGTATGACAGCCCGTCCTTCTCGATTTCCTTAGCTACCGCGCGTAGCCCTTGGTTTGCCGAGCGGACCCCCGCTTCTTGGAGTTTCGTCTCGTAATGCTCGGCGACGGCTACAACGTTATTCAGGGCTAGCGAGGAAGGGGTGTTGAAACTTGAAGTGTGTTTTGGGGAAGTGTTCGAGTGGGGTTCATCCAAAAGCGCCCGCTGCTTCCGGAACACTCCTGCGGAGCGCACGACCTCGTACTGTGTGGCCAGATCAGACGAACCCCCACACTCGGACGCCATGACGTGGCACGTACCACAAGATCGTGGACCGTCCTAGGACTTGGAAGGAAATGCTCGTTGCGACGCAACGCAAGGTCGACGAGCAGTAGCGTCTGTACCGGGTAGCGTCTCAGCAGACACCCTCGGAATGGATCAGCGGGACCATACCTCCCGCGTCAATATATCCACTCCTCCAGCGACTATCAAGCCGTACGACCTATTCGCGAGAAAGCCAAGTAGTTGCACCAAAGCTCGCCAAAGCTCTTGCCAATGATATTCTGCAGAACGGTCGCATCGTTGGAACTGAAACAGAAGACTTATGAGCAAGAAAGACGAACCAAGTCGGATGCGTCTCGATTGAAGAAACCACAACGCTCGGTAACAGATTTTGATACAAGTTCTAGCATAAAGACGAGGCACTCAGTTTGGCCTCTGGTAAGTTCAATGACATTTGTACTTACAGATAACAATGGACCTCGAGTTTCTTGTGCAGATTGTGCCGCAGCCACAGTATACAACAGTCTAATAGTGCACAGAGCAGCGGTCGGGGCGGCGGAGACGTGGATAGCGGCGGTTGTCTCTGGACATATACGAGATCAACTCGAATGCTACACGAACCCCCCCGAAGACGGCACGCACCTGACGACATAATCTAATATCCTCTTTGTTATCTTGTAGCAGAGCTGTAATCGTGTCGTCGTCTTCCACCAGCACCAAGAGCGTGTTGAGGACTAGGTTAGCGTATGCTATGGCACGGGGTGAGGATGTTGACGACGCATGAGATAACACATATGACGATAAGGAAATCAAGGTGACGGGCAGGGGGTTAATCCCGGTGGCCGGTTTCCTGGCCCGGACTTCCTGGGCGTGGAGAGTGCTCGCGAACTTCTTGCGAAAGGTTGGGTTGCCATGCAAGAATTCGAACAAGGGTAGGAGGATAACGCACGCCTCTATTGGTCTGCGACGTGAGGTTAGTCCATATTCCAGAACGATTTTATTGACGACTCCGCACTGGTATTTGAACAGTTCTCGAGGAGGGTCTACTGGCGTCGATGCAAATGCTCGGTCTGGGCGCAGAGAGGACAGCAACGAGTTGAAACTTGTTGTCAGAGTTTGCGGAGAGTCGTCAGAAATATCTTGATATGCCCTGGAACGATTGGTCAGAACCTGCCGCCAACCATGGCTCACTTTTGCGCAGCTGACGCACTTGATTACTGCTGTGGCTGCAAAATTCGCTGCCCAGCATATCGTATGCATGAACCCCTCATCCTCTGTCTCCCGGATGCGTCTGAGATACGGGTTGAGCTTGCCTGCATCGGACTTGTGAAAGTTGGCTAGGAGAGTGAGAAGCAAGACTGCTTCGAAGGTAAATTGTTCTGTGTCCGGAGACGTGATCGTCTATTCATGATAGTCAGACATGTTTTCTTAGGTCCCGAGGGCGTTATTTACCTTGACAATACAGGGAAAGAGATCGTGCCGGAGGAAGTACGCTCCAGGACTTAGCTGACTGATTCCGCAAACGAAGATCACAGCTAGCTGCAGCACGTCGTGTCGAAGGTTGGCTAGAGAACATCTAGATCAGTACATTGTTTTACCACATCTCAGTATATGCATACCCGACAGTTCCGTGTTGGTAAGGACTTCGTCAATAGCACTGGTAAAGTCCTGACACATTTGAGCATCAACGTATTCGCTAGCCATGCCAGGTATGCAAGGTTACCCTGAAAACCATATCGCTACTGCTCACACCACCGGCAAAAACCTCCATAATTTCCCATCCGGCGAAATCCTTGCTCAGTATACTTCGGCTAAAGACGGCTAAGGTTGCGGCAGCATGACTCCTCTTCGTTTCATCGGCATTCTCAGAACGGAGCACGAGGAGGCATGCGACGACAATGTTGCTCAAGGCTGGCTACTAGTACCGGCTAGGTTAACTTTTGGGCGAACGTATCCCGCATGACACATTACGCACCTTGAGGTAGCCCAGACAATCATCCTTCCGAAGATTGTTCAGCCTGGCAGATAACCACGCCCTGTCGATGTCGAGGTCAAACAGTTGAGACCAGAAGCTGCCAACGTCCTTCCTGGGCCCTGCAAGCTCCTCGGGCGGAATACCCTTGATTTTTATCATGAAAATCAATGAAGATTCACATAGGCTATGTTTAGAGTAGACTTACCTGGAGGATTCGGCTGTAAGTCGCCGCAAACTTGGAGCCGAATTGCTTTGACTCCCGACGATCCATCTAGGGTCTTCTTGCAAGTGAAACCTGTGCCGCTCTATGTTACAAATGGATGCCTGTGGTAAGCCAGTCGAACGTGCTGTTGGCATATGCTGAGATGGAAGAGCAGGACAACTGGCAGTGTCGATGTGCGTGGCAGATACCAATCTGCAAGCGCGCCTCCACACAGTAGGGTAGGCTCGTAGTCTACCTGGACACGTTCTTAATGAGAGGCACTGAGAGGAACATAACAAACCACTAGACACACTAACAGGGAACACCACGATCCATCAAATCGAAAAGAAGTACAACATATAGGAACACTGCACCACCGAACCCCATCTCATATCGCCACACCTGCTAGTCCCGCATCCACCATATCCGCTACCCACACTTGGAATACATCGTGCCGCAACCGGACGTCCTCCATAAGATACCGGATAGCCATGAACGCCCTCTTCCCTTTCCGCTTCCCCTCCTTCTCCTCCTCCGTCTCCCCGAAGTGCTGTTCCTCCTCCTCGCCCATGTCGTCCACGACGCCCGGAAACCCGAAGTGATTCTCGTCCACACGAGGAGCTGCTTCAGATGACGCGTATGCCGCGCGGAAGAGCACTCGCAAGCACAACAGCGCGGTCAGGGAGCTTGGGGGCGGGTCGACGTGCGGCCGCATGTAGGTGATGCGCGTTGAGCGTGCTGGTGGGGGTGGGCGCGTCGTGGGGTCGGGAATAGGATGTGGATAATTGATGGAAGGGAGGGTGACGGCGTCGGGTTGGTTGGGGTGCTTGGGCTGTGGTTGCATGTCGGGGAGATGGGTGAGGATGTGGCCACGCATCTGCGCTTTTGTGACTTCCGTCTGCGAACAAGACGACCAGAGGCAGGGGAGGTGCGAACCCTCGTGGGGTTGGATATGCTGCTCGAGGACGTGCTCGTAGAGCTGATCTGTAGAGGCAAACGGCTCCGACACGCACTGCGAGCGATCCCACTGGCACTTAAACTGGGTGCTCGCTGAGAAGTCTTTCCGGCGATCAACGCCTCGAACAACGAAACGTTGAGGGGGTCCGGGGAGCACCATGGCCTGGGCCTGAGGGAAGACCGCGTTGACATTCTTGATCACATCAGACGCAACGAGTAGTGGGTGACGGTCTGAGTAGGGCATGAAGACGTCCTTATACAAATTCCAGAAGTCCACTTGCGTCAACTCGCCATCTGCACTGGCAACGAACATAGTCTTCATCCTGCAGGTTTCTTTCAGTATAATAGAGGCAACACAGGCGTGCACCAGTGCTTACCATTCGTAACACCGCTGGGGTTCTGGTATTGGTAGCAGCATATCGAGCTCCTCCTTCGTCAGCTCATGATTGCTGATGGTGAACGACTGCGACGGTGCAGTATAGACGGGTAAGCCAATCTCATAAGATACATTCTCCTCCATTTGGTCAGCGAGGATGAGAGAGACGAGCAGCCTGAGCGTTCCTGGCATCCGACGATGAAGCAAAAAAGCCTTGGTCATGGGTGGGTACGAGAGGTGTGCGTACAGGTAGTTCAATGCGGCGTCAATCAGTTCCTTGTCGAGGATGAGGGGAAGCACGTTCATAGAGGTTTCAAGGGCGGGCGATTCGGCGGTGAGCTGGTAAGTGTTGACGGGATTCGAGTACATGATGGTCAAGGTAATGAGGGAGGAGATGATGAGGCTACGGTTCGATGAGTGGCCGGCAATTTGTTGTAATGGACCAACTGGGCTATTGCGGTAAGGAGCTGATGGGATGGGAAGAGTGACAGTGGATGCAATGGACTGCAGAATTTCCAAGATGTAGAGGATGAACTCGGAATTGGGGTCGGAGTCTTGCGGGAGGTCGTGAAGAGTGCGAAGGACCAGATCAGGAATTTTGGGGTAAGAGGAGAGCTCACGGGCATTTGCGTCGTGCATGGCAGCGTTGCGAAGGATGAAGAGGGACTCAATGGCATGTCTCCGTTTCCGCTCCTTCTCTCTCGACATGGCGAAAAAGTTGTCGGTGTCGGTGTATTGCTTGTACCCCTCCTTGACGTACCACTCCGGCCACTCGAAAAGGGCGTCAGTGAGCCCCGGGATTGCTATGAGCATGAACTGCTCGTTGAGGCAGAGGCGACAAAGACGGTCGAGAGCCCAAGCTACCTCGGAGTCGATGCCGGAGCGAAGAGACAGTAGCATCCTGTTGTTCGGAGTCGCCTCTGTGTACCATCCTAAGAGCAAGCGCATTCAGCACTGCGATATATTGTTACAAGAGGCGGTACTCACTCTCGTAGTCGTCGGTGACGACAGGTCGGTGTTGTTGTGGAGGAGCGGGGGTCTGGCGATAAGTTCCAGTCGAGCCTGAGGCCGCGGGAGCTACAGTAGACATGTCCTCTCTGGCGTAGTACAATAGTGATTCGTTGAATGAGTGGCTGGTGGGGAAAGAAGCGTTGAGGAGAACCCGGAGGAAGTGGTGGATGAGGGACGCGAGCTTCGAAGAGTCGGAAGACGCGTCAGACGCGCCGTTCACGTGCGGCTGCTCCGTCGGCGCTTACGATCACTGGTGAGCACTTGTATCTCCCGAGCTTGTCTTTCATCCCACCAGATGCGCGGATCCACTCACCTTCAACGGCCTTCCAAGTCAAAGGCTCCGTCGCCTTCCCCTGTACGAGGCTTGCACGCGCTCCAAATATATCGGCAGATCTAGGATGACAACCCGGAGAGCTTGTAAGTAAAAGCATCTTTGTCTTTACATGGGATGTCATACGCCAAAATCAACGGTACAGTAGAAACCCTCTTAATCCATACCTCTCATAACCCATAACCCCTCATAACCCATAGCTCGAGGCCTTTCCCGACTCGGGAAAGCGGGGAAAACCCATAATCCCCTGATAATCCATACCCATACCTTTTTGAGGGCCGAAAGCCCATAGCGCCGGTGGGCAAAACATATGTTTTACCCTGAAAGGGTGGGTATTTTTGAGCATATACGTGATAAAATCACCGAATCAGCGGATGGCGAAGTATTGGTGACCTATTTTCAGGTTGTCTGGGGCAAGCATGGGGTCGAAGTGGTGACCGGCAGAGTGAAAGCGCCCGTTTGGCTCCAGACGCCGGCTCGGCAACGGAGCGCTTATAGGGCGCCAAACCTCCCATATCCCATGACCCCCAATAACCCATACATTTTGGTCCTTCCCGACAGGTATGGATTAAGAGGGTTTCTACTGTAGTACTGACTACTCGTCTGATGCGCATGACCGCAGGTTAAGGCACCCACATTGGCGACTTCGAACCAATGGCCCTAATAATAGTATGTAAAGCTGCTACAACCGGCGAACGACTCGAACAGTGTGCCGAGAGCATTCAAGAACTCGTGCGTGAAAAGTCACACGGCAGGCAAGTCCAGACCAAAGTACAAGTCTAAAATATTCCTACATAAAGACGAGAGTCTTGAACGTTCGATACTAAGCGTTCAACCCAAAAACTGGTCGACGCAGTCCAATGTTTC
Organism: Ganoderma multipileum BCRC 37180; assembly: GCA_000338015.2. NCBI lineage: Eukaryota > Fungi > Basidiomycota > Agaricomycetes > Polyporales > Polyporaceae > Ganoderma > Ganoderma multipileum. Next base: position 141,326 of record BACB01004959.1, read on the forward strand.
CTTCCAAAAGCGGTCCACAACACCCTCCGCAAACCCATTCTCGTCATACCCCAGACTAATCCAAAGCTTCCCCTTGAACGTGTACCCGAACAGCAACATCGCGCCATGGCGCTGCCTCGACCCCGTCGTTAAAGTATGGAGCTCAGCGTTCGGGAACGCCGCATGCTTGTACATGCCGTCGAGGTTCCCGAGCAGCGACAGCCCAATCAGCGCAGCGGACGATGCCTTCGCCCGCGCCGGGAAAACCAACTCCTCCGTCTTCGGCTTCGGCGCGACGGTCGCAGGCGGGGGCGGCGTCCACGTCCCCTTCTCGCGCTCATCGTCCTCGCGGCCCCACGCGCGCGCCTGCTCGCCCCGCTTACGCGACATCTCGTGCGTGCGCGAGGCGACGAGGGGACTCTTCGCCGCCCTCGTGCTCTGGTCCTTCGCCTGGCGCGCGCGCAACCAGAACGTGGGCTCCTGTGCGTCGGCGCTCGACGGGAGGAGCGACGGGAGGACAACATTGAAGTATCCGATCGCGAGGTACCAGTACGAGGCCCACAGCTCGGCGGCCGGCTTCCTGGAGAAGTACGGGCGGAGGTTGAGCGCGGAGTACATGAGCATGGGTAGCTCCTTCTTGCAGTGTTCCTCGCCTATCCGCGCCCAGGCCACGTTGCACACCGCGAAAAGAGCGGCAGAGATCGAGACACCATGGGCCTTGCACTTCTTGAGGATGGCCTTTGTGCGGTCCTCGGGGAAGGAGACGGTCGGTACGATTGTGCGGCGCTCCGGGTGCTTGCGGCGGGGGAAGGTCTGCCCACCCACGAGCTTCTGCTGCGCGAGGTGGAAGTCCACCTTGGCTGCGACGCGGCGGAACCTTGTCTGCGACAGCGGCATGTTATCTTCGAGCGCACAGGGAAGGACGCACTGCGGCGCGGTAAGAGCGCGAAAGTCAGCGCACGTTCGGGGCGTAAAGAGAGGGAAGAGCGAAACTTTACCTCATCTGGCACAGCAGCCCACCGCGCGCGCCATTCCTCCTGCAGCAGCAGCTGGAGATCTGCCTCCGATTTGTCGCCACCAAGGAGGCCGAAGAAGTCGTTCGCGAACGCGTGCAGGGCCATGCCGTCACCGAGGAAGTGCATTGCGCATATCAGGAGCTCGTACTGGCGAGTGCGCTCGGTATCTTGGAGCTCGTCGTCAATTGTGGCATCCGTCTCCGATTCGCGCGGCTCGCTCACGGTGGGCGAGGGCGTGCGCGGTGGCGACAGCATGAGCTCTGGCGAGCCAACCGGCTCGGAAAGGATGAGATAGGACAGGTGGTCATTGGACAAGGTGCGTGGGCCGTTCAGATAGGAGTCAATGAGCTCTGTGCGGATATAGAAGTTAGAACCGGGCCGTTACGTTGTGCGCGAAGCGACTACTGACCATCCTTGGGTTGCATGCGGTACTCCAGGTTGGCCTCGGCGTCGAGGAAGGCGTCCTCGGCAGAAGACGGGGCGTCGTACCTATCGTCTACAATCAGCACATAACGTCCGCAGGCACAATCGAAGAAGGCTTACACGAATCGAACGTCGTCGTAATCGTGCATCTCAGCGCGCGCGCAGAGGAGTGGGTGGCGTAACCGAAGGATGGCCCACACAGCGCAGACACGGGAGCGTTTGGCCACATTGCCCTTCGCCTTGAAGCCGAGGTGGAGATACCTACACGGCGCGAAAGTCAGCGCACACCTTCTGACGCACGACTGGAAACGCACATGTCGTTAACCCCTGTCTGCCGCGAGGGGAGGAAGTACGATAGCTCCGTGTCGCCCATCTTCCTCTCATACCTCAGGGCAGCGCGCGACGCCTCGGCCGCATCGTGCGCGTGATCGAAGGAGAACGACTTCTCATAGTCGATGGCGGCAGCGGACAGCGGAGGGGTGAGAGGCCCAGCGGAGTCGGTGTGGCAAGCCATGGTGCTGAGGTCGGCGTCGGGTTGGTATCGAACGAGTCAATCAGTGTCCAAGCGAGCGTGCGCGAAGGGCAGTATAAGTCTAGGTGTCGCGCGCGTATCAGGGTATCAAGAGCCTCGGACAGTTAAGGCGGGGCTGTTGGAGGCGGATGGTGAGCGGGGAAGATGAGGCGGGATGCTGTGGCCGCACAAGGAGCAATAAATGGATTGGCTCGCAGCATGGGGCCCTGGCATGCCACCAGAGGGAGCTAGTACGGCGGCTGCTCGACGGGCTGCCTGCGATTCTGGAGCGGCCTCGCAGACGCGTGATGCCGACGAGTTGGGGCATCTGTGCGGGTGTCTTGCCTCGGTGCGCTTCGGGTGACGGGTCGATGGAGAGTTGACGTTGGGGGCGGAAGGAGATTGATCTGGGGAGAACGGAACACACCGCATGGCCGATGTCGTGCCGCGGCCGGGAATATTAAGCTCGTTCTCTACCTTCTACGCTGCGGGAGGAAGTTCAGGTTCTTCGAATTCAGCCGACGAGTGCGTTGCGAGAAGTCTCTTCACCGGACCAGAAAAGGACGAGTATCCACCTTGGCTCTTCGAAGCCGGTCCTGATTGCAACAGACTGAATCAGACTTTCCCTGCCGGCCAGGATGCACATGAGCTCACAGGACGAAACCGATCATTCTGCTGGCTCTGGCCAAATCAATGTGTTCTGATCGAGGCTGAGATGGACAAGGGTGGACATCCGCGTACATATGCCCCTGTATGTAGCAGCAAAGGCTGTTCCGGCCCAAATATGTCCCTTGTAATGCAAGTTGAGTTGCGCGACGCCACTCCCCGCACTGCGCCCCAGCATTTTCGAGGAGAGTAACCTTGTCGCCACTATCGGAGACCCCGAGCAAATAAACAATGTCGAGATGGGAGTGCCATCGGAAAGCATCGGCCGGAACATACATTGCCTGTAAGAGAGATCTGCAGACGATGTTCGCTGAGTGCGGATCAGGTACGATGTGGGAAATAAATCGACTGCAGGGCCTCAAATAAAGGTAGATGGCGGAAAACCGGATGACCAGACGAAAATGACATGCGTCCGACCAGCCCTTCGGAGGTTCCTCACAAGCATCTGCAGGGCATATGGACGGAAATCATGCCTCGGCTGATAGAGGCCCGAGGAAGTATGAGCTGAATGAATGGTGCGAGCAGCCACGAGCTCTTGAGAAAAAGCTTCACGAGAAATGTGTTGGAAAATTTGCAAGTGACGGCAACAGCAGACGGAGGGAGCGGACGTACTGACGTGTGTGCGTGCGATCGATTCCAATTCACTGGCAATCGAACGATGAGACCAACGAAGGCTTGCTGGGCTACATCTTGACCGCGGGGAACCTGTATCACGATGATCAAGGTCAGAAGGGGCGTTCAGAAGCCTGCAGGTTGCAGGTCAAGCTCCTTCATTCAGGGCAACCCCGCGACACCATGAACTGAAACTGCCAGGCCGGGATTCCAATGAGTCCGTGGCGCGATGGAGACCGTCGTTTTTCCGAGGACCGAAGGGATTGCGTAGCGATGTCAAAGAATTCAGAGTGCACAAGGTTGGGTGAACCTGGACAAGCGTGAGAGTCGGAGGTCGAGAGCTCGAGGATCCAGGACGGCCTGTTACGGTAGAGGATGTCCGTCACGCCAGCTCATGCATGCAGGAATGTTACGTACTTTCCACTTCAAGCAGGTCAGGGTTTCGGGATTCGAAGGACTGACATTTCGGGGATAGTTAAGGTACGCATGCGACAGAGGACTCGCTCGATCAGCGCCCAGAAAGTGCAGAGTGTCCCGCGAAGACTGGAACCTGGAGCATGGGTCTGGAGGCGGCAAGACGGACGAACGCTCACTAACTTAACGTCAGTCACGGAACGCAGCCCTGGCAGCAACTTTCCCATCGGCCTCTCGGAAGGTGAAGGAGCACAGCCCCGGTTCGTAGAAAAAACCCCGCCAGGGGCTGGGGAAGGTCCCGAGGACACGGCGACAACCTTCGGATCGGGGACACCAAGAGGCAGACATGGATACAGTACTTGTACAAGAAGTGAAAAATGCGCATGGGTCAGTGGAGATTGTGGTGCGTTCTACTGATTACATGCAACAGTCATTGTACAAGTGTCCAATGTACCGTAACCTAAGTATACAAGGAAGTTCGATGCGGAGACAAGTTTACACGATAGCACAAAGCGACACAAACCCCACGAGAACTCTAAGTATTCCATCGTAGAAAGCCTCCTTGCGTGCGTCTTCGGAACCAGAAGACGTCTCTGGTATCGTATAGCCTCCAGGCGTAAACAGGAAGGGTCTGGCACCTTCGGGATATGACAAGCAACGCGAGAAGACAAACAGCTGACCAGGCATTGTCATGGCATCTAAGCCGCATAACCCTTCTTCTCCTTCTCGGCCTGCATATCAAACACCTCTTCACCTTCTTCGATACGATTCAGGCGCTCCGCTGCTGACGCTTCGACATCGTCGGACGGCACCCGGACACTGCGCGCTGACGGCGGCAGTGGTGCGGTCTCGACTGACTTGACCCATGTGTAAAACATCGTCCCGGCGGCGATTACGAGGATAGAGGCCGCCCGGTTCCTGAAATCATCGCACCGTCGGTCAGCATTCAAATGCGGACGCTTTCGGAAATGAAGGGAAGTGGGGAAGAGAAGGAAGTGGAGCATGCGGGACGCATATGTGTAACGTAACGAAGGTGGGAAGGGATCAGCAATTAGGATGAGGGGAGCTGCCATCGGACTGCGGGGTGTGCAGGGAGGGTGGTGTTATAGCGGGACCACTTACGTCGATAGGAGGTCGTTGAACAGCCATACACCAAGCAGTGTCTGAATGGCTGAGCGTGCAGCCTATGATACGACGTCGATAGCGCGACAACAGCGGTCCGAAGGCGTGCAGAGAAGCAACTAAGGTTAGCAACATGCTGCGGATAGCAAGTGCGTCATGCAAGACAAGCTTACGCTGGAGAACATGTGCGTCACCGGGCTCGTAACCTTGATACTGAGCAGTCCGGCAACGCAGAGAAGGAAGCCGAAGACGCCAGTGACGAGACTCCCCCACACAAACACCCGAGCGTTCCATTCAGGGGTGTGATAGAGTTCAGAGAGCCTTGAGAGCTCTCCCTGGAAGAAGATGAACGGCGCTAGAAACACTGCAGAGCCGAGATTCTGCCAGTATGCAAGCTGAATGGTAGAGTTGCCGGCATGTGGAAGGGAGATCTTGATGAGGACTGCGTGGATAGCGATAAACAGCGAAGAGAGCACGCCGTAAAAGATGGAGAGTTGGCTCGGTGCCTCCCTGAAATGCTGTGTCGTCGCGGCATCAGGTGCTACACCAATGAAGAATCCAAATGTCACGATGAAGGCGGCGAGTAGGACTCGGAGTGACGGGATAGAACGGCTGTGGGTTGAAGATACGCCGATCGTTAACGGGAGGACAAGACCCCTAGCAATCTGCGTATGGTGATAAGTAGTGAGGTCAGGCGGAGTGGGCGCATGGTACTCGCCTGGAAATAGGACGCTTCGACGCCGCGGAGGCAGAGGATATTGAAGACCAATCCAACCACGTTTACGAAGGTCACAGGGGCGAGCTTCTTGGCGGTCTCGAGTTTGAGCTGGGGGATCTCGACCTTGGTAGTGAGGAAGGCGGTCGCATGGAGGAGCACCACTGCAAGGACAAGTTGGTTGAGAAGGAAGAGCAGCGGAAGGTCAGGGGAGCCATTCAGGACGGCCTTGTTTCTGCATGGGCTCGGTAAGTATCTGGAGGGATAGACGCCAAATGATTTGAGCGGCTCACACGAAGACCATCTGAGGAACGGCGGAGAGTGCGTCTCAGTACATGACATCTCATGAGGTAAGAATGGTTAGAACGTACCACAAGGGCTGCGGACATATAGAATGCGACCACACCTGCGACCTGCCATCGCTGAGGAATCGCCCTTGTGTCCATTGCTTCGGGGAGGTGAGGGGGAAGAGGAGGGAAGAGGAGAGGCTTCGCAAAGTGCGAGAGCCGACGCCGGTAGGGAGAGCAGCGCAGGAGCGGGCGAGCCTGTGGGCGACGGGCATTTTCAGGCGAGGATGTATTGGAGGTAATAAAGGGGCGTTGAGGCGTTGGAGAGGCCGGTAGTGTCGGCCACTGTGGGCGAGACCGAGCGATGCCGATTCCGTGGGGTAAACGCCTTGCCGTGGGATCGGGACCCAAATCGGCGGAGGCAAGCGCGGAAGGAGGTTGCAATGCGGCCCGACGGAAGACAGAACGTCAAGGGATCGATTGATGTGATGCATTGAGGCAGTCGGATGATGGTCGAGTATTTAGTCAGCGTGTGGTTGCAGGCGCGGCTGGCCTGCAGCGTCGGTGAGGAAACGAGTTGAAGACCGTATCGAGGGATGGACGTTCCAGTTGGACGCCGGGGAATGCGGGGGTGTGACAGAGTCAGCGTGACGGCCAAAATAGATGCGGGCGGCAGTTGGCGGGGGAGCTCAGCACAGCAGTACTTACTAGTGGCACTGTGGCAGGGGGAGCAGGAAGGGCGGGCGGAGAGTGGAAGGCTCTCTCCATTGGCATCTGTCATCGGCAGTCCGATCCTGGCCAGACTCGCACAACCCCTCGTCATGCAGACGCCCCGCGTTCGAGTCCATGCGCCCAATGTCCCGCTCTTCCCCCTCCTTGTCCTAAATTATAATATCTCCCGGTCCCATCCATCTCGCTGCTCGTCCGGCCACCTGTGCCTTCGCTACTGTTCCACCATTCACCCCATCCCCGGGGTCTGTCAGCACAGCGATGGCTGACCGTTCAGACTTCCTCTCCAGCGGGAAACACGAACGCTCCGACTCCAGGATACCCCTTCTCCCTTACGCCGACCTCAGCCGATCTTCCTCTCCCACGTCTCCCTCTCCGGCTCGTCTCTACATGTCCTCCCTCCCGAGGCGACGTTTGCTCGTCGCCCTCCTCTCCCTCACAGTCCTTTCTCTCCTAGCCTTCTCTTTGACGACATTCGTCTATGCCCCGGATGGAGGATTTCAGGTCACACCCGACCCTGAGGCCACTGCGCCCCAGCACCTGCAGGCGGACGAGCCAATCCCACCTCCCAACTCGACCAGCCCTTCCGAACACTCCACTGTATCAGAATCAGAGCCAGAGCCAGAGCCAGAACCGGAGGAGGAATACTCTTATTCGCAAGCCGTACTCGGTCCTCCAACACGCAGCTTCCGCGACAATCTGCGCAACGATACCAAGTACATTACTTCTTGGCCCTCTGCAGGATGGAGTGAGTTCGCTTCTGCCACTTGTTGCTTCTCCATATTTTAACCATTGCATTCCCTTCAGCCAACGATGTTATGGCTTACGCTAACCTGATCTACCTCGGCTCTCTTACCGAGCGCGTCCCGATTGTACCCATGTTCACGCCCTCCCACATTGGTGGCGATGCCGAGGTTATCGCCTTCGGAGAAGTCTTCGATGTCCCCCGGTTTATCAACGAGTCAGGCATCGAAATCCTCGAGTGGGACGAGGTCAAGGACCCTGAGAGCGACGTCGTGGACGACCTGGGCTGCTGGAACGTCTGGGAGGCTGTCCAATACCATGAGCACCGTCCCAGAATCAGCGCTGCGCCAAATTGGCTCAAGCTTGGTGAGTCTCCATGTCTCAGAAGCCTTCGTTTCCAAGTAGACAGCTTCTAGAATTGACTCCGTGCGTCAGACCTGTCGTACACTAAAGCACCCGACTGGGTGAAGATGATTCCCAACTACGAGCATGATTCATGCAGCACCTTCATGGCGCTCACCCGCCTCAGCTTCCCTCAAGAGCGCTCTCGCAACCTTGGCAATGCTCAGCCATCTCCGCTCCATAACGCCGTTTTGGATCCCGACGACCAGTTGTTGTGCTTCGACTACTTGTACTATGCTTGCGCTCAGCAGGTGAGCTTTTGGTCTTGTTTCTCCCTCTGCACGGGGATTTGACCTTCACTTCTTCCAGTCGTACGAGTATGATTGGGACTATGCACCCATGTGGCGACACGTTTTGCGTCATGCCCATTGGACGAAACGCATCGAGATGATTACGGCGCACTATGTACGACAAATTTTTGATCTACCTCCGGGATCTGAGCTCCTGCCGGTAAATCACCTTGTCCTTTTTGTCCAGATTGACGGCTGCTAACCGCGTTACCAGTACATCGCTGTTCACATACGTCACGGAGACTTCGCCAACTGGTGCTGGATGGCTGAGAAGCCCGAGGATTGCTTCGCGCCAATCTCAGCCATCGAGCGACGGGTGAAGTACGCGCGGCTTATCGTTTCTGCTCGCTCTGGTCACTCATTGTGACGCATCCATGTGCTCTAGGGAGGTACAAGACGAACTTCGTGAACGTAAGGGCTACGACATCCCCTCGACGCGTGTCGTCATCACGAGTGACGAGAAGGATCCCGCATGGTGGGACCAGATCAAGGCGCTGAGCTGGAAGACCGTCGACCACGATGCGTTCCGCACCTCGGAAGTGTTTGGGCGATGGTACCCTGTTATCCTCGACGCCGCCATCCAGTCGACCGCGGTGGGGTTCGTGGGGACGGACCGCTCAACATACTCCATCCTCTCCCGACGGAGGGTGGAGTCGTGGCATGACGGTGCGACGCGCACCCTCATGTGGGGCTATAAGGGTGCCGACGACCATGTGTGATAGGTATGGTGTTCGCGACGACGACATCGACATTTTACTCGGTTGCCAGTGAGACTTTCAGACTTGTGCTTCGGACGCTGAGGAAGGCTGTTGTACTTATCATGATTAATGTTGTATGCTTGCTGTGTTGTTGGTGCTAGGTACAGTTTGCTGCGATTTATCATTTGCATCGAATATCTTGAGCTTCAGCACTCGCGAGTGGCCTCACGGGAAAAGGGGGAGACTAACGTCCCTAATAAATCATGCCTCAAGGAACCTTACATCTGGACGTGGGCTGCTCTAGGTTCGGATCAAGCCGCCTTCTCCGAACGAATTTTCGTGCTCCGTGCGAAGGTGCGCTGCGGAGCGAGGGCCGGTGCAAGGGGTTTGCTCCGAACCTAGGGCTGCTCCTCCTTTTGCAATGCAGCATTCACGACGTCACGTCTGCAACGCGTTGACTATTCGATGGGCAAGGGCCTCAAAAGACTATGAGCTTTCTTTTTGTTTTAAATTCGAGCCGACATAAATGGCTTCGTCTAGGTAGTAAATATTGATCGTAGACGATGTTTTAGACTAGTTCCATGCTAGGGCCTAGACTATCGATTATGCAGTGAAGTCGATACCCCCGGCGCTCTTGGGGAACTTTACGACCACCACCGGCATCGCTGGCAAAGAGGCCTGACTGTAAAGAGATATATCATGCTCAACATCTATGGCTCTGAACTTCCTGTCGAACTTTACATCCATATCTGTCGTTCTCTCGGACCACCAACGCCCGATACAATCAAGGCGCTCGTGAACCTGCTTGCGGTGAACTCTTACATACGCTCCATCGTCGCTGGACTCCCAACCTGGAAGGAGCTTTACGAGGCCCGGTACACGCACGACGTTTCCGACAAGGAAGAAGATCGGCGCCGGCAGTGGGGAGACGACTTCTGCCATCTCTACCTCGCGCGTCGCGCCCTGGACTCCCGAGCACTCTGCATCCTCAACGAGATCCGGACGCAAATCCCAGGACGGTCCGAGCGTGCGCTCATTCTAGCAAAGGAGCTGTCTTTCGATGTCTGGGACGCGCTGGACGAGGAAGTCAACCTGCTTCCGCCGAAATACTTTCGCGACATCATTGGCGCGGACCCCGACGACCCGCCGTCACCGTACAACGACGCACCCTCCGAGCCGCACGCGTTGCCCAGGAGCTATTGGGCGAAGGCCGCGCAGGGAGTCATTGCGAGGTATTGGGCGGTCACAACGTGGCGCCGCGCGACTCAAGGCGACTATAAGGTTAAGGAGGAAGAGATAGTGGCTGCCTGGTCGGCCTTTTTTGGATGGTCGCCCCAACAGGTGAGAGGGCTTACCGCTAACGTCATAACTATATGAGTTTTCACCTTGGTTTTTTCTGTCAGATTGGCTTCGAGATTGATTCTATCGCGAGCGCATGTCGTGAAGGCACCTTGGGATCTCCCTCTAGCGGAAGGGTGGTTTGGGACCAGAATGATCCTGACTTTGACTTAGCCTGCACTGCGATCGTTGAGTGCATGAGAACGCTAGAAATGCTCAGAGACGATTGTATGTGGACCTCCTCCCGTAATCGCGAACGTATGTTAGAAGGATGCTGATACGACTACTTCATAGTTAATCCAGAAGAAACCGAACACATAATCAACTCCTACCCCCATGTTATACTCACGGCTGAGCGGGACTACACGCTGACCACATTCGAGAAGACGTGGATCTTTCTGGCCATCTGCCGCCGGTTTGACCTCCCGGCGTACCCGGCGGTGGCATTGGGTTCGGACAATCCCATCTGTGTCGTCCGTGCATTTTCATATGAACATGGCATTTTCCTCCTCGACTTTGCCTTCGACCCTATCCCTTATCCGGCTACCGACATCCCCATACTGAAGAGACTCCTCGATGACGGCGCCGGCTGGATCCCCTCTCTTCCTCTTAAATGGTTCTTTATCCACTCTATGAAAGAGGCCGCCCAGAACTTCGCCCTCTACAACGAGCAAGAGGTCGTTGAATGGTCTGATGCTCCCCACGAGATGCGGCTCCTGGCGTCTCACGCTGCACAGTGCGCCCTTGCGACGGAGACGCATCTCATCCCGCACGCCTACATCAATTTCCCCGAGCACATCTCAGATATCGTTCCTCTGGACGGCCACGCCATCCTGCTTGATGCGCTCATCGTGAATGCCCCTGGCTCAGACGGTCTTGTCGACAACGAGCATGCAGCGGCCGTCAAGGCCACTGTGCAACAATTGGAGGACCCCGACAAGCTGGTCATGCGCCGTTCTGACTATCCTGGTCACGACCTGGGCGGGATTGGAAAGGTTGTTGTCCACAATCAAGCGCCTGATGCAGATCCAGCAGTCATCGTCGGTTGGAAGGTACGTTGACAACGCTGTCCCTTGCGTTAGCCATTGACTGAGGCGATTCCAAGCCACCGAACGAAGACAGTCAGCAAATGATGTATAAGGTCGCCACGTCTCGCGGTATAGAGTATTGTACGTCTCTCCCACGTTTCCGCTCTGGTGTCCATTCTGAATTCGTGCGATTGTTACGCGGCTACAGGGCCGACATCCGAGTGCAAGTACGTTGGTCTGACCCCGGTCGACGCGCAAATAATTTGTGAAGATTTCTTTCAACTGGGGCAATTCGTCGAGGATGTTTCGTATGAGGAGGTCGATGCTGAGGGAAATCCGACGAGATTTGTGTTGACGGCAGAGATGCGGATGCGGTACCCAGAAGACGATATCCCCCAGGCTTCGGCGGCTCCAAGCAAGTAGCGACCACGACGTCGACTCGAAGGTCACCGGTCATCTGCGATGTCCATGGTGGCAGACCTAAAATACTGGGAACATTAGATAGTCGCATAATGTAAGATACGGCTTCCTCGGAGATATTCAGTCAGCTAGATTGCAGGCCTCCTGTGAGGGTTGAGATGCACCGTAGACGCCGTTCGGGTGGCACACTACATGCTTGACTTTGACCACTTACACCCTCACCTCGTACTGATTTCAAACTGGCCTGAAGCACCCACCATACTTCGGGTTACTCTTCTCACAAGCCATACTCAATCGCCGAGGGTGTGATCTCCCTATTGAACTGTATACCGACATCATCAGCTTCCTCCCACCCGCACCGGACCCATCCGCGCTCAAAACACTCTTCAGCCTTCTCGCCACTAACTCCTACCTACGCGCTATCGCGTCTTGTCATTCCATATGGAAATCGTTTTACCAGGCCCGCTACACCCACAGCGTCCCCAAGAACGAAGCGCGCCGACGCTCAGAATACGGAAACGACTACTTTAAGCTCTACTCTGCTCGTCGCGAACTCGACCACAGTGGCCTGCTTCTCGTCGACGCGATCCGCACAGATGTCGTTGGACGAGGGGATTCGGCGCGGGTGCTCGCGAAGGAGTTTTCGTTCGACATCTGGGACGCCTTGAAGGAAGAGATGAGCCTGCCCATCCCAGTGTACTTTCGCAAACACCCGGTTGCCGACGACAGGCCTGCCCCGCCGCACTCGTTTCCAAGACGGTATTGGGCGGGGGCTTTCCAAGCCCTCATCGCGAGATACTGGGCAGTGACGACTTGGCAACGTGTCGTGGCGGGCGATGAGTCTGTAAAGTTCGAGGAGGTACTGGAGGCTTGGTCCGCATTCTTTGGGCATTCCCCATTCGACGTAAGTCATGAAGACTGCCTCATTGTTGCACCCGGAAATTCAAAACATGGGCTACCTGTCGTGGGTCCCGCAGCTATCTCGGAAGCTGGACGAACGAATCGACATTTGCAGGGGTTTCGTGGGCGATGAAGTCCTGGACCTTAGCGATCCAAGCTTCGACCTGCTCAAGGGCTGTGCCGCGGTCATCGAGTTCATGAAAGACGAATTATGGATAAGAGATGGGGATGATGGTATGTACTCATAATCCGTTTGACATTGCGCTCATGCAATGGGCTTCAGATGATCCGGATGAAGAAAGCGGCCTGCTAAGTTCTTACCCTCACGTCTTTCTCGACACGACCGAAGAATTCGAGCTCAGCTTCATTGCCAAGTCATGGATATTTGTCGGCCTCTGCGATCGTCTTGGATGGGACGCCCGCCCTCTTTGGATCCCAGGCCCCGAGCCGGACGTGTGTATTGTACGCGCCGGTACTCGTCAAGACTGTCCGGTTTTCGTCGATCTGTCCTCTCAGAACCCAAGGATCATACCTCTTCGTGCTGCAGTTGAGCAGCGCTTGTACGATCCGGATGCTGAGTCGCCCCGGATAGCACAATTGAGGTCGCTGTTCACGGCGTCCATCCGCGAAATAGAACTGAACACGCCTATTTCTCTGATGTCAGAAATACCAGGGGAATTCAGCTCATCCGTGGAAGAGAACCGACTAGCGATACACGCGTTGCAGTGTGCACGGACCATACATTCCTTGCCCAGAGATATGCCCCTCGTTGTCGATGAACGCATGGCGGAAATGCTCCCTCTCGATGGCCCAGTCATTTACCTCGACGCAATCGGCTCCGGGGGACTAGGTCCTGATGCGTCTCCTGGCGAACCACCGAACGGACTTCACGAGTTTGTTCGGCGGTTCGACGCATTAGGCGGGAAGATACGCAGGCGTCACCATCTCCCCGACCATGACGTTGGCCTCGTCGGCAGAATCGTGGCAAGGAACCCCGAGCGGTGGGTTATACCAGGCTTCATCGTGGGTTGGGATGTGCGTAGAACTCGCGAGCTGCAGTTCGGCCTTGATGATGATGTCTACGTTGCAGGTCGTGTTGTCGAGCGGCAGGGAGGAAGTGCGTCACAGGATTGTGTTTCACCACCTCATTGAATCCGGTGAGTCACTTCGTCTATGCTCATACAGAATCGCCATTGAATATTGAGTCTTGACCCATGGACCATAGTGATGAGATCTGAATTCGTATATTCATCACTACCCAAGTGTACGCTTGGAGACTGCCGCTTCACTGGGGTCAATTTGGCCGGTACGTCGAAGACGTTTCATATACAGATGTCGACGAGAAGGGGAATCCTAGAAGTTTCGTCATGACGGTGGACGCACGAACGATGTACCCTGAGGATTCTATACCCGAATCCTAGGCCCTCTTTCACAGACTATAGTATCCGCGGGCGCGCAGCGAAGCGTGATTTGACAGCAACGAGGGGACATCCCAGACGTCGGCTCGTGAACCCGGTTGACCACGAAGGGCAGAAAGCCGCAAACTCGGCGAGAGACGCAACCAGAAAAGTCGAGCTTTTTGTACGTAGTAATTCAGGCTATCTCGGGGACAGATCTGGCAGTGTGGATCCCGATCTACGACACACGAGAAGCATGTCGCTGAAAATGGGACGATACTGTCGTCCATGTGTGACTGTTGTTCGGACGAGGATATCTGGGGCAACGTTGGGCCCCGAGGGGTGCCCGTTGTCGGAGATCGAATAGTCGCCATAAACCCTTCCCATCTCTTCGCGACCTGCAGCCCGAGGTCCAGACGTCCCCTCACCTCCTTTCCTCGACCTTGAAGCTCCAACTCCGATATCACTTGTGGTTTACGTATACTCAACGCCCTCCTACAGTTCAGATAACTCCAACGTCTAGAAGATGGACTCTCATTTGCCGGTTGAGCTCTACATCCAATGTCTCGTACAGCTTCCCGGTCGAGAGCCTTCCAGTCTCAAGACCGTGGTGAGCTTCCTCTCCGCGAATTCGGTCACTCGAGCCGCCGCACTCGACAAGCCGGTGTGGAGGAACTTGTATCGTTCGCGTTACACCCACAACGTTCCGGAGCACGAGGAGAAACGCCTCGCCGGATATGCAGGCGACTGGCAGGTGATCTTCATTGAGCGTTACAAGCTTGATCGAGCCGCTTTAGAATTGGTCGACTGCATCCGCACGCACCCGGAGGAGCGAGACGTTGTCTCTCACCGCCTTGTACTGGAGTTCTCCTGGGACGTATGGGATGCCCTGGAGCTGGAGACCCAGGTGCCCACACCCCGTGTCTTCCGTGACCTTGCCGAGGAGAGCGCCCCGTATCAGGAACCTGCCCCTCATGCGCTTCCGAGGAGGTTTTGGGCGAGGGCGAGCCTTGGTGCCATGGCACGCTACCATGCAGTGAAGAGCTGGGCTCGCATACTCAAGAAGGACGAAGGATGTACGTTCGAAGACGTTTTGACCGGCCTTTCCGCGTTCATGGATGTTTCTCCTTACCATGTCGGTGACGTCATAATCATCCTCCAAATCGTGACGCGACTGATTCAGTCCGTTAGATCTCCAAACAATTGGACGACCTTGCTAACCAATGCCGCCAACGGCTAACTACGCTAGGCTTGAATCCAGGATGTGCGGACCCAGGTTGCGACTTGCTCAAAATCGCAGTAGCAATCCGTGACTTCCTCCATGACGAGGGGTTTGCCGTTGCAAGTGATGGTACGCGTCCAATTGAACCCCCCTTCTGTGTAACTAACGGTTTCGTCTTGTCAAGGTGCCGCATTCTACAACCCTTTTAATCAGTTTCCACACTACTTCCTGACCGTTGGACGGTCCACCACTCTCCCAATCTCAATCAACTACGTCTACTCCGCCATATGCAGGCGACTCGGGGTCACCGCCCTCCCCACGAACACTCCGCGCAAGGTGCTCTGCCACATCGCGTCTCCAGACCCCGAGCAAGGCGACATGCTCGTCGATCCCTGCGCCAAGACGCCCCTGATCGTCTTCTCCAGCCGTGACATCTCCGCCATGCTCCATGAGGCAGACATGCACCCCAGCTTCGCCCGCGACGCGGTCCAGCCCGCCGAGTTCTCGACGATGGTCGACCGCGCGGTGCGCAACACCTTCGCGACGCTGCGCAACGGCTCGCACGCCGACCCTGTCTCCGGATATGGAGTCGATAGGGTGCAGTACGCCGTGTCGGCCGCGTTCGCGACTATCAACGCGCCAGGGGTGCAGATCACTCCCATGGTCACCGAGGACTGCCCACTCGACAATCAGGTCGTGCTTGTCGACGCACTTTTGCCTGTTGTCCCGCCCGCGAGGCGGGAAATGTTCATGGCCGAGCTGGCGCTGTACACTGCGAGCCGCATGAAGTACAGGATTGAGCCGCCTCAGCGCAGGCGGGCCGTGAAGGATGGTTCCAGGGTTCCAGGGGCATCCGCCGGGGCGGCCAAGTGGTTTGTGGGCCAGGTGCTTTCGCACCCAGAACACGGGGAGGCGTGCGTCATTGGTTGGACGGTGCGTGATGCAGCAACCTGCTTGAGTCAGATACTTGCATTCACAAGGTGTAACCGACAGCTTGTCCCAGGCTTCGCGGAGCCCGGTGACGTCGCCGTTACGTGGACAGGAACATACCAACTACTCATGAAGGAAGGCATCGTCGACGTGCACGACAGCCCTGATCACCCTGACGAGCATTGGGTACCGGTGCCGATGGCGCCACCGAAATTGCGTTGGCTGCGAGAGCACATTTATATGTTTGAGAGATTTTTCGAGGACGCGCACGTACCGCGCGATGACGGAGTCGGTGCCCGCCTCATTCCCATTCTTGACCTGCAGGAGCAGTACCCGGATGACCTCGAGGCGGGAATTCGATGGACGGAACAACAACTCGTCGATGGTATTGCCGATGCTGAGGCTTCTGTCGATGGAGGAGTATGACCCCCCCAGTTACCATTAGTTCTATGAATCGGGTGTATATGCGAGAATAGTGCAACATTTGGAGAGGATGGGCGCGAGAGGAGCCTCCAGAACGAAGTAAGGAGAAGACGTTGACCGGCTCGGTAATCTCGAGCGAGTGTTAAAGGTGAAAAACCCACGCCCACGGTCGATACGCCATCATTCGATGGGGCCGGACGGGCTCTTGGCTCGCCATTCGCGAAGAAGGGATGAGCAGAGGGGCGAAATGCATCTACCAACACATTTAGCCCATACTAAGTACTTCATGAGGGAGACAATACCTTAGGCGGCAACACGAGGGATTACGATGGCTGGCCAACGAATGGGATCGCAGTGCGCATTTGTGTAAGATTGTACAGGGTGTCGTTGACGCTGCTCTTTACGTTATACTTGTGCGCGAGCTTGAGCAAATAGCCGTTGAGGTACTTGATCTCCGTAGGCTGGCCCAACTTCATATCCCAATACATCGACGAATAGTTGTCCTTGGTTAGCTCGATCACACGCTGGACCTCCTTCGAAAGCGACACATAGGACAGTGCGCGAGGGAAAGGCGGCGGTCGCGGGGGTCTCCTCGTGGCCTTCCCTTCCTCTGGCAGCTCGTCGTACGCCTTGCGCATGTCCTCGACCTCTGCCTCCAGCTGCGCCCTGAAAACCCTCTCTGCCTCCTTGCATAAGTGCCCGAGGATCCAATAACTGGGGCCCGAGCGCATGATGTCGCCATTTCTGCATTGGAGGAGCGCGGAAAGCGGGTTGATGTAGCAGTTAACGACAAGCTTCCGCCTCATCGCTGTCTGCACGTCGTAATAGGGCCGCCATGTCGCGCCGAGCGCACGGGCACCCGTGAGCGCAGAGATGGTGTTGCGCAGAGTGGCATAGCGGGGACTCACCCCGCCCTCGACCGAGGTATTGGCGATGTCGTCGAGGGACAGCGGCTGCCAGGAGGGGACGTTCCTACTGTTCCGTACGCTCGCCTCGTAGTCACGTCCATGCGGGTCCGGCACGATGCCGAGCTGGATCTCCCCGAAGGCCGTTTGGACAGCGTGCATAACGTCCTTGCGCCAGAGCCCGTGGGTGTTCGTGGCGAGGACGAAGTTGGGGCGGTCGTATGGGTCGGGGAAGAAAGAGTCGACGAGCTTCTCGTACATGCCCATGCCGTTATGCAGCAGGACGATGGTGCTATTGCGGGAGAGGTGGCCGCGGAGGGCAGCAATGACGCGGGGGACAGCGTACGCCTTGGTGGTGACGATGAGGGACTCGATGCCTCCATGTAGGCGAGTGAGTTCGTGAGGGTCATGATGGAGGTCGAAGGCAACCTGGTAATCGCCTGGAGGCTGGCGCAGGGGGTCGAGATGGGCGTTCAAGTCATTGTGAGGACGTTCGCGGGGTAAGCTGTAGGTGACATGCTCGATGGCGTCCTGAGATTGAACTACACCGTCGGACTCGAGGATGACGGGGCGACCATTGGAGATTTGGGAGACGGTAGGGGCAGTTTCTCTGCGATGGAGAGCAAACACGGTGTGCTTTGGTTGGAGAGTACGGCGGAGATGGAAGGCGACGAAGGACCCGATTGCGCCGAGGCCAGCGACGTGGATGCGCATCGACGGATGAGCAGAACCGCTTCTGCGCCCGACTCCCAGTGCCACTAATAACTAGACTAGTCAAAGACTATGTAACTACTAACTAGTAAGTTAGTACCGCAACGTACGACATAGACGCTCGATCGGACGCTCGCCTCCGCCTCCGGGCCGTGCCCTCGCTCCGACACCCGGGGGCGCCGACGAGGATGAACACACTGCCCGCCGACAAAACACCGAGGAGGATGATATCATACGCTGGACACAGACATCGATGAGTATCGATGATGTTGCAACATCGCGACGGCCCGCAGACAACCCTGTCTCCGACTCGATGCCCTCAAATACCTCCTCTTGAGTCGGAATCCCGTCCCCACCTTTCTCTCCTTCACCTCATCTCTCACCATGGCTACCACCGTCACTCTTAAGCGCACCGGCGCGAAGGTACACTGTCACAATCCCCAGCTCCGATTCTAATCGTCCGCTAACCTACTCCCTAGATGCCTCTTGTAGGGTAAGCGAGTGCCCGATTTCCGCCGTGCATTCTAAACTCTCTCTGATGGGGGACGTTGGGGAATATCAGCTTTGGTCTCTGGAAGGTGCGCTCATTCGTGCTTCCCTGTCTTTAGCACTGATTTCTGATTCCTTGTTTGCCGTCAGGTCACCAAGGAAGCCTGCGCCGATGTACGGTTTTATTCATTATTCAAGGAAGCCCCGTTGTGCTCGCTGACGTCCTAAACCCAGACCGTCTACAACGCGATCAAGGCTGGCTACCGTCTTTTCGACGGTGCTGCCGACTACGGCAACGAGAAGGAGGCTGGTGAAGGACTCGCGCGCGCCATTAAGGATGGTCTCGTTACGCGTGAGGACGTCTGTGAGTAACCCTGCAAATTGCAATGGCCATGTGACCCAGGTTTGCTAACCATATACACAGGGATAACCTCGAAGGTTTGCTTCGCGAATTCTCCGATTGGTCCCTGAAAGCTGATAACATGGGAACCAGCTGTGGAACACCTACCACGAAAAGGACCGCGTGTGTAGCTACGGATTCCTTCCCGTTTCGCATATTCTGACTGGAGCTACTGTAGGTCGAGGAGGGCGCACGTAACTCTCTAACACTCTGGGGTCTTGATTACTTCGACCTCTACCTCATCCACTTCCCTGTTTCACTCGAGTACATTGACCCGAAGGTCAAGTTCCCTCAAGAGTGGTGGGGTCTCGACGGCAAGATTCACCCAAGTAGGTCCGGCATTATGTCTACATGTCGGCTAACTTATCAATCGCCTCTTCCAGTCAATGTTCCATACCAGGAGACTTGGCATGCACTTGAGGCGCTTGTCGACAAAGGTTTGACGAAGAACATCGGTCTGAGGTGAGTCCACGGATGCTACACATTTTTCCATCTGAGTGAATGCTTCTCGCGATTACAGCAATGCTCAAGGCTCCCTTATCCACGACGTTCAGCGCTACGCTCGAATTGAGCCCCAGGTCCTCCAGGTCGAGCTCCACCCGTACTTGACTCAGAACGCCCTGATCGACTATTGCAAGCTGCTCGGTATTGCTATTACTGCTTACTCGTCTTTCGGCCCCCAGAGTTACCTCGAGCTTGGTGGCGGCAAGAGCGCAGCTAGCTTGCTTCAGCATGACCTCATTGGAGGTATCGCATCCAATCGTTCGAAGAGTAAGTGTCACCGGAATTCCCGCCAGAGAGCTAAGGACTTACCTTCAAATCAACGGAAACAATAGCTACTGCGCAGGTTCTCCTTCGATGGGCTCTCCAGAAGGGTCTGGCCGTTATCCCCAAGTCGAGCAGTCATGACCGCCTGGTCGAGAACCTGGCAATTACGGACTTCGATCTGTCCTCAGACGAGGTCAAGGCAATCGATGGGCTCAATATTAACCTCCGAGTGAGTCGAGCTGACGGGAAATTTCCTGAGCATGGTGGACTGACAAGTGACTTTGCAACAGCTGAATGACCCCGTCGACCTCGACCCTAGGCTGGCCATCTTCGCTTAAGGCCGTAGAGTCGGAACCGGATATCGATGTTCGTGGCGAGTAATCCGCAGCAGTGCCTGTGTACCTGTATGATAAACGTAGAATGAATCAGAACGGCATGTGCGACTATGACTTGTTTTTGCGTGAGACGCAGTCCAGTACGGTAGAGTCCGGAGAGGGTGCGAGGACGCGTCCTTGCGGCGTCTGCGGGGGGGCACTGATTGAGTTGTGGAATGCGGTGCCTGCGCGGTGCCGCGGGAAGGCGCAGTGGGCGGGAAACTTCTCGATCGTCCACTGCGCAGCGGAGTCTGAACCGACTAGGACTCTGACCACTACCCTCCACTACCTCCCTCGACACTACTTATACGCTCCCGCTCCATCCATCTCCTCCTCACCCAAGCACACCATGTCTCCCATCCAGTTCAAGTTCTCCAAACCTCCCGACGGCCTTGTTCGCCGGGTCACCTTTCCCGAGAGGCCCTCTTGGGAAACCCTCGCGGTCAAGATCCAATCGCTTTACGACATCCCATTGCCCAGCATTGGCGTCTCGTACGTGGACAATGACGGAGACGAGGTCACGCTCAGCTCCGAGGACGAACTGCAGGACTTCTATCAGTCCCTCGTATCGGAGAAGGAGAGTGCGCTCTTCCTCGTTAGACTGAATGTCCGCGATCTCGACTCCCTCCGAAGCGATAAGCCCCTCCCTGACACTCCTCGCACCGGCTCTGCCATGAACTACCGGAACACTTTCGGTCGTTCGGCCCCCGTCTTATTCGAGATGGAGGTTGAAGATGGTTGGCAACCCATCCCGTCCGGTCTCGGCGGCATGTATGGCAGCGCCCAGCCCACTGCCTTTGTCGAGGTCCTTGATAGCGACGCTGACATCAACCAATTCAACAACCGGGACAAGGACAACTCCTCTGTATCCTCAGACTCCAGCACCAACACCCTTCCCGAGATCTTACCGACCCCCTCGGCGCACAAAGGGAAGGCACGCGCCCGCTCTATCAGTCATTGCCGCTCTTTGTCCCCGGACACCATGTCCTCTACCCAGTCCGTCGTCGCTGCCGAGTCTGGCCCCAAGCATCCTATTCATGTCGTCGCGATGAAGAACTCTAGCACGGGCACCTTCCATCGTGGTGGAAGTCGCAGTCGCAGTGTCTCAGCCTTGGGCCCTACTCCGAAGATTAGAACGCCCATCTCCGCTGCGCAGAAGACCTCGGGCGATGCTCAGGACGATGATCCACCCCTTCCTGACCTCGACAGCATGGGTGGTCCGCAGCCTCACATCGCGAATGATGTTGCGAATCTCTTCAGCACGCTGTCTACGATCCTCACGTCCCACCCCGAACTTTCCGAGGGTATCCGTACCATTGTCCGCAACGCTTCCAATGGTGCGTACTGGCAGACTCATCGCGAGCAGGTCGTCCGTGCCGCAGAGGAGATTCGTCGCAGTGTCGTCGCGGGTGCGGGCGAAGCGCGTCGCGCCGCTAACGATGGAAGGCGCGCTGCCGAAGAAGCCGCTGGACGCAGAGTCGCGGACGCTCTCGGTGAAGTCATTCGTGTCATCTCGGACATTACCAGCACTCAAGCTGTGGATCCTAACACCCACCCTTCCTCTGGTCCTGGGTTTGAGACGTCGACCCCTATGCGGGACCGGCGTCCTCCTGGTTACAACCCCTTCGACGACCCTCACATGAGGCCGCCTGGACCGCCTCCTCCTCACCATCGAGGCGGGCCTGGTCGTATGTCGTGGGGATCCTTCGATTCTCGCTGGGGCGGCTTTCCTTTCGCTGGACCACCGCCTCCGTTCCCGCCCTTCTCGTTTGGTTCACGTCCGACCCATGGACCATCCGGACGACCCGCTGGCCCTCCCCCGCCTGTCCCGCCAACGCCTCCTGGTCCTCCCCCGCCGCCTGTGCCCCCACCACCTCCTGGGTTCGGTCCCTTCGGCGGTCGTTTCTCCGACTATCAGCCTGATCGCAACCTTCATGGCCCGCCCCCTCATTTCCACGGTCGGTTCGGCCGCCCGCCGTTCGGACCGCACTTCCATCATCATGCAGGTGAGTGGGATAACGATGACCCCTTCGTCGGGGGTCCGCGGGGCGGACACCCATTTGGTGGATGGAGCCGCTCCCGCTACCACGACGCGAACTGGGGAGACACCGTTCCCGCTCTGCCGCCACGGCCGCATGCCGCTGATGAGGACGTTGAGGTTACTATGTACGGTGCGTCCCCCTTGGAGTCTCCCGACGCCGCCAAGAAGAAGCTGCAGGCCGCAAAGGAGGCGTACGTGGCTGAGAAGGAGAAGTACCGCCGCGCACGCGAGGAGCGCAAGAAACGTCGCATGAACGTCTCGACCGACAGGTACGTGTGCGCGATGCGAGGTTTCTCTCGTCGTTACGCTCGCGCTGACCAACGTCTCCGCATTCTCTTCTCCAGCGAGACGAAGGATATGCACGACAGTCTGATCGATCCCCCTGCTGCGCAAGAGCCTGTCACCGTTGCTGGTCAGTCCGCGGAGGTGGCTCCTCCTGTCGCCCCTCAGCCTCCGCAGACGGAACCAACGGTCCAGATCATCAGCAACGCTCGGGGACCGTTCCCTCAGCTTGAGCTGTACAGTATCCCTCGCAGGTCCCACACCATCCATGGCACAGGCCACCGTCGCGATGCGTCGTGGGGCACCTTTGGCTCCGTGGCTGGCATGGGGTCTACCCAATCTGGTCGCGCAGCCGCCATAGAGTCCATCACCCACCGCCTGCGCGAGGTACGTACATCTTCTTTCCCTGCGACCTAATTCCACATGCTGATTCCTCGCCTTTTTTTATTTCTCAGATGGGTTTCACCGCCAATGAGTACCCCGTACTGAACTCGAAGGTGGACGCCCACATTCCGCTCAGCGGTGAGGTGAACAAGGAGCGCGAGGAGTCGATCGTGACTGCCATCGTGAACGAGCTCCTCCCCAGCTCGCCCGGCGCTCAGCAGGCGCAGCCGTCGAGCTCAGGCGTCCGTCGCATCTGAGCACCAGCAAGTCGTCGGTGCTCAATTTTGGGGTGTAAGATAATTGAAGCGAGTTATCGGGCTGCCTTATGTTAACGTATGTTAACGCCTCAGTTATGGTCAGTTACGTTCCCCTTGTGACGCGAGGAAGGGTTTCCCTTCTTGGTTGTTGTCTGTTTCTCTTCTGTCCTGCTGTATCCGGTTTTCTTGTTCGTTTGGTGGCAAGGTAAGCGTATATTTGCGTACGTTTGTTATCCAGAATAGTCGTGCCTTGTGTTGTACGGGTAGAATACCAACACTAGTATTGTATGAAAATTTGCCCTGGACGACTGGGTGTTTAACCTTTTTTGCCTTCGTGCTTGCAAGGTCTTTCTTGATTAGTCATTAAAAACTATCTCGTATCCAATCGTATCTCGTTTCTTTTGACGATACTTAGCGTACAGGGTCCACATACCGTTGGGCAGAGGAAGGGCGTCTAACTGGTATTGATGGAATCTGGACGTCCAGACGACTTGATTTTTTTACCTTCCTATGCTGCATCTACCTGCATGTGAGTAGCTATGTTCAACTGAACACTGATTAGATGATTCAATGTACTCAGCGTATTGGACGGAACGACCGGCGTCGATATACTAAGCAACGCGATCTTGCCAGGCTACGCGCGCGCAGTACGGCAGTACTGCAGAAAGGAAGGTTCACAGTGCTCGTCCACGCCACTGTTCCCAGCAACCAGCCCCAGCAAACAGCTGCATCACAGCGCGCCTTTACCAAATCCGAGGTTTGCGCAAGGACACGCTGAGATGGTCACTGTTGTGCATGCTGAACCGGCAATCCAGTGCCAGTGGGCCAGTGAAGGAACAAAGCATACTGCCCATGCTTCATTTGGAATTGGTCATCTTCATTGATCTTCTGAGTTAGCTCTATCGGGGTGGTGACAAGCCGACATTGATACAGGCTAGCTAAGTAGGACTCACGAGTACTAGACAACGCGCACCTGGTAAGCTGCGCCGTTCATATCCGCAAATATCGTTGTCGATCTGTGCCAGCAGCTGTACTCAGATAAAGCAGCGATTGAGGACAAGGACCGTAGATCTCGGTGAGACAGACACGCATGTTTCCGCCCGGCTAACGCGTGTTTCGGGAGGACGCCCACAAATGCAAACATGCAAGTTTGGTACGCGACCGGACCCTGGCCATTGGCGGTTTTCCACGGATCCCAATTGGATCCCAAACTGAATCAATCGCGTCCAGGTGTCGTTACGCGTGTCTTTGCCTTGAACAAGGTCGTCGGACGGCTTCTCCTGCTCGTCCGCCATCCGCTCTGCATAAAAGCGAAGGTCGCGTCTGTGTCCGCCAGAGCATCCCCTTCCATCTCTCTTGACAGTGCGTTCACGCGACTCTAACAGCTCGTCTCGCCTTTCTCACTGTGCTTCTCTTCAGATGGCCCAGCCACAGCCGATCACCCAAGCGCATCTCGACTTCTTCAATCCCAACGTTCCGCTCCCTCAAACCAGCCCTGTTCTCGCCACGCCCTACGATCCTGTCGATGCTAGGATATGGGAGAACGAGGTGCTGACGACGAAGTACCTTGCTACCGTCGGAGGACCTTTCCACATGGATGACGCCACTCGCGCTCTCCTCCACACTCGGGTTATTATGTTCAAGGTGCGCATCGCCGAGTTAACTCGACTCCGCGCGCGATTGCAACGACCCTCGGAGGAGATCTCTCGCGAACTGGCAGGCCACCTCTGGAAACATCGTTTTTTGACCCGCGCCCTCTTCCGCATTTGCGAGCTCCCCGACGAGGTCCTCGGCATGATCTTTGACTACGTCGTCTACTCCATCCCTATTACCACCATGAAGCAGTACCACGCCGCTCGCAACGTCCTCACTTCGACCTGCAAACGCTTCAGGACCGTCGCGTCAGAGCACCGTACGCTCTGGAGCACAGTCTTGTTCACCGACCGCCCACCCTGGAACCTCTCGTTCCGCGCACTCTCCCAGGCGGGGACCGCACCCCTCACCGTTGGCTTCGGCGTAAATCCGAGCGTCCCCGTGCATCCCGGATGCACAGCCGTCAAGGCCAGCGAGATCGACGTGATTCTCAATGGCCTGGCTCCATCCGTTCCCTACCTGCGGAGTGTGACCGCTATCGTAGGCGACGATGCTATGGCCAAGTTCTGTCGCTGGCTTACACCTGTCGGCCCTGATGCGGAACCTCTCGAGGCTTTGCGGACCCTTCGTCTTCATTATGCTCCCGAAGAGGATGCCACTGAACAACCAACGGACGAACTCAGCATAACCCTCTTCGACGGACCCACCACGTCTTTCGGAGAGTCACACTGGATGCTCCCAAATCTGTCCACCATTGTTCTAGACGGTATCCGGATCGACTGGGACAAGCAATCCCCGTGCGTGTTCGGGAACGTTAGAGAGTTAGTTCTCTCGAGCGCTTCTCGTCCCATGCCCAACATCCCCTCCGACACTTGGTCGTATATTCTCTCCTGCGCAGCACCCACGTTGGTGAGACTCTACCTCCAGAGAGTCTGGGTAGCTGTCGAAGACCTAGCCGCTGAGGACTATCCATCCCCGGTGCCCATGCCGCTTCCTAACCTCCTCGATTTTTCCATCTCCTACGACCACTCGCCCTTGTTGGCCACCGAATACACCATCTCTCATATGATGATGCCGCATTTGGTATCTCTCAACATCG
Organism: Ganoderma multipileum BCRC 37180; assembly: GCA_000338015.2. Lineage (NCBI taxonomy): Eukaryota > Fungi > Basidiomycota > Agaricomycetes > Polyporales > Polyporaceae > Ganoderma > Ganoderma multipileum. The sequence continues at coordinate 166,895 of BACB01004959.1, forward strand.
AGACCAACTTGCTCCGGAGGACGTACTTCGAGCCGCTGCTCCTGGATACAATCGGCAAGTTTCCCGAGCTCCAGGTGCTTACCTTCCACTTTATGCTCTGCGATGGACGGCCACGCCCCGAGCCGGTGCGAAACGAGTACTTCGTTCAGTTCGGGAGGTGGTTGCGCGCGATGCCACTCCTCAAGGTGCTGAAGCTCGGTTGGACGTACAACGCCACGCAGGCATTCCTGCGACCCTTGGTCATGCCCGAGCTCTACCTCGAGGCGGATGAGTTAGAGCAGCTGCATTCGTCGAAGGAGAAGAAACAGGGCGCCGCGATCACGCCGCCCGTGTGTTGTCCCCTGCTCCACACCATTGCGGTCTCTTGGAACCAGGGCGACCCGACGTTCGATCTGGACGACTTCAGGGCCTTGCTGGAGGCGCGGCGGCAGCTGGGCAAGCCATACTCTCATCTGGAGGTGTTTATTTCGGGCGGACAAGCTGTGGCAGCGAAGTTGCTGGCGGAGCTCAACAAGCGTGAGATCAGCCAGTTAGTTGGACGGATGGAGCCAGTCGCCTACCCTACGGCGCTGAAGGCGGAGAAGGACATAAGACGGGAGGTTGGTCTGGGGTTCACGCTGGTCAACGTGTAGATTGTAGATCATAATCGTTCCCGAAGTAGTGTATCCGTTATCAACTGAATGTATAGCCAGAGTACATCTCCATGATACTGTTTCGCAACGAATTGCATCGAGCAATGCATGATCTCCAGACCCGGGGGAGGGGCCGGGAGGCGAACGAAATAACGTGAATCGTGATAGCCGAAGAGGTTCAATTTCGCGCTGAGGACATGCAGACGCTTTAAGAAGCGCCAGTCCACGTGAGTATGATGCAGGGCCACGTCAGGCGCGTTGTTTGGCTGTATATACGCGTTGGGTGGCAGATCCTCGGTTCGGCGTTCAACGTTCAACGTTCGAATGTTGGATCCCCCCCTCAGCTTCGCCCAGTGTATGCACTTCTTCTCATAGCCTCCAAGCATTTCGCTTTCTTGTCGTCCATCTCGTGCTCCAAAAATTATGTCTGTCCCGCTCTCGCCGACAATCTCCGCCTCGTCCTTCGATTCACCCAACCTAGACCCTACTCGCCATGCATGCGGCCCTCTGTCTACGCGTAGACGTCTCAATCCATCCCAAACAAGCGTCCTTGTGTCTGTATTTGAGGTCAAAACGCACCCGTCAAGAGAGGAACGCGCGCTGCTCGCTGCAGAGCTTGGAATGTGCGCATATACCCACCGTTTAGGACGCTCTCGGACCAACTAACATTGTTTGCCACGCTTCAGGGAATTAAAAGCGGTCAATGCATGGTTCCAAAACAAGCGTCGTAGCCTGAAGAAGACCTGGTCTGCCACTTGTGGGTGGTCGAAGGGTTCGCTGCCAGAGAACAAGCACGTCCGTCCGCCCAATGGCCCCAAGACGCTACCGCATTCCGACTCCGTCATTTCCCTCGAGCGCGTGGCGTCGTCGCATGAGCTACCTTACAAGGGCAAGGGCAGAGGGTCATCCTCGTTGCGCATATCTGGCCGCATCCCTGCTACTCCGAAACGTCGGGCTACCACCACCGAGGTCTCAAGGGAGATTTGGGAACTTCTTCCCTCCTCGCCTCCCACACGGCCTTCATCCCCTTCACGCGGCGAGCCTCTCCTTGCTCTAGAGCCATGCAAAAGACTCCGGACGCTGGAGTGGGCGTGTGCGAACGCCCGCGCGGCACGCAAGGCGAGCATCCGCCGTGCAAGACGCGCGGCCAAAGGCGCTGACTCGGACGATGACAGCGACGTACCCATGCTCATTCTGGATGCTACCCCACGCAAAAACTCGTCCTCGGGTGACGACACGGAGACGGAAGAGGACGAGGCCATCACACCGAACGTCAGCACCGAGCTTCTCCCCGCCTTCATTCTGCCTGTCGAGTCCGACGAACTTGATGCTGGCGTGCCAAAGTCGCCAGGGAAGGGCAAGGACATGGATATGGAGGCCGCCATCGCTCTTCTTGGCTTCACAGCTCCTGAACCTATAGCTTGATCCCGGAGCGTTGTGCGTTTGGTGATGGAGTATGAAAGGAGGACTATATGCGTTCGTGTATGAACACCGGACCCTGGACTGCAACCATGGATCACGGAAGCAAATTGCATCATGTCCGTGTATGTTTCTCGGCTGTATTTTGGCCCTATGCCTATGCCTTCTCATGTTCGCGCTGGGGATACAAGATTAGAGACGACTTTATGACCGCATGACTGTTTACGATGACACTTATTCCTCTGTAGATACCTCGCGCATTGTTCGTCACGTCGCATACCTCCTACATTCTATACCTTGCAATTTCTCGAAGCATTTGGACTAGCACAGCACCAAGGCAGTTGAGTGAAGCCATCGCTCGGGGATCGACATGCCGTCTGTAAGTACTAGTCGGGGCGCTGATAGCGCTGACAGGTTGCCGCGCAATGCATGTCGAGACGGAAGTGCGTCAAGGGAGCTCGAGACGGTGAGAGGCTTGGGCAGCTCGGCCCCAACACGCCGCGCTAAATGAGTCGGTGGCGCCCTCCAGGCGCTGTCCGACTACTCGCACACCGCCCCGTTTCCCTTCCCCCATCTCTTCCCCTTCCCCTCCGTGCACGGCGCGGGGAGCCCATAAATCCTACCCGGTGCTCTTGCACAGCTCGCGTTCTCTTCGTCAGTCTTTCCTTCAGTCTCATTCTCCCTCCGGGTCTTCCCCCGCGTCCCCCGCCGAAGCCACTATGGCTGACTACGACAAAGAGTCCGCGGGACTCACAACATCTCGCCCAAAGTCGCAGAGCAGGAAATGGATCTGGGTCGGCATTCCCGTTGCCATAGTCGTCATTCTCGCCGCTGTCCTCGGCGGTGTTCTGGGCAGCCGCGCCCACAAGAACAGCTCAACTAGCGGAAATGCCGCGGCCGCCTCGCCAACAGGCGAGGCTGCTGCCAGTCAGGCTGCCAGCATCAAGAACCAAGTCGGCTTGTTCCCCACCGGTACCGACAGTCAGTACCTTCTCCCCATCTACCCTTCGACGGTGAGTTCGATACAACTGTTGCTCGGCGTCCCGAAGTTTGTCTCTGATCCCCTTTGCTTGGCCCGGAAGACCAACTCCGCCGCATTCACATCCCCCACGTTCAACCCTTCCAACAACGCTGCTCTCGCGTGGCCGAAGGACCCCTTCCAACCCTCCAACCCCCAGCCGACGTCCGTCCGCACGGACCGCCCACGTATCCTCGCGCCGGCGTACAAGTGGGAGGCGCTGCCCCAGCTCATCAAGACCGACCCGTACCTCAAGTTCTGGAACGAGACCATCTTTGGAAATGCGACCGAGTACTATGGCCTTCCCCCCGTCGTATACCACATGGACGGCAGCAGCGGCATTCTGGACAACGCCCGCGAGATCAAGATGCGCGTAAAGGCGTTCGCGTACGTCTACCGCATGACGAACGACACTAAATGGCTCGATCGAACGTTCACCGAACTTCAGGTATGCAGAGCAAGTTCATGTTCCGCGGGCTACGTCGTTGACGGGGGGTGCATGGTTTATTAGAACGCCGCGGGCAATGGAACAAACCCCTTTGGTCCTAATAACCAGACAAAATGGAACCCTGACCACTTCCTTGATACGGCCGAGTTCACAGCTGCATTCGCCATCGCGTACGATTGGTTGTACGACGCGTGGTCGGCTGATCAGAGGAGCGCCATCATGACCTCGATGATGTTCTACGGTCTTGAGCAGGGCCTGAACGCCTACCAGACCTCGGCGTGGTGGGCAGGAAGCATTGAGGGCAACTGGAACTGCGTTTGCAACAGTGGTCTCACTATGGGTGCACTCGCCATCCTTGGTGACGATACCTCTGGTACCGCGGAGGCGATCCTCGCTCAATCCCTCCCGAATGCCCTCAGGAACTGCATCTTCGCGGTCTCGTCGGACGGTACGTGGTCGGAGACAGCGAATTACTGGTACTTTGGTACCACTGGACACGCTGAGATGACGTCGTCGCTGATGACTGCGACGGGCTCCGACTTCGGACTGCTCAAGAACAACCCGAACCTCAACAAGACCGGACTCTACCACATGTACGTCACTGGCCCGGGTTCGCTCTTCGCATACGGCGATCACGGCCCGAATAAGTTCTCGACGACCGCGAACTCGATTCTGTTCTACGGCGACCAGCTCCAGCACCCCGAATACGTACTCTTCCAGCGCGACCAACACGATGCCCCCGAGCCCAACTCCATGTTCTGGTATAACCCTGAAGTGTCGGGCGCATTCTGGGACGGGATGCCACTCGACCACGTCTTCGACAACAGCACGGACCAGTGGGCGTCGATGCGCTCGTCGTGGACGGACGAGGACGCGCTGTATGTCGGCATCAAGGCGGGCACGTTGACGGGCCATCAGACGCACAATGACCTCGACTGCGGCGACTTCGTGCTCGATGCGCTTGGGACGCGCTGGGCCGGCGAGCTCGGGTCGGGTGACTACCTCTCGACGGGCTACTTCTCGAGCGACGCGCAGGACAGCCAGCGGTGGCTGTACTACCGCAAGCGGACGGAGGGCCAGAACACGATCCTCGTCAACCAGGCGAACCAGCTCGTGACCGCGGCGCCGACGATCAAGTTTGGCTCGTCGGGGACACAGCAGGGTTCGAGCACCGTCCTAGACGTCCCTAGCGACTCGACGGCGTTTTTCACCGCTGACTTGACGAGCGCGTATGACAACGTGTAAGTATAGCATGGTTTCAGCGTGTTTAATGGACAATGCGCTGACATGTGCCTACAGAACGTCGTTCAAGCGCGGTATCCGGATGATCAACGGCCGTAAACAGGTGCTTCTCCAGGACGACATCAACGCGTCAGGCTCGATCATGTGGCGGATGCACACGAACGCGACGGTGTCGGTGTCGGGCACGTCCGCGACGCTGACGATCGGCGACAAGAAGGTGCAGATGATCATCTTGAACGCGCCCGACGGCGTGTCGATGACCACAGGGCCGGCGCAGCGGTTCGCCAGTGACCCCGCACTGCCAGATGGCCAGGTGGACCAACCAAACCCGGGCGTAACAGTGGTGATGATCAACCTGCCGGCGGGCACGCACAGCTTGCAGGTGTTGTTCAACCCACAGTGGAGTGGGATGTCGGGCAGCGATTTCAAGACGCCGCCGGCGGTCGCGATCGACGACTGGTCGCTGACGAGCCACAACTGAGCGCAGACGAGGTACATACCACTCTACTGTTGTACGGATTGGACAGCTAGTGCTCGGGTACGCACTACGTGCTAGTACTACAGACCGGAATGTAGAGACTGTGCGCCTGTGGCGCATACGGATCGGACTCGATGAGGTGGTAGTGTGACAGTAGTTGTTGGTACGATTGCAATGGACATACTCATTGGACTCCTGACTCATCTGCAACATACCCTACGACTACGTAGTAATTTACGACGCTTATTCTTGCACGGACTGTTCTTATTTCATGGCCACTGGCACCTTCTTGTTTGCTTCTTCATCTTGCCTGCATGATTCTGTGATTTGGCCGTGCGCCGTTCTTTCTCTTCTCTTGGCCGTCGGTCTGGCAGCACACGTTGGCTGACACTTTGGTAGACAGCCGCTGTAAGGTTAGCAACAAGTTCTTCACGAGTCGAACACGATCACGGGACCGTGACACGGGTAGGGGGCTCGGTTATTACTTAAGGAATGACTGCCAGCCTCGACCGTCGCGGCTGGCACGGCAGCCGGTACCGTCGTCCTCCAACACGTCTATGCCGCACCTCCGTGTCGTCCTCCCGTTCCTGTTGTCTCCCACCCACGACGAACGCAAGACATGGCCGACGCCCTCGATCCTTCGCCCCGCAGGACCCGCTCGCGTTCCCGCATCGCCCTCGAGAACGCAGACTCCCCGCGTCGGAGGACTCGCTCTCGCACTGTTTCCAGACTCTTGCTGCAAGACACACAGCCTGACCCGGATATGTATCCATCGCAGCCCACGGCCTCACAGGAAGCCCCTGCGTTCGTGGAGAAACGGCCAAGACACAAGATGACCGATTACCAGCTCCAAAGGCTCGAGGAACTGTATCGGGCGGATACCCATCCCAGCAGGGGCGCCAAGGAAGCACTTGCGGCCGAGGTCGGGATGTGAGTAGCCATGATTATTGGGGTGCGATTTGGGGAGACGCAATATGTTCTGTTCTCGCCGCTCAGGAACGTCAAGAGCGTCCTCATCTGGTTCCAAAACCGGAGGCAGGACAGGAGCAAGAAGGCCAAGACGATCATTACCCCGGCTCTGACGAGGCATGTCCGTCCGTCGTCTTTGGAGGCCAGGCGCATCAACCCGCCGAAGCACGCAAGCCCTCTCGCTCGCAACGCGGTAGCCCGTGCAAAGTTAGCGGCCAGAGGCAAGCCCCCTCCGCTCACCTCGCCGCGCGTAAGCCCGTTGCACAAGGAGAACACGCTCGCCACACCTCAAGTAGCCCATCAAACCCCGTTTTTGGAAGATGCATATAGTCACCTGTGTCAGCCTCCCAGCCGCCCCTTCGGAAGCATCTCCAATATCCCCCAGTCCGAGAAGCGCTCCCCCGACCTCTGGAAGCATCTTCCGCCTACCCCGCCCAGCCGTAGTCGCAAGCCCTCACGACGATCATCACAATCCCCTACCCAGGACAGTCCATTGCAACCGTTCGGCGACGCTTCCAACCCTCATCTTCCCAGTCGCCCAGAGAAGCCGACGCTCGAATGGGCATGCGCCAACTCCGCCGCGCGACGGAAGCACGGGCTCGCTATCTACAGGGATGAGGACGATTCTGCGGGGGAGAGCACTGACCTCGAGGACGAGCTTGGCGTGTCTCCCTGGGTTCCTACAAGGTCTCCCTACAGGGCTGCAGCGTCGGCATCAGGGACGGACGTCGACAAGCAGCCCCTCAAGGAGCGAAGAGTCTTCCGCGAAGTCACCATTCCGGACGAGTACCATGCCCTGTTCCCTCCGGACCTCCTTCTGGGCGCGTCCTTGCTACTGACCCTCAAGTACTCCGCCGACGACCCGATCTGAAGCTCGCTTTCTCTGACGCCGGGCTGGGTTGTCTTGCATACTCTTCGCTCTTGGGATCTCGGGTTCACTATGGCGTTACTCTTCGTGTCAGGCTATCCGGCTTTCCCTCATCTACAGGCTCCCCAGTTCGTATACCCACTGTCGCTACTCGTTTAACCCTGCTTATCGCCTGCCTGAACTCGTTTGTAATTGTTTCCAGCACGTCGCATCCCTATCCCTACTGGCTATCACTACTACTCGTGCATGCATTGCTTTGGTTCTTCCTTGTCAACTCGTTGCATCTCAGTCAATATCACAACACGGTGGAGGCGAATAAGGTATTACTTGTGAGTGCAAATGCGGCAAGATGACGGGGAAAACAGATGGCTATGTATGAATGCGGCTAACGATGCGGATGTTTACATACTTTCAACGTGGCCCCCTTGCCCTACCCCGCCCTTAGATGAAATATAGATAGGGCGGCACGCATATACATTCATCCAAGAGACTTTTTTCGTTTCTTCCCGACAGTCGAAGCAGGTGTCGAGGCAGGGGAAGCGTCTGCCGGTAGAGGTCGACTCGGGGTATACGCTAGGCCGTTGGGCATAACGCCGTTCGGCTTGGCTTTCGGACCCGTCGTCGGGGTAGAATGCACCCCATTGAGTTGCGACGAAATGCCGTTCGGCTTGTGCATCACTCCGTTGATCTGCGGTAGGACTGGTCTGGACGAAGGTGCTAGATTCCGACCGACCCCAAATCGGTTCGTGAGCAAGCGGGAACTTGTAAAAGAACACGGATGTGGATAGATCATAACGCACTCTTGATTGCACGGTTCATGAACAGCTCCACGAACCCGTGCATCTCCTGCCGATCGACGACCCGGTCGAGCGGCGCGCCGCGTCCCACAGGCCGATCGTCATCTTCTTCCGGCTCATCGACATCCATCTCGTCCTCACGGTCCTCTTGCTCCTGCTCCTGGGCCACATCTGGCCGAGTCGCCAGGAAGTTGTCCATGACGGAGTCGAACAAGGATTCCAGAGGGGGCATGAGATGGGCTGGAGCATCGAAGATCTCGGCGACCTCCTTCCCGCTCCGTGTATGCGTGGTTCTGGGCACAGTAGACGGTCCAGGTGCAGAGGTGAGGTCTGCAAAGGCCGACGCGCCGAAGATGTCGTGGAAGAGCGTGCGCTTCGCGACGGCAGCATGCTGCGAGATGTCTTGGGCTGATGCACCTTCCTCCTCGGGAAGCTGGACATCGTCTCCGAAGACGACGACGTTCCAGGATTCGGTGATACCCACCAGAGTGAAGCCCGAAGGATCCGTAGGGAAGAACCCAGTCGGTGGAACGGAAACGATGCTGCGAAGTCGGAACGGCAATGTGCGGACAGAAATTGGGACGGATGAGGTGGGCTGGAACACCAACACTCGTGTTGATGATGCATCCGCTGTTGTTTGCGGGGCGCGCTCGATGACGGCAAATTGCTCCTCTCCAGAGTGAGCGATCACCTGGTCAATGGCTACGAAACTGCGATATCGCCAGCGAACTGATAGAGGCACTTGAGTGTCATGCAAATAGGTCACTAAAACAAGCACGTACGGGTATGTGAGACCAGATCCCAAAGCAAGACGTCTTGCGGCCCGTTGACAACAAGGTAGCGACCACTCGCTCCGAGGAACTGTACAGTAGAAATGAATGGACAATCCGGGCAGGTCAGAACCTGGCATAGAACATTCGAGCCCGGCTCGTAGATGGCTACGTGGGAGCCTACTGGCACGGCGAGTAACGAGCCGTCCAGGGACCAAGAAACGGTAGTCGGTATTTCTGCACGGAACCGCAGCGCAGAGCGGGGAACCCAAAATTCTGTATACAGCCTGATGAGACCGGGATGAATCGATAGAACAACGATAATGACGTACCTTCTACTCCCACAGACTTTGTCTTCACCGACCGTATCCGCCATGTCTTAATATTCCCGTCCTGGCCCACAGTCGCTAGTAGAAGGTCGTCCTGGGTAGGGGCACCCGGTCTGAACGCGACACCGGACACGCCATGCGACCCATGGGGACGGTCGACCCGGGTGTTCAATATCCAGAAGCCAGATTTGCGATCCCACTGCCAGATTTTCAGGTACACTTCGGGGCGCGGCGCGTCGTCACCTTCTCGTGTGTCCACTGTTGCCATCCAATCCCCAGAGTCGGAGAGTACTACGCGTTCTACACGCGCAGGCTGTAATGGCTTGTCATCTCTTCTTGAAATACGATTTGACGGCGAGACCTCCAGCTCGGAGAGGAGTTTTGATGATGATGGGGAGAATGTTTGTAGGGAGGATGGATGGGAGGATGGAAGAATGAGGGTAGATGAGGGAAAATGGACAGCGAGAGGAACCGAGGTCGAGGTGGATGGTCGATCATGGGATATTGCCGGGTCTGCGTGTGACGTCAAGCAGTGTCTCAAGCGAAATGGATATTGAGGGCTAACCTAGCTTTATCCGAGCTATTGATCTTGAAATTTTCAGGGACGAGGCGCGGATGAAGGCGAAGGAGGCATCTGCGAGGCTGAGAAGATATTCCTCTTCTCCACCAGCATTGAGGAGAGCGATATGCACGATGGGGGAGCCAACGCGAGGCACATATTCTTTTTTACCAGTATGTAATTGCCAGATGACGAGGACGGCCTCTTCTCCCCCACTGAGCAGGTACGCGCCGTTCGCCGTAAACGCAAGGGAGGAGACGGCATGTGCGTGCCAATGCAGGGTTGTCGTCTGAGCAGTCTTCTCGACACCGGGCGTCTTCACCGTCGCAGACTCGTTTAAGCAGTACCAAAGTCGTATGCAGCCAATCGCGTCCCCGGTGGCGAAATATTCTTCCGAAGGATGGAACGCTAAGCACGTCAACCGCTCGGGTGAGACGAATTTCGTAAAGCCTGCTCGTAGGTCTGCGGTTTGACACACATAGGCCTTGTGTCCAGCAGTAGCAACGAGCCAAGCTCCGCTGGGAGACACCACAAGCCCGGTCGTCGATCTCGTCTTCCCCACAGCAATGATCTCCGAGGAAATTTGGACGGCGGAACCGGCGCTCTCAGCCTTCGGCTTCAACAAAACACGCAAAACGGCGACGTTGTCTTCCGCTGTCGGAATGCCCGCTGAACGAAAACCACGCTTAACGAGAGGTGTTCCCCGGAGGCGAGAGAGGATGATGACGTACCTTTGTTGGTCTTCTGCTTGGTCGGACGAGCAGCGGCAACGAAGACATATTCCCGGAACTGCTTGTGAGCGGCGAGGTGGAAGATGGGTTGCGAAATGCTGATCGTCTGAAGGAGCGAAGCATCGAGGAAGTCCCATGTACGAATGTAACCGGCCAGAGAGCCGGTGATCAGTTGAAACGGGTTGTGAGGGTTGAGGATCGCCGCAGTGACGGTGTCGGACTGTTGTGAGCTTCCTGCGAAACCTGACACGCTGTTTGGAGGCGGTGTCAGGGTGGATACGACCTCGCCAGTCGCAACAGAATGGATCTTCACAGAGGGCCCGGTCGCGGAGAAAAAGTAACTGCACGAATGTGAGGAAGCACTACGCATGCATATATTAGTACACCACGCACCTTCCATCCTTTGTGAAGATGGGCGGAGCTCGACTTGTAGACGAGTCCGTCAAAGACTTCCACGACCACGTCTCTTCCTCGACCACCTCCTCCACCTGTTTTCCTTTGGCCTTTCTCCGTCTGCGGGGGTTCGGAGTTTGCGCATCGGCGGCGAGAGCATCGTGTGTGGGTTTTAGAGGAGAAGCATGGACGCCAGACGCAGTCATGGCACGCGCGCGGTCGACAGCCACAGGCATCGTTGGTCGAGTCCTCGTCAACCTGCGCAGACGCAGACTCCCTTGACCTCTCCAAAAATTTAAATTGGCCACCTGCCCGAATAGGCACCTTCCCCTACCACACATGAGCGCTTCATCCCTTCGATGCGCGCCTCTCTCCTACTTTCCAGTCGCGGGCGAGAAATATCTATTTGGTCGCAGTTCCGCTGCGATAGATGCATTGCGACGAGCATATACACAAAGTAGTCTACAACAAAAGTAAGGAGCGGGGGTGATAATTTGAATGGGTAATGATGCATGGGGTAAGGAAGAATGCATGTAAGTCGTCATGGAAGAGATACAGTGTAGCATGAACGTCAGCAAGGGTATCGAAGTACATAGCTCATACTGTTCGTCGTAGCCGGAGCAGAAAGTTCCAACATCACAGACATGACTTTGACTATCGTAACAACAAAGGCGTCGTTGGGGCAGAATAGAAACAGACGAGTCACGGAGAGGGATAGTACGTACGGCAGAACAACAATGGTAATAAAGTTACCAGATCTGAGGCGCGGCGGGAAGGTAATCAGCGGGCAGCAGGAAGGCGTCGATACCATTCGCGGAGAACGATGCGCCGCCGAGTGTTTGATCGGAGAGCCAGACGGGCAGCTGCTCGTTCGACGTGGACTCGAACCCGCGCCAAATGTTCTCGATGTTTGGTGTGTACTGTTGCGCGTATTGCGGGGCCACGCCCACCGGCATGTGACCCATGGCGTCAGGCGTGGTCTGATATGAAGGGTCAAACGTGGGTGATGTCGGAGGCACAGAAGTTGCGGTGTGGCTGACGGCGTCGGACGAGTATCCAGCAGCATCACTGTGGGAGCGGTTCCTCTGATCCCTGGGCAGTGTGGGAGAGCGGGACGTCGAGACCGACTGTCTCCTCTTCCTCACGAACCGCTTGAGCATTAACTGGAGCGTCAATGCATATCGCTTGCCGGGGACTAGACGCATTGTCAACGTCAGCCAGCCAGGTATGGACAGGGAACACATACCCTCCGCCAGGAGTGCCGCAAGTTGTTCGACGGCGGTCCTGATCTCGTGAAGATTGCATTGGTCAGGGCTACACGGGACGTTAGTGGAAGGATCGCGACAGGCCCACGTCCAGAACTCACAAGAGCCGAGAAAGCCGCAGCAAGAAGGAAGCCGAAAACGTTGCAGTCGCGTGGGTGTAGTGAACCGCTGTTGAATGTCCGAATCAGTTTGAGGGTCCCCTCGCGGCAGCGTCACAGATGACGAACCGTATTTCATGCCCTCTCTGTAAGCGGGCGAGCTCACGGTAATGTCGAGGATCTGGCGTCCGATCTGAATTGACCTCACAGCGAGGTCACGTTGAGCAGGCGGCATCTTCTGCACGTCCTCCGGCCCGTCAATGCCCCGCAAAGCGGTCGCATTGTGGAACAACTCCGCGTGAAGGTGCTGGATCTGAAGGCTTTGCCGATAGAAAGCTGGCCAAAAGTGAACATTCGGCAGACGCAAAAATAGCGGATAGGACTCACCAGCATCCTCATACTTCTGCGAGAAGGCCTGATCCCAGGTCGCGTACCAATTGCGGAATTCCATATCGGCTTCGCGGAGAACGTTGAACGTAATATCGTCCACCGCGCGGTCGAACAGAGGCGACAGATTGTTGTGAACTCGTTCACGGATGGCCATAAGCTCCACCGTCGACACGAGTCGCATGTCGTCCTCGATTGCCAAGGGGTGCTGCAGAAGGAGACGACATTGCCAAATACTCTCGTCATCCTTGAGAATTGCGGGGCGACCGGTGCCGTAAGACATCCTATATTCCGTAAGCATTATGAACACTGCACGGCGTTCGAAAATAGCAATAACGTACTGGTGCTCAAAGAGGTAGAGGCAGAACCAAGTCCGAGAGGATATGACAAGCTGTCTATCCTTACTTGACGTCGAAGCCTTGCCGGCCTTCATTCTCTTAAGCAGCTCAGGCCAGGCCTTGTGCATCGCTACGGGAAATGAGATATGAGCAATTACCGCGCAAGTGGCCCTGAATTCGGCTTACAAAGTTCCATAGCCATGCGAACCGCGTGCCCGCCACTCAACCAGCCGTTGTCGGACCACCCAGAGACCAGGACTAAAGGGGGACCTGTCAGCCTACGATCATACTGTGCGATCGCTCCTGCTTACCCATTGCCTGCACGGCTTCCTGACGAGTGACGGGCGAAAAGAGAGTAGCACAAGAAATCGCCTGAACTTCTTCCAAACATTTCATGAATATGTCGCTGGGATTGCCTGTAAATGCCACACGATCAGGGTTCTCCGTTCAATGCAACGTGTTTAATGCAAGACTTACCACCCCCATCGCGGACTTTTGCCGCGACCATACAAATCACGTCGACTGCAAATGGCGACCGCTCATGGAGACCATCATATGTGTCCATACTCGCGTCGAACACGGGCAAAAACGTAGAGCAGCCATGATAGAATCTATGATCCCAACGAAGAAAGAGTCAACCACAAACGTCGTAGAGAGACACGGCGTAACATCGGAAACACGCACATTCTGAATAGCTCACGGGCTTCGGTCTCGGAAAGGATCTTCTTCGTCACCACTGCGGATACGTGGACATCATTAAGAACATCTTCCATTTGACAACAATCATAGCTTCATTACCATCGGGGAACGTCGTCGATCTCGGCGGGGCATGGTACACCTTCCTCCGCTTCGTCGGACGGGGTTGCCTCGGCTCGGGCGAGCTCGTCCGAGCGCGGCTCGGAGCTTCGCTCTCCCCTCCGTTCTCCTGCAGAGCACGGAAAAAAATTCCAGGTCAGCGGACAACAGGAGAGCCGTCTCGCTCTCGAGGACAGGAACTGACCTTGGCGGCCCGCTCGATTGCAACATCGGCCAATCCTCGCAAGACTTCCCAAGGGGCAACCAAGCCAGAAGCAGGGAGTTCGCCTCCGTCGTCTTCCGCTTCCGACGAGTCAGCACTGGTAACGGTGGACGAGGGAGGTGCGCCGCGTTTGGTTCCCGCTGATGTGCCTTCCTGTGGGCGCGCTCTTGAATCGGAGGCATTGTACCGCATCGAAGACACGTTGGTGGGTTGAGACCGCGGGGGACCCATTGAGTCGATACTTGAGAAGGGAGGAAGACTAGGACCATGAGCACCGGGATGCGGGTGGCCCGGAGCGCCGTTATACATTGCTTGTGGATGAGAATCGGGACCTGCAGGACGAGCATTCTGTGGCTGCGTATACATGGGGGGATGTCCTTCTCTGTGCGGTTGGCGCACTGCTGAGTTTGCCATCGGATGAGCGGAGGGTACAGTGCTAGTCACTACGGACAAGAGTCGGCACCAAAATTTACCATGCGCACGAAAACACGCACCTGTCGACGGCGTAGATACCGCCGGAGATCCTAATGATTGCGCACCCGGCGAATGGTGGGCAAATGGGGGAGGAGGGTAGGGAGAACGCGACGCCAACGGAACACCACTGCGCAAGTGCGCTGCAATTTCCATGAGAGTCGCCTGGATTGTATTTTGCGTTGACCGGATATCGGCGACATGGGCTTCAAGACTTCGTATACGTCTGCCCGGCGCCGTTGAACGCGACTGGACAACCAAAACGCGAGGGAGGACTCACTCCAAGCCGGCTTCGCCTGTCAAACTCGCCTCCCTAGTGGGCTTCTCGAAAAGGCACTCTAAACCAGCATGGCGGCAGCGTCTGCAGGGCGGATTCTCCGCGCCCTCGCATCGCATTTTCTGCTTACGACAGGCATTCTAGGGGATAATGGAGTGAGCGTGCCGCGATCGGGGGCGGGGAGGACCCAAAATGTGGGACTCACACATGCACCTAGAATTATTGCGGTGAATACGGTCCGAATGAGCGTGACGGAAGGATAGAAAAGGCTACGTACGAGGCACCCTGTTCAACGTCCTCACCACAGGCTTCTGCTCGGGTTTCTGGCCCGACTTCGGGTCAGCGCCGTCGACATCTTCCTGCTTCTTCACGCCCATGCTGAGGGCGGCGCTGGCGCTGGTGCCGGGGTCCATGGATCAAGCTGCGATCGATGTTGCGATTTGGGCCGGGTTGGAGTGGGGTGCGGGGGACGACGCGCCGGGGTTGGACGGGGGAAGGAGGAGGCGGGACGGAGACGGAGATGGGGGACGGGGGACGGGGTGATGGGGAGTCGGAGGCGGAGGAGGGAGAGGAGGATGGAGGAGAGCGGGGCAAACAAAGCCAAGCTTGCTTTGGGCTGGGAGCGCGGTCCACGTTCCCCTCCCATTTTACCGCCCTTCCCAGTGCCCTTCATCTCCCACTCGTCGCCCTCTTCCTGCCACCAAAACCGATCTGCTCGCGTTCCAGAACAGCGGCATCTCTACATCGCTGGGAACGCACCCTCCGCTGGCCTATCGCACCCTCTTTCCGTCGCCCTCCAAACTCTCCGCTCGCCTCAATCCTTGCGATCTGCGCTTTCCATCTCCGGACGGAACTCCAACCTTGCACCTGCGTTTTCTCCCCAGATACCTCGCACATGCAACCTAGAAGGCGGTCGGCGTTCCTGTTTTCGTACCCAGAACTGGCCCATCTCCAAGAAGCTCGCCACGAGTCACCCTCCTCCGGCTTCTCTGTCAGAACCTCTCTTGGCCCCAGTCTGATCTCTCGCCAGCATCTTGCAATTGCTCAGCCGCGGGCCCTGGGAATGGCGCGGCATACCTCCTCTAGATAAACTCCACCTTCACAGGCAGCACGCCTGGTGTTTTCCCTCATACCCTGCACTTGCCTGCAGCCTTGGGTTATGGGGCTTTCCCCAGCCTTTGACGGCAGGCAACTGCGCGCACCCATTCTGAATCATCTACTCAAGACGGATGGTGGCGCAACCATAGGCCTCGCAGTAGTTATGGCAATTCTCTTGGTATGTTGGCCGAGTATCGGGCTATGTATGTCATCTACGACTCGTCAATGACACTCATGTGCTCGACCCACTTTTCGCCAATCCTTCACGATTGGCTTAGAGGACGAACATGCCTCGAGCGTTGCGTGCATCACCTTCTCTCGCCTTGAGCGGCGACTCACTCATGGGCTGATATCGGAAGTATTACGCCGACAGATTTACCTGAGATTCATCTGGTTGCTGATAACGCTATTCCGCCGGTCACCTCTGAAGCCGAGGTGAGCGGTACATGAGGATGGTGTTGGTGGTCAGCGTGTTGTGCCCGGAAATCGACTTGGTCCACCAGACTTGGGTCGGCGGCCGGGGCTTACAATGGAGGACTGGCAGCATTGTTACGTTGTACGTGTTGTCCACAAGTTAGGATGCCTTCCTGTGACGTTGTCCCGACGTGCACGAGTTATTTTGCTGCAGTCGCCCGGAAAGTGACGGCGCGGACTCGGAGAAGTCATCCCGCCTCATCCCGCCCGCTCCGGCAGACGGGCGCTCCGTTGAGTGTGCTGAGTGCTGCTGAGTGCCTGGAGCTGGTCGTCCGCATCCGGCGGCGTCTTGCCTTGGGCCAGCGCCCGCCCGGCCGTCGTGCACCGCTTGCCGGCACTCGCTCTCGCTCACACTCGTCCACGTAGCCTATTTATCACCAAAACTCGCACAACGGGCCGCTCTCTCATATCTAACCGCCACCTCCGACCACGTCTTCAACGAGCGAACAGCGAGAACGCAAACATGTTGATGTCGTTCATCTCCCATGTTCTGAGGTGTGTGCTCGCGTGACATGCAGATCCCCCATGTCCATTCGCATGACCCTTACGCGCGTGTAGTGCCTGGTTCGCCTTCCTCCTGCCTAGCTACGGCACATGGAAGGCCCTCACACACCGTCCTCTTGCCGAGCCGGACCTCGAGAGGTGGTGCATGTACTGGTCTGTAGTCGGTGCCTTCGTTGCGGTCGAGTACGTGACGGGCTTCATCCTGGACTGGTAAGTGCCATGCCCCTCTCCGCGCGTCTCTCGCATCCCACCATCCAACACACATCCATTCATTCAGGGTCCCTTTCTACTGGGAGGCGCGTACTGTATTCCTGCTCTTCCTTTCGCTTCCCCAAACACAGGTGCGTTAATGTCCGATAGCCTTTCCGAGGGTCCCTCTAACGCGTGGTGGTCAATCTAGGGTTCCACCTGGGTCTACCAGACCTACTTCCACCCCTTCCTCACCAAGAACCAGGCCGACATTGACGCCAACATCGCCGCGGCCCAGAGCAACGCCCTGTCCTTCATACAGTCTCGCGCCCAGGTCTTCTGGCAGACCTTCTGGGACCTCGCCACCAAGAACCAGGCACGTGTTGCTACCGCGGGCGGCGCTCCTCAGCCCGGTGCTGCTCCTTCCCCCCCTCAGCAGCCCCAGGGTGCTGGGAACTACGCTGACCTCGCGCGCGGCCTGTGGACCTCGTACGGCTCTTCTCTGATCGGAGCATTCCAGCAGGCTGCCCGTCCGGCCACTGGCGGCCAGGGTGCCGCTGGCGCTGCTCCTTACGATGTTGGTTCCTCGACTGGCGTCCAGGCCCACTCCAATTCGTTCTCCTCGGAGATGGCCAACAACTTCTCTCCTTCCTCATCTGCGTCCAACAAGCCACCTTCGTTCCCTGAGCCTCAGGTTCCCGCTGCCTAGAGAAGTACTCCGCTGGCTAGCAGCCGTAGAACATGCTTCGAGGAATTGTATCTCAAACGAGCACGGACTTTCTCCTGTTCTTCCATCGATCTCTCGTAATCGTCTTCGTGGCACTGTGGCATTGTGGATTCGCCAATACACCCTCTCCTGGGCCTAGAACACATTAAGCAACAACAGCAGAGCGTAAGATCGGGTGTATATAGATCTGTCAAATCCTCCCCCGTCCCTCAATAATCCAACATTTGGACGTCGTGGTAGTGAATGTCTCTGGCGTGTTCAACAACATCCTAGTGACTGTAGTTAATAGTCTGCCACAATAGGATTCAAAGTGAGCGGTACCTGAGCAGTCGCGAACGTTTTGTTGCACATATGCTCCCCAGAAACGTTTTCACAGACAAAATAGTGTCCTTCCAGTGACGGAGAAAAGCGTGTGGACTCGGAAAGACTGCGAGGCGAGGCCCTCTCGTCGCTGTCGCTGTCACTCGAGCTTGAACTTGAGCTTGGACTGCTTCCATCATCTGGGTCCGGCACGTAGTCCCCATCCTCCCCATCCTCCTCGGCCCAGTTCGTGGCCGTGCCAATGATCAGCATCTTCTCGACCTTCCTCCTCATCTCCATGTTCTCCCTCCTCAGCTGCGCGTTCTCTTCCTGCAGCTCCGGCTCCCGAGCCGCGCGTGCCCGTACCTCGTCGTTCGTACGATCGTCCTTGTCCGTGAGGACCTTGACAAGTGCGGTAAGCCGTTCGACCTCAGCCTTGAGCACCGCTACTTGTGCGGTGAACGTCGCCTTGACCATCACGACGCCTGCCTGGGCCCGGCCCTCCGCGCGCTGTCTGCCCTCCTCGAGCTCCGTGTTCTCCTTTGCGAGGCGCTGTGCGTGCGTGGACGCGTCGTCGTAGAGCTTCCTGAAGAGATCGCGATCATCCTCGATGCTTTTGACGCGGCCTTCGTAGTCCTGGCTCGTCTTCTTTAGGCGTTCTGAGAGCTCGGCTACCTCCTCTTCATGTCGCTGCCGAGCGCTGGCCAGGTCTTCCTCGAGCGCGGAGAGGCGTTGCTGCAGAGCCGCGAGCTGCTCCTTATCGTGTATGTCGCACTCCTGCATTGCCGGGTGTTGATGCTGCGCCATTTCGAGCTTCTCTTTCTCCGCCTCGATCGCTTCGACCTCCACCTGCAGCTCCACGAGCGCGCCCTCGAGTTGTGACACCTGCTCGTTGCGCTCCTCGAGAGACTTGTTCAGTTCTCGGATCTGCGATTGGTGCTGTGCGCGTTGCTACATGGAAGGCCATGAGAACAAGACATGAAAATGAGTCACGATCGAGCCGATTGCAATAAATGATCAAGACGGGCTGCATACATTGTCATTGTCCGCGGTCAACTGCGTCAGCTGTAGCTGCAGCTCCACCAGTTGGTTCTCAAGTAGTGTTATCTGCTCCGTCTTCTCCCCAGACTCGGCGCGCAGTGCTCCCAGGTCTGCGTCGAACGTCGCGCGACCCTATGTACACCGCGACACATCAGCGAATCGCGTTAGCGGCGCGAGAACCCTTTCATACGCGACGCACCTCGGCGTTCTCGTGTTCGAGCTCCGTTATGCGGGTCTGGAGCTCTTCAACCTGGCACTCAAGCTGCATCAGCTTCTCGTCCTTCTCTTCGAGAACAGCGTTGAGTTCCGCTATCTGGCTACTGCGGATAGAGGGTTGCTGAAATCATGTTAGCCCAGTCTAACACGTAGGACGTAATAGAACGATCATGTCCCCTAACCTGCGATACGCCATCCACATCCGCCCGTTGTGTGGTGCTCGTGGCCGGGAGCTCCTGTGAACCCGAGACCTCGGGAGAGATAGGAACGTCTCTACGGGGTTCCTCCTGCTTAAATGAAAGAACGTGGTTTCATTCTGCCCCGTGGTTTTCCGTGTGTCGATGAGACGCACCTTCGTCAAAATTTGGTTCATCACTTTCCGTGGACCACCGTCAGCGTCTGGTGGAGTCAGCTCCGGGCCCAGAGAAAGGTCCGGACCGTTGTCGCGCACAGAATCCGAGGGTTCTGCAGGCTGCTGAGCCCCACCATCCCAGTCCATGAAATGGTCCATCTCGTAGTCTTGAGTGAAGTCCTCGATCATATCCTGAGTGAGAGGTTGCGCGTCACGCCTTCTCCGACGCGTATCTTTCTCAGGGGAGCTGAAATCTTCGATCTCGTCCTCCTGGGGCAGAAACCGGTGAAAGGCGGAAGGAGAGAGTTGAGGAATGGGCTTGAGCTCCTTAGACTTCCCTTTGCGCTTGCTCTTCATCTTGGAAATGAGGGAGACACTTCCAGGACGGCTACTCGATCCACGAGAGCGTCGTACAGGTGTGCGCAGGATGTTGACATCAGAAACAAGGTCGTGCTGACTGGGATCATATGCAGGTTCGTCGACATTTTCTTGAGTCTCCCTAGCTTGGGTCTCGGGGACGATCCCGAGCCGACTGAATGTATCGTTTGCAAACGGTCGGCTATGTCGCTGAGCTGGCTTGGAAGGACCGGGTTCTGGTCTCTTCTCCAACTCCGGCTCCAGTCCCAGCTCTGGCGATACCGTACGTTGGTCATGAGAGGCTGAGGTTAGCGAGGGGTTTGGTGGCGATGACGGGAGGATACCCGCCGCTTCTTGCGTGTTCTCCTCCTCCTCCTCCATGAGCAACCTCCTGGTCTCGATAGTCAGATGCGACGGCCGAGAGCCAGGAACGTTGAGCGTCTTGAAAAGTCGCGACGCCTCTTCCTCCTCGGTGCCGTCCGAGTCCGAGCTTGATTCGGGAGATGGTCGTCTGGAGCTCATGAGCCCCCGCGATGAGGAACTAGACTTCGAGGGTCCTTTCTCCTTAATGGCGTTGGACAAGCCCGGAGCATTGACCTTCGGACACGGCTCGTGATCGGGCGAGGACGAGCGCTGCCTTGGGGGAGCCTTTGCTATTCGCTTCGCTCGAGGTGGTTGTCGCTTAGGAATGGGTGTATTGTGAACGTGCTGGGGGGAAGGTTGTGGGGTCGGTGCGACCTCGCGACGTCGTTTCAGATGGCGTGGAGGGCCAACTTTGGTGGTAGGCACTGCGTATTCGACGTGTTCTTCCTCATCCACCGCTTCCTCTTCTGACTCGACCTCCGCAACGTTCCGCTTCCCGACCGTTGAAAGAGACTGTTCTCGGTTCCTATAACCGCCTGGTGTCGAGCTGGGCTCACCCCCCTCGGCTTCCTGGCCCCTTCCCCCTGCCGTCCTTCCCAGCCTCTTTGGTCCAACCATCTCATCCCTTGAGTGCGGTTCAACCGAGTGTTGAGATGGTGGTCGTAGAACCTCTACCTCAAGTTTCCTCTTCTTGCGGGGCCTGGATGTCCCCGCGATTGGAATATCCACTTCCGTGTTATAGCTTGCGCGCAAGTTCCTCCGTCGTTTTCGCGTAGTCGGGGAAATCTCAGGCGAGGCAACGGGGCTTGCACGAGAGCTCGATGCCTTAGCACACAGACGTGTGCTTGAGGGCGAGATGGAAGCATCTAAGACGGACTGACGCGTCCGTCGCGTCGTGGACGTGGTAGGCGCGCTTCCTACACGCTTCGGAGTCTTGGAGGAGGTGGAAGAACCTCGAGCGTTGGCGACGCCTGTGCTACGGTAAGACGCCACAGCCGCGTCCAGAGGAACGAGAGAGACGCACCAGACTTCCTTCTCTTCTTAGCCTCCTGCTTGCGTTTCCACTCAAGGATGAGATCGTCGGTCGTGTCTTTCTTGAAGACCCAGCTGTCGGGCCAGGGCTTCCCCGTCGACTTGTCGATGCCTGCCCATTTCACGAGATATCTCTTGCCCTTCTCGGCGAGGATCTCCACGACTTCCCAAAGCTCCCCTTCGCCGTCTGGGTCGAATTGCGTCTGGTAGGGTTCGATATCAGGAGGCGAGGCAGCTTCTACATCCGACATAGCATGTGAATCGAGGAAGTGAGCAGCGAGGATGGGGAACAATGCCAAGGGTGCAGAGCCCAGCGAGTGTGGCGGCAATTCGCGTGGTTGAGCTTGGGCGCTTCGGATACTCCGCCATCCAGACGCCGAGATCTCAGATCTCCACAGAGATATCGATCTGCTACTTAACACTGCCCGACAAGTGCTTACTCCAGCGACGCAGTTTTACTATCAGGCAGCGGGTCCAGACAAGCCACGACACACGCTTCTCGTTTACGTCCAATGTAGAAGTGAATAAGTTATGTCTACACGAAACAAGTAGCGTACACCAAACAGTCTACGCCGTAACGCGATGCCTCTTGAATGCACCCTCCACGTCCACCGCGGAGTACTCCAGGGTCACTCCCGTCTCCTTGTAGCACTGGGTGATAGTCTTGTTGAACAACCCGGTGATCCGCAAGAGCTCCTCCTCGCATGCTTTCCAGACGCCGACCATTACGGTACCCGGGGCGATTCCGGTGCTCACACTCGCGTCCTCGCTCGTCGTCTTCTCGGATGCCTCGTCGAAGTGCTTCTCGACACGCTTGAAGAGGGCATCGACATACTTTCGAATATCTTTCGCATTATACTCTTTGACGACCTTCTTGAGCGCCGACTTTGAATAGCTGCTGTTTGACGAGATTTCGGAAGGAGCTGTAGTCTTGAGCAGTCGTTCGACACCCTCAAAGTATTCCTGGCCATGGGGATTAGCGTAACGTCAACCACGGCACTGGGACAAACTCACGATGATCTTTGCAAACGGTCTCCGTAAGACGATCTTGACGTACGCGTTGAGGTTCTCTTCGTAGACTGCCTCGGCACGTTTCAAGAACACAGCGACAGTACCAATCTCGATTTGCGAGATCTCTGCGACGAAGAAATGCATGTTCTCTGCAACCTGTGGTCAAACCAATGCGTTTGCGGGGCGGACGGAATAGAAAAACAGACCGATGAGGATCACATGGTAGTTGAGCTGACCCTTGTCTTCCTCATCGCCGCCCATCTTCGCCATCTGCTTTAGCGCGTCGAACATCGCCTGGACAATCCTGTCATATGCAGCGTCGACGCTCTGTCGGATCTCGAGCGTGTCCGAGCCAATGACCTGCATCTCGACGCGGCTGATGTACGTTGGGAAGTACTTGATGAAGGGCGCGACCCCTTTCCGCTTCTTGCTGGTGAGCTTCGTCTCTTCGATGGATTTGATTTGATCGTTCTGGGAAACTTCGGGTTGAGCCGGTCTTCAACAGTCAGTAGGAGGGTCTGACGTACCACGCGACGCTCGAATAAGGCCTTGAGACGGGTATGCTGCTTCTCGAGCAGCGACAGAAGGAAAGTATTGCCACGCTCCTCGGCTTCCGATTGGAACTTCTCAAGTGATGCAAGCATACCCACAACTTGCCTTGAAACTAGGTATTAGGTGATTAGAAGATGCGCACCACACGCAGACTCACAGGCTGTCTCGAGCTATGGCGTTGTCAAGCCAAGCCTTGAGTTCCATGGGTAAAAACCCAAAGATAAGGTCCATGGCTCCGCGAACAAGCTTAGTCGTTGCTTGGCTGAGCCCAGCCCATCTTGCAGCCTGACGGCGGAAATAGTTCTCGAGACCCATGTAGTCGGCGAACGTCTGCGCCGCATCATCTAGCTGCAGGAACCTCGCAATCCAGCCTTCCTCTGCGTAGATTGTACGAGCAAGTTGATCAAGCACCGTGCTTAATGCCTATGCAACGCGTAGGTCACTGAACGTTTTTACGCATCTCACTTCGAACTTACCTCGGCGGCGCGGATTTCGCCATCGCTTGCTTCTTTCTTTTCCCGCCGTTCGAGCGGAGAGCGAACGATCGTCCCTGCGCGACGCATGCCCTGGGCTGCCTTGGCTGCGTTGCTTGTCGGAGTTGCACCAGAAAAGCCTACTCAGGCACGTTGAGAAGATGTGGTTCTGCACATAAGGAACGCCTACCTTCAGCTTCCTCTTCAGTGGGCGCTTTCTTAACCATGCCGCTGTAAGTCGAGAGCAACGCCCTGATTTGGACCGCATGCAACTCGCTAGCGGCGGTGAAATATGCCTGACCAGAGGATGAGAACATGTGGCATCTTTACGACACGATTGTACTCACTGCACAAATCTTTGCGTACGCGTTCTCGTCCATTTCCTTGAGGTAAAGCAGCAGACCACGGTATCGTTCGAGATAGGTTTCAAGATTCCTGTGGTCCTTGAGAGAGATACGGCCCCGCACAGACCTCGCAATGCCGTCGTCATCGCCCAGCAGCATCTTGCCCTGTGCGGTGAAGACGATAGACAAGTAGTCCAAAACCCGCTTGCAAAACTGAGCGTTGTAACCCCTGTATTCGTCCAGTCGCTCCATAGTGGCCGCCATATCTGCAATACGTATGAATACGTGAATCATCCATCGCATTGCAAACCAGGGCTTTACCTCGGTCTCGCCCAGCTAACAAAGCCTTGTAGAGTACTGTGACCGACGTCTCCAGGTTCTTGATACTCGATGTTTGCTCCAACGACTCCTGTGTGAGCGCGAGCAGAGAGTCTGAATTGACTTGGACAGTTTGCTACAATCAACACATTGAGCTCCGTGGTAAGAAACTCATTGGGCATAACGAAATTTACCAATAGCTCTTCAAGCTCGTTCAGAAGTGCTCGCTGATTCTGCGTCTGGACTTGAAGACCGCGGCCTTGACCCTGGATGTACGCAATATCGTCGTTGACAGCCTACCAAGCACGTCAGTCACCAGCAGTCGTCACTCAATTTAATAAAATAGCTGACATTCAGGTGTATCTTGTACGAAGACATCACGCTTTCCATGTTGTCTAGCTCACCGATCGCATCGTCCAAGAACTTGAGCACGGTAACTATCCGATCGTCGCTCTCGATGAACGAATGGATGTTCGCCTGTCGCAACCAAGCGTCAGCGTCAGGAATAGGCACGCGAGGCCGCCACACGAACCTTGTCCAGCGCCATGAGCTCGTCGACAAGCCTCGCCTCGATCTGTTCAACGGTGCCCGTCAGCGCCCGGCGTCCGAGGATGTCGTCGCTCGCCCACTCGTAGCCTTCGAGCATCTCCTCCACGCTCTCGAGCGTCGCACGCGCGCTCTCGTCCTCGACCTCCCTCGCGCCATCGCGCTCCTCGTCGACCACCTCATGAAGCACAGCGTCCCCAGAGAGCACGCGATTGAGCGTCGCCTGGTTCGGTGGGTCGTAAAACGAGACACGGATGTTCTCACGCCGCTGTCCCGAGTCTGGCGTCTGCTCGATGGGACTTCGTGATAGCTGTTGTGGCCGCGCGGAGGGGGTGGGCGTGATAGATTGCGCGATGGAGGGCGTCGGTGTGATGGACTGGGCGGAGACAAGCCCGCCCGGGGATACACCATACGCGGACATTGGCGATGGCTGCAGTGTCGACGAAGCTGGCGACCCCGCTCGGGAAGGAATTTCCAGGCCCCCTGAACCACGAGCAGAGGCGAATCCATTCGTATACGGACCTTGTGACTCTGACTGGACTGTTGTGGCAGAAGATGGATACATAATTGAAGGCACCTGGCTGGACGTTGTCGCAGCGGAAGTCCTGCTAGATGTAGAGGTGTCGACCGTAACGTTGGATGGGAGCCGGGCGTGTCGGGGCCGTAGCGCACTCGGGGGCGGCAATTGGTCCCGTGAAGGCGTTGGCGGTCGTGGTCGAGAGGGGGTTGAAACCCTTTCCATGGCTGCAGGAGGTGGTGCCCTTGAAAGATCCGGAGGGTCTGCAGAGACCGGACTTCGGGGTCGGCGGGCTCTTGAGGTAGACCGGGAGACACCAGGTGTTGAGGGTTGGTGATTCGAGACTCCGCTCACTCTGCCGTTCGCGTATGGTGATGATTGGGTCGAGTCTGGATACCCGTTGGGACCAGCGGCAGCTCTGCGAGGGGTCATTGGAGGGAGGGGTGCACCATTGGTCGGAGTAGGGGCACGCTCCATGCGGTTGAAGGTGAGCGGTGGCGGCCTTGATGCTAGTGAGGTAGAGCTCGGGGGATTGAACGCTTACAACAAAAGAGGTAACGTACAGGATTCATTCATGGAATCGCGCACACCAACAAGCTCCAAGGGGGCGTTTTCGCCGGTGATAGAACGAAAGAGCTGTATTAGGTCAGAAATGAAGTTGCTTTGATCCTGCTGATTCTCTGTCTGCCACCGGTAGGTCCGGGACATGGTAACATTAAATGCGAGCGGCTGCAACAGCAGCGCATTTGCGGGTCGCGGTGAGGATCTTGTGCGAGGAAGCACTTGACAGAGCGACTCACATTGAGCACTTCAACCCCACGTAGCTCAGATAACTTCCATGTCTTGCCCACAGAGAACGAGCCATTCGAATTCAACTTAGATTTATGGATGAAGCCTGCCCCACTATTGGACTCTGGGAAGATTATATTAACAAACAAGCAGATCGGACGGCGGCGAGGACGTACTGGAGAGAATAATATAGCGGGGTTTCTTGCCACCCTCGTCCGAGGCATCCTCCTCCCAGATCTTGACATGAGCAACATAGGTCTCCTCCACCAGCTTGGTAGCGAATACGGAGGAAACAATCCTCTGGCGAACAGAGCCGCCGTCCGGCATCCTGAGCTTCCCCAGATAGAAAGAGCGGGACCAGAAAGATGTGGAAGCACAGAAAGCGAATGGACAGTCGCAGAAAGGATGGTTAACGCTGCCCAGGTGGACGAGGACCAATGCCGAGCTCCTTCAAGCTGACTTGGACCATGCACTGCGACACAGCAGGCACGTGCAACGGAACGGTTGTGAGTTGGGAAGCCAATTGGTCCTAGGCGCCCTCGCGCACAGGCATTGACGCCCACAGAAATGGAAATCCGGTTGCCCCACTGCGACAGGGGAATCCAGTGACTCCGATTCCTCTAATCGCTCTGATTATGTGGCACTCTAGTCTCTCATTTCTAATGGTTCGTAATAGTCTGCATTCTTTCTGCCTAGACCCCATAATCGCCCAAAGATTCCAAGACGCTCACTGCTCGCCTTCCGAACCTCCCCATTCTGCATCACTTCGTACCGCTGCCCCCTCCATTCTACTTCATTCCCAACGATGGCAGCAATCCAGATCGGTAGCGCCAATAACTCCCGCAATGCCCATGCGCCAATGAATCGCCAGCGTTTGTCCGTAGGAACAGCGTGTCCAGCCAACGAGGCGAGGACGTCCATGTCAATGTAGAGCCAGGCGAGGAAGTGTACAGGCAGGAAGATGATGGGGGATAGGCGCAGGAGGTAGTTGAGACCAGACGCTGCAAGGATACCGACGAATACGGACTCCGTCAGTGGTTCTACGAGGGTAGCAGCGAGGACCATCCGTTTGCGTACCCGGACCCAACGGATACGACGGGCGATGTAGTCCATGAGGGTCATGTCACCGACGGCGTTCCTCGCGACATCGCAGGACATATCATGCCGGAGACCGAGTTCATGCCACAAGGCCCCAGCAATCATGTTGTCCTCTGCCAAGAAGCGTCCGAAGGCCGCAAGACCTCGCTCTCCAGGTTGGCAGCCACCGTCTGCAGCATTGGGTATGGGTTGGAGAGAACCGTCTACGCGCTCGAGGTCGGATTTGCGGTACAGACAGGACTTGCCAACAACGCAGGAGTCAACCGCTACGGTGTTGATCGCAATGTACATCTTGGCATGGTTGGTGTTAAGGAAAGCTTCCTCCACGGATGAGCCGGTGGAGTAGCTTGTGACCCAAGCAAAGGGAACGTGGTGTACGACGCCAATAGGGCGCGAAGGGCGAGGCGCGGCTGGGGGAGGGTTGAGGATGTCGACTGCTCGTGCAAGAGTACCTCGGTCGACCATAACATTTGAGTCCAAAACCCAGAGGATATCATGAGCGGCCTCGCGGTAACCAGTCATCAGATTGTTAACCTTCGGGTTGACACCCACTGCCAGCCCTCGACCTACATAGAACCATGAGAGGAGATGACGAGGATGGAGTGAATGCACGTCTTACCTGTGGATATGCGGGCATTCACATCGGGATATTTAGCCATGAGGTCCCGGACGACACGGAGGGCCTGATCATCCTCATCATCAACGCAGAAGAATATCTCGTAGTTCGGGTACTCCTGGGTGAATGTTGACTCCAGGTTCTCGTAAAGGTTCGTTTCAAGGCCTTTGAGAGGTCGTAAAATGGTAACTCCGGGCACCGAGGACGCGGGCGCGGAAGCCAAGGGAGAACGGGGCCGCAGTCGGAATCGCTTGCGACTGTAGATCGTAAGCGACTGATGGAGGCAGGAGACGAAAGTACTCACGCAGCTACACAACCAATGATACCGACATTCCATAGAATGGCGTACCACGCCACGCTCAGCGAAGCGAGGGAAAGTTTGAAGATGTCTCGAGATGGGGCGTCGGTGGACATTAGTGCGGAGGCTGGACGCGAGAGGCTTAGCCCCTTGGGAGGGTCAGTGGTTACACCGCCCTCAACGATAGCGATAGACGTGTGGTTTGGGTGAGAATAGGCTGAGGCAAGGCGGCGTACGATGCCGCTGGGTGGCTGCGTCGAGCCTGTCCGCGCCGAAATCAAGCCGAAATCGGAGAGACTGGGAACGGAGTCTGCGGACCGTCGGCTCGCTTGACAATTGATCCACAGTCACAACGTGACGATACGCGATGTGCAACGCGACGCGCCTGCCTCCAACACGACATCACTGCCATCACGCCCACTTCATTGACCCAAGTCGCCTCTTATCCTCCTTCACCAGCTGCTCTGCGCCTGCAGCTTTAATTACTCTGAACATCTTCTCTCTCTCGACGAAATGGAATGGAAGGCTCCATTCAAGCAGGGCATATCAAGTTTCCGTGCCGGAAAGCACGACGACGCGATTGTTTCGTTCTCCGAGGTAGCTTTCCAGCCTACCTCATACCCATGTGCACATCTTAAATCCCTCTTTCTTAGGCATTGAGACACGGAGGTGATGCCGCCACTATCTGTGATGCGCGTGCGGCCGTGTACCAGAAACTAGGCAAGCTGAAGGAAGCTCTAAAGGATGCCAAGGCTGTCATTGACTCGCAACCTGGTCGATGGCAAGTGAGTGCTGCGCCCAAGCCCTTCCTGCATCTGTTCACACTCCACGTCAGGGCTATGCACGGTCTGCCCGACTCTTCCAACAAATTCGAAAGTTCGACGCCGCTTCACGGATGGTCGACCTTGCCCTCGAACGCATTCCATCGAAACAGAGTTCCCGCCGAGATGAGATGCTCGTACTTCAACAAGAGATCGAATCTTCCCGCGAACAGGCTGCGAAAGAGGCCGCACAACTTGCGTCTCTGCGAGCGTACCACTTCGGCAAGGTCCCTATCGAGATCGCCAACTCCGTGTTTTCTTGGGTGCTTGCCGAGGACCCCGCATATGTCGTTATACTGGCCCAGGTGTGCAAGAACTGGCGTTCCGCCATCCTCGGTACGCCCGCGTTCTGGAGCTCCCTCGTAGTCAAGGACAAACATCCTGCGCGTAAGATCAAGGTCTGGAAAGAACGCTCAAAGAACACGATCCGACAACTCTCGTTAACCGACGACTTCAGTCCAACACCATCCGTTCTTGAAGAGCTCGGCAAGCTATCTCTCAACTCGCTCACCACTCTTAGGCTGGAGAATTTCCCGATTCCCAAGCTTCGTGTTCACCTCCCGTCCATCGGCGACCAATGCTTACAGACTCTTCGCGGTTGGCATAGCGGAAATGCCTCTATCCTCGTAGTGGAGTTGCGGTGGGACAATAAGACACCATACTTTTCTCCCAGCACACTGGATATTGACCCTAACGTCGGTTCGAGAATCGACTGGGCTCAACTTTCAGATAGCCTCACGGACTTGCGGTCGTGCTACTTCAAGGGCACGCTCGGCGAGCATGACTGGCACCACCTCCTCTGGCTCTTGCACAGGAACCCCAACCTGGCTGATCTGGAAATCTCTCTTTGGCTTCCACTGCACACAGATCCTCCACCCAATCGAGAGCTGCCTCCCATAATCGTCATGTCGAGACTCTCCACTCTCAAACTCAAGGCATCCGTCCCCGAGCGATTATTTTCAGTCCTCTCATTCCCGTCCCTCAAGTCCGTCGACATATCCCTTTGTCGGGGAACTCTCAACGGCACCTTACAACACCTCGCTGATGGAAAGGCCGTGACACTCACTTCTCTCGCAGTTCGGAGCGCAACATTCGACCCGCAACTCATGGTCTGCGCATTGGCGACGACGCCCTCATTGGAATCCCTTCAGCTTTCCGCTATCGGAGGCGACGCAGTCAAGATCGTCCTCGAGGCCCTCGCACGTCTCCAACCATCCCTGTCCAACGACGCTGCACTCCCGCAGCGTACGCCTTCACGCATATACTGTCCAGTCCTTCGCACCCTCGACTGTTCTCAGAACCAAACAATTCGGGGTGGGGAGCTCGTCCGTTTGGTCAAGCTACGCATAACGGAGGCAGAGAAGAGCGCTGCGGGAGACGAAGGAGAGTCGGCGCAGGCTGTCGCTGCGTGCGTCAAGCCCCTGCAGACGCTGATCGTGGATGGCTGCCCGATGCTTGACTCGGAGGTGTTGCCGTGGCTGCGGGAGAAGGTCCCTGCGATCAGTTGTGTCTACATGACAAAGAAGGCTGCTGGATGGAAGCGCTGAGGACGCAAAGGACGGAATGGGTGGCGTAGCTGGTATGTAATGATTCTCCGATGTTGATAATGCGCCTGTGCTTACTACTGAGCCCGTACTACAGGTGCTCGTCAGCATCGGGGACTTCATATATCCGCCGTGGGTGGCTGGCTACTGTAATTCTGTAAGCCCGAAGAGCTCCACTGTGTTCTTCCATGCTTTCTCTGTGACCTTTTCGAATGAAACGCCTTCGTTCAGTTGGTGGACTACCCACGCGACGCCGCCAACCGCCGTGGGCTCGTTCCGGCCCTTAACCGGTCTACCGTATACGAAGGATTCGGGCTTCGTCGCCTGTGGGAAGTAGAGCGAGTTCAGGGAAGGCGGCAGAGTTGCGAGATGCTTCTTCGACGCATGGGTGGACGTCATGGAGCACCACGGCGCATCTATGTAGATCGTGAACACGGGGATTGGCAGCCCGAGAAACCGAAAAAACTCACCAGTCTCGATCATGATCCACTCTAGGCGGATGCTTTTCACTGCAGCGAGGTTATCCTCGGTTTTCATGCTACAGCCGTTCACGCTATAGGGATACTTCGATCAGCCCCGATGCTTCTGACTTTGGAATGCCAAAGATGGTGGTAACCTGATGTGGAAACCAATGTCCATCTGGCAAATACAGTGAGCAGTCTGTTGAACCACATCTCCTTAGCAAACGTACCAGTTCTTCGGCTTCCTCAGGTGTTCCGGTGAAGCTATGGACCACACCACCCCTGCCACCGACCTCCTTACCTCCGTCCTTGTCGTACCCTTCTTCTCGAAGTATCTGTAAGAAGTCCTGGTGCGCAGAACGAGAGTGTAGGAACAACGGCAGGTGGTGCTTCTTTGCTAGAGCTAGCTGCGAACCTATTCACGTCCGCGGAGATAAACAAGTGTCAGCGTAACAAGCCTGACGAATGGACTACCAAAGCTGGTCCTACGGAAATGGCGACGCTGAACCTCGGCGGGAGCGAAGTGCGTACGGTCATAGTCTTAAACAAACGGAGCACGGTCAGATTGACACCTAGAATGACGCAATGATATATTACGTATACCTAAACCACACTCGCCGACCGCGACCACTCTACCTTTCCCAGCAAGGTTCGCAGCGATGAGGTTATCGAGTTCCTCCAAGTACGCCACAGGGCTTCCGCGGAATTGGTCAAACTGGCTTGATCGGGTTGGGTGGCATCCCACCGTGGCATAGAATCAAGCTGGCTGGCCAATTCTAATGCCTCCTTAGACTACCCCCAGTGAGGATCATGCTCTTGACACCCGCTGTTCGACAGCGTTCGAGCATTGCTTCCATGTCGTCTGTACACAGATCCTCAGAAACGCTGATCCCTTGCACGGAGTCTTCATCTGCTCACCGTCATGTTTCTGCTTGCCATGGTAGTACCCGCGGAACACAGGATCGGTCAAGTTCACTTGTTGTATCGACGTCAACTGGACATAGTGCATACGAGGGATCCTCCACAGTAACCTCACCTCCAATGTCTGCCAATAGATAACCCAGTCATTCAGCATGACATATATCCCAATAGCAAGTACTTGCCAATGTATCGATGATTGCTCGACGTGGCAGCTTGCTCGGGGGGCTTCGCGGCGACGACAGTGACTGGCATATTTCTAATCACCTTCGAAGTTGAAGTCAGGAATCGTCGGCCGGGTTGTCGCAAACGCAGACAAAGCATGTACCGCAGAATGTGCCTTGAATGAGCTCGAGTCTGAGACGCCGTCAGCGCCATGACCATATCGATATCGGTGTCAGTAGCTTTGAGTCGCGTTCCTGATGATATCGTCAACGATACGCGGTCGCAGGTACTTAGGAGATGTCGACATGGGAGCGTGCAGCGGATATATACCATCACACTCTCATCCAGCGAGCGAATTAGTTCTGAATAAAAGGCGGTCGTCTGAGCATTTTATGCGAGACATACTTTGACATGTATACGATTGGTGGTTGTTGGGAGGAAAATATCACATGAGATGGCTGCAAGCGCAGCCACCGCTAGCCACCGGTAACCTCGCCCCCGTCCATCTCGTCACCGCCGCCAGATTCTCACCTACTCTCACTGCAGTACCGGATCTTGCATACATGCCAGGGCCGCACAAGGAGCACCTGCTGACCTCGGGCTACCGCCACCAGTAATACTGCTTATATTGTGCCCGAAGCTGCGCTCGGACGATTCTTGTTATTACCCCACCCTCTAACTGCTGCTCTTCTGAAGACTCTCTAGTATCCGCTACAGTGCTGGCGTTGACGACGAACGACATGGCTGTGGAACGTGTAAAGCAAGTCGCCTCCCACCTCGCATTTGGCTCAGCAAAGGGCCGCGACGCTCTCTTACGCAAGTCCCCGGATGATGTGGTCATTACGCTGGCCATTCGGTCACCTTTGTGCAAGGCCAGAAAGGGTGGATTCAAGGACACGAAGTACGTACACATCATCCTATGTCTAGGCGAATACAGCTCAATGCTGTTTTCTAGGAGCGATGAGATCCTCTACGAAATGTTCAAGGTAGAGTTACGCCAGGTGGACCCCATCCACGCCAAGCTCATGTGTACCCCAAACCATAGCAAACCATCGCACGGTCTTCAATCGATCCTGCACTAATTCAGGACGTTACCGTCGGCACTGTTCTCACAGTAGGCGCACCCTACCAGGCCCGCAATGCTGCCCTCGCCGCGGGTATCCCAGACGCAACCCCTGTGCAGACTATCAACCGTTGGTGTTCTTCCGGGCTGATGGCCGTCACCGACATCTCGAACAAGATTAAGGCCGGGCAGATCGAAATTGGTCTCGCGGTTGGGATGGAGAGCATGACTGACAAGTGCGTCTATACTGCAACGTCGTAGTCTGCCTTGCCCTAAGCGCGTTCCTTCCCGCAGCCCCGACCGTGGAGGTCCTCCTATGAGTGACATTGTGAAGGAAAGTCAGCTCGCGCGCGACGCTGCGATGCCCATGGGCTGGACGTCCGAGAATGTGGCCGAAGACTTCAACATCTCCCGGGAGGACATGGACGAGTTTGCGGCCCTGTCCTTCCAGCGCGCTGAGAAGGCGGAGAAAGAGGGCGTCTTCGCGTCGGAAATCGTGCCATTCACTGCGTACGACAAAGACGCGGGAACTGGCGAGCGCACGACCAGGATCCTCACGAAGGACGATGGAATTCGGTACGGCACGACGAAGGAGGGTCTCTTGAAGATCAAGGCTGCTTTCCCTCAATGGGGCAAGGGGCACACGACTGGCGGAAACGCCAGTCAAATCACCGACGGCGCAGCTGCGGTCCTCCTTATGACGAGGAGGAAGGCGGAGCAGCTTGGGTTGAGGATCCTCGCGAAGCACGTTACCACATCCGTCACCGGTTTGGCACCTCGCATCATGGGCATTGGCCCCTCGATCGCCATCCCTATGGTCCTCGAGGCGACTGGTCTTACAAAAGATGACGTTGACGTGTTCGAGGCGAGTTAATCCGACTCCGACTTCCTCTTACAGGTACACTCAACTGAACGCTGTAACCAGATCAACGAAGCGTTTGCGTCAATGTATGTTTACTGCGTTAGGAAGCTTGGCCTGGATATCAATAAGGTCAACATCCATGGCGGCGCAATTGCACTTGGCCACCCGTTAGATAAGTATCTTCCACCTCATTTCGCCCTCTTACAACAATGCTGACAACAGGTGGGGCTCCTATACGCTGTACCGGTGCTCGGCAGGTTGCCACCGGCCTCAACGCGCTGTCAAGACGGAACGGCAAGGTCGGTGCAACTCCACTAAGGATCACCTCGTTCCGTTATACTGAATTGATGTCAAGATTCTGGTGACGTCCATGTGTATCGGCACTGGCATGGGTGCTGCCGCGGTATTTGTGGCAGAGTGATGGAGACAGCCCATGGCATGGCATCGTCTGAGTTCTGGGATGGTCTACCAAGGCGGTCTGGGCGGTTCGCGAACACTGCTTGTAACTTTAAGGATGGACCCCTGTCTGCTCCTGATTAAGATGGTCCGCCCAACTCGAACCAGTACTACATAGTGCTGGTATCAGTGGTACGAGTACTACTGTATGCAGGACTCGGCACCACAAACCACGAGGAATCTATACAGCATTGAAAGCAGTACTTGTCTCCAAAATAAATGCAGGGACAAGAATAGACACGGGCAGAAATAGCCCTGCCGGCGCGTGCCGAGGAAGGCAAGCGTGAGAGAGGGTCAAAACGATCCGCCCGTTTCCCCCGCCTCGGAGACTGTGACGACCACCCACTCGCGCTGCCCCACGCCCGCCCTCTGGCGCGACTGTCTTTCTTACCACCTTGCTGAGCAGTTCACTGCCGTCCTTTCCTTACATTCTCTAAGCCCACTGGGCCTGTGGCGCCATGGCTTCCAACTACACCTATAACGCGACCTACAATCATAGCAACGCCTCCAACCTCCACCAACCCACCCCGTACGGCTCAGGCGACCCGTACTACAACGAGTCCACTGGCTTCATCACCCCCTCTCAGCCTAAGAAGGGTACTAGCAAATGGATCAAGATCGGTATTCCCGTTGGTATCCTTGTCATTGCCGGCGTTGTCGTCGGGATTGTTCTTGGCCTTCGTGCCCACGACAAGTCCTCGTCCTCGTCTTCGACCGGCTCGTCTAGTTCGGGCTCCCACTCCGGTTCTGGTGCAAACAACAACCTCGGCTTGTTTGCTACCGCGACGGACAGCCAGTACATGCTCCCAATCTACCCCTCCACTGTACGTTGCCTTCTGTCGTCTCATGTCCCGCACCCCCACTCACGCATCTCCGCTATACTATTATTAGACAAACACCGCTCTTTTCACCACCCCCACGTTCAAAGCCTCGAGCGCTGCGTCCACTGGGTGGCCTTCGGACCCCTTCCAGCCCGCAAACCCTTCCGTCACTCAAGTTCGCACTGACCGCCCCCGCTTGATCGCCCCTTCATACAAGTGGGCCGCTCTTCCGAGCCTCATCGCCAAGGATCCGTACCTCCAGTACTGGAACAAGACCATCTTCGGCAATGCGACTGCATACTACAACCTTCCCGTCGTTCAGTACTTCATGGACGGCGACAGTGGTATTCTCGATAACGCGCGAGAGGTGAAGATGAGGGTCAAGGCCTTCTCCTACGTCTACCGCATGACGAATGATACGAAGTGGGTCGACCGCGCTTTCAAGGAGCTTCAGGTACGTCTTCCTCCCTCAGCTGTTGTTCCCAATCTAGACATATTTCCCCCAGAACGCTGCTGGAAACGGCACCACACCCTTCGGTCCTGACGGTGACGACAAGTGGAACCCCACCCACTTCCTCGATACCGCCGAGTTCAGCGCTGCCTTCGGCTATGCGTACGACTGGCTCTATGATATCCTCACCGATGAGCAGAAAAGCCAGATTCGGACGTCTTTGATCCAGTATGGCCTGTCTCGTGGTGTCGTCGCGTACAAGAACACCGACAACCGCTTCACCGGTTGGTGGTCTTCGAACATCTACGGCAACTGGAATTGTGTGTGCAATGGCGGTCTCACTGTCGGTGCCCTCGCAATTCTAGGCGACGATACCACCGGCACCGCAGAGCAGCTCCTCGCTCTCACCGTGGATAATGCGAAGCAGAACTGCGCGCTCGGCGTTTCGCCCGATGGTAGCTGGTCTGAGACCGCGAACTACTGGTACTTTGGTACCACCGGCCACGCCGAGATGGCCTCCTCCCTCATGACGGCCACCGGTTCTGACTACGGTCTTCTCGACGTCAACCCCAACTTCCAGCTCACCGGTCTCTTCCACATGCACATTACTGGCCCCGGTTCGCTCTTCGCATGGGGCGACCACGGCCCGAACAAGTTCTCCACCACCGCGAACGGCATGTTCCTCTACGGTGACCACTACAACCGCCCCGAGTATGTGCTCTTCCAGCGCGACCAGCATGATGCCCCCGAGCCGTGGAGCATGTTCTGGTACAACCCGACCGTGGCTGGTGCGTTCTGGGACGGCCTCGCCATCGACCACTTCTTCACCAACAACACTGATCAATGGGCGGCTATGCGCTCGTCCTGGACCGACGAGAACGCGCTGTACGTCGGTATCAAGGCGGGCACGCTCCAGGGCCACCAGACGCACAACGACCTTGATTGCGGTGACTTCGTGCTGGACGCGCTCGGGACACGTTGGGCTGGCGAGCTCGGCTCCGGCGACTACCGCTCGACGGGCTATTTCAGCAACGACACTCAACAGAGTGACCGTTGGCTGTACTACCGCAAGCGTACCGAGGGCCAGAACACGATCCTCGTCAACCAGGCCAACCAGTTGGTCACCGCTCAGCCGACGATCCTCCAGAACTTGACCACGGGTACCACCCAGGGCTCGAGCACCGTTCTCAACATCCAGAAGGACGACACTGCCCTTTTCACTGCCGATCTCACGTCCGCATATGACAGCGTGTAAGTTCCGTATCAATGACTTGGCATTGGAAGTAATAAGCTGACCACGACGAATAGGACGTCGTTCAAGCGGGGAATCCGCCTTCTCAACGGCCGTAAGCAAGTGCTTCTGCAGGACGACATCAATGCGTCGGGCACGATCATGTGGAGGATGCACACCAATGCTACAGTGAACGTGGACGGAACGACTGCCACTTTGAAGATTGGTGACAAGACGCTGACGATGTCGATCCTGAACGCGCCAAGCGGCGTCTCTATGACTACTGGCCTGGCGAAGCGGTTCGACAACGACCCAGCGCTCCCTGCGGGCATGACGGACCAGGACAACCCAGGGGTGACCGTGGTTATGATTAACTTGCCCGCAGGACAGTACAGCTTGCAGGTGCTGTTCAACCCGCAGTGGGATGGGATGAAGACGAGTGACTTCGTGACGCCGCCGTCAGTGCCCATCGACAGCTGGACGCTGACGAGTCACAACTGATCGAGATGGATGGACAAAGACTGCTCTTCTGTTGTTCTTTTGTTTACGAAGATACGACGAACGATGGACTGTTGCGTACTCATTTGAATACCACCTTTGGCTTGACTTATATCCTTTCATCTCTCTCTTGCCGTGTAAAGTGTTTGGTATCCCCGTTGACTGGGGGAGCCGCTAATCTAGTATTAGCCCATCTCTATGGAGGTGATATACGATGATCGTGTGTGAACTTGTACGGATTGAGACTAGAAATGGGCTCGGAAGTATCAAAAACGAAGGTATTTTACTGCGGGCGATATGACCGGGGGAGTTGGGGGGGGCACGGGTCGGACGGCGAGCAGAGGCGGGGGGCTGTGATTGGCTGGCGAGGGATGGTTACCTTGGTACCGCCGGGGACGGTGACGGGAAGCATTCTCAGTCTTGTTTCTTTCCTCCCGCGCTCTACGCTCCTTGGCTCCAGCCATCCTCCGCTCCTTTCTCCTTTCTCTCCCTCATCTCCGACAAAACCATATCCCAGACGGGGACCCCCCCACCCCCACGTCCAGTACGTCCATCTTCCTCTCACCCACCCACCACCATCCTCTGTCCGCCTCCCGGGCTGGTCTCGGACCCGTCTCCCTTACCTGACGTCTGTCGCAAATCGGGGGCAGCCTCTCCGCAGGTAGAGCACGGCGCTGACTGCCAACATTGTTCCTCTACGCAGCGTCCCTACTCTCCGTTCCCGATTCCGTCTCGAACATAGCAGCCATGTTTGCCCGTACCAGCAAGGTCGCTCTCACATTCTTTTGCCTCGTCGTCGCCCTGGGCTTGGCCACTGGATCCGAGGCGAATTCGCTCGTTCACTCCCCCCGCGACCATGCCTCCCTCAATCGCATGATCAAGAAGCGCATTCCTGATAGCCCTCTTTTGAGCATCCTCCAGCCCGCCGTGGGTGCTGAGGGCACCTCTGCCTCCGTCGGGACCGATAAGGCGTCAGCAACGGTCTCCAACACCCCCGGCAAGGCCTCAGACAGTCTAACGCTTCCCGGTATCTCGCTCTCCACCGGTTCTGCGTCGGCGACACTTACTTCTGACACGGTGAGTACAGGCAGGAATGGAAGCGGCCTTCAGGAGCGGAATACTGAACTGTCTCGTTTTCAAGGCCTCAGCCACTAGCTCGTCCTCTTCAGCTACTTCTAGTGATACGTCCTCATCCTCGGCTGCTTCGACCACCTCGTCCTCGGCGACCACCTCGAGCACCGCGTCTACCTCGAGCACCAGCTCGTCGAGCAGTACGACCGAAGCTCCTACTTCTACCCCGGACGCCCCTACCGATACCCAGCCGTCATCCACTCATACCTCTACCATTCTCGTTACGGCGAGCGATTCGTCTCAGCCCACGGCTACTGCTGGTGCCTCCACCTCCAGTGCTAGCTCTAACAATAGCAACTCCAAGATCACTCACACCACTCTCACTGTGATCATCGTCATCGCCGCGTCCATCGGTTTCATTTTCCTTGCGTGGACCCTCTTCCGCAAGTGGAAGCTCCGCCCGTCGTCTAACTTTGACGACCGCATGCAGCCCATCGACTGGCAGCCCGCGGGCCCCGAAGATTCTGGGCTTCCGAGCCATCGCCGCGCCAACTCTGCTGCTTCCCACGGTTCGTTCCACTCCTCAGGACACGGCCATGCCGGCCTTGACGCCCTTCCCGAGCACGACTTCACTGCCGGCCCCTCCACTCTCGCGCCCGTCGGTGGCTACGCTGATCTCCAGCGTGGCCCGAGCCCCCAGCCTTCGATGGCGCAGCTCCACCGCGGTCCTAGTGGTACGCGCGCCGATTACTCCGCGTACGACTACAACAACGGCATGCGCTACTGAGTGTGCTCGGAGAGGAGCGGTGCAGTGTACGCGATTGTGATGTGATGTAACTGGTGCAGTGCGTATTCTCGGTGTATGGATAGCAGTGGATCGCGCTTACAACGATACCTGTTCACTACGAACATCATTGTCTATAGGGCCCTCGCCTTCGTACAGCCACCCTCCTGCTCGAGGGCCCCAGATTGTTCAGTTACGTTACCCTCATCCTTCGTACTATACACCTCCCCCGACGTCATCGATCCTTCCTCCGAAGCCCGTTTCCTTGTCTGTTTTGTTTGACTACTACCTACTGAGTACCAGTTTTTAACGTGAATTTTGCTTACCCGTGTGGGGAAGTGCGCAATTCGAAATTGGATCGAACTGGGTGCTTCCTTCGCATTCCCGCTGGACGCTTCAAACGTTTCTTGATGCCGGTTGTGTTTGCTTCGTATAACGAGTCACCCTAGTTTGTTACTCCCTTTTAGCCGTTGGTGTTTGATGTTTGCTGCATGTCTATGCAGTGACGACTTGACAAGACAGCGCCTCGATACACCGTCCGTCTTTTCTTTTCGATCGCAACATGTCGCAGCATGATTATGATTTTCCCATGTAAGCCGGGGCTGGACCTTGGATGGAGGAAATTGTAATGCTCGCGGCAACGTTCAGGAACACATGTTCACTGACACTGTTTTATGAAAAATCCCACGTCTCGCCGTACTGCACATGCGTTTCCACATAGAACAATTATAACATTACTGTTTGAAGCCCACGGCCCGAGGTACAGACGGCTACAGACGAATCCTCACCGGTCCAGGCACATACATATTCAGGACCCCTTCAATTCTGCCGTCCCCGTCAGTGCTCAATCTCATCCTCGTCATCCAATACGAGTGCCCCGAATCGACTGCCCATACCGACGATCTGACGACTGAGACCTCCTGCCGCAGGCACAGGAACCCCATCCTCCCCGTCGTCTTCTGAGACGTCCTCGCCTTCGCCAGCATCAGAGGACGCGGCCTCCTGTTCGTCCTCGGGCTCGGACCCACCCGGATGGCCTTTTGCGTCAGCCCGTTCATCGCTGTCGTAATCTTCTTCACCCTGGCCATCGCCGTCCAGCCCGTGCGCGATCCAGATGCCTGAGCCATCCCCGCTGCCCGTACCCTGGTGCTTGGCGATCGTCAGGGAATCTGTGCCGGGCGGCCAGAACGCCCAGCGTATCCGCCCTTCCGCGAGCGCGCGCAGAACTGTGATCATTTGTTTGAGCGCAATATTCGGAAGTGCGTGCGGCGGAAGCGTGCGGCGGAAGCATGCAATGGAGAGGAGCATTGCATATGGTTCGTTCGGAATAGGTGAAACCGTGCCGTCGCGGACAGAAGATTGGGGTGCGAACAATGAACGGTGAGCAGATCTCGGGCGGCGCTGGATGGAGAGAAGGAGATCGTGCACGTACTGGCGTTCCCGGCGCGGTTCACATCCGGCCGCCCCGCCTTCGCGGTGACCCACCCCTTCTTGGTGGCGTACGCCGTGAGGATGTCCATTGCGGTCCACATCACCACCTTCTGCTGTCCTGTGTCGCCGGCGCGGGACTCCCCTGCGTGCATGCCCTCGCGCCACGTGCGCCTGTCTTCCGGGAACGGGGAGGAGAGGGACGGGTGTGCGAGCCCAAGGACCTTTTCGAGAGGGATGAGTTGGGCGGCGTGGTAGATGCAGAGCGGGATAGCGGAGACGCGTGAGATGGGCAGGATCCCGCTCAACACCTGATGGACAGGGTTCTCGCATGAGCGGCCGAACTCAAACTTTGGGTTTCCATGCATTCATATAGTCCAGGCCTCACCTGCATCTCCATCGGGACATAGTTTGGTATGACGAGGCCGGGGCAGTCGACGAGCCGGACCTCGGGCGTCCAGAAAAGCGTCTGGAAGTGCTTGGTCTGCCGCGAGGATTCGAGAAGTCAGATAGCTGGATGCCCGGGCGGCGCGTGTCGAACGCCAAATGAGGATCTCACCTTCCCAGGTGTCCGGGAAGCCCTGACTTTCTGGGTGCCAAATAGGGCGTTGAGGAGGGAGGACTTGCCCACGTTGGGCTGGCCTATTCAACGTGTACGTATAACCATGAGATCAAACAGCCAGCTAGAAATTAAATTTTGAACGCACCAATGAGTCCGATAGTCAAGAATTCGGGTTCTGAGTCGTCTTCTTGGGAGTGGTCATCGGCCTCACCTTGGTCGCCTGGGTCCACCTTGACAGGCTTCGGAGCTGTAGCGCCGCCCACCGCGGTACCAACTTGACCACCATATGCCCGGAGAACAGCATCCCAATCCACCGTGGCCTTCGTCTTCGGTCGCCAGGTGTCAAGGCGATCTGGATTATTCTTGACAGTGGGCGGGGGCTTGAGAAGCTCAGCGTGTGTTTCTCGAAGGGCATCGACGAGCGTTTGCCGGAATGCGGAGGGCAGATGAGGCTCGTAGAGCTTCTTCTTTGCACTGGACGATCCACCAGCATTCGGGTACTTCTCGGTGTACGACTCAACCTGGACCACGCGCATGCCCGGGTAGAGGGTATTCAGATATGTCGTCCATGCTGCAGCGCGATCTGGGC
Organism: Ganoderma multipileum BCRC 37180; assembly: GCA_000338015.2. Lineage (NCBI taxonomy): Eukaryota > Fungi > Basidiomycota > Agaricomycetes > Polyporales > Polyporaceae > Ganoderma > Ganoderma multipileum. Next base: position 208,342 of record BACB01004959.1, read on the forward strand.
CGGAGATATCGACCTTGGTGAGGACCAGGATCGTACGAAGCCGGGATGTGTTTGAGGTGTTTGAAAGATACGAGGATAATGCCGAGGGAATGTGTAAGGTCGGGCAGCGAGAGTCGAGGAGGATGAGGATAATCTGCGATATTTCCGTGACGCGCCATCTGTTGAAGATCGATGTTGAGCATCACTTGTAAAACGGGGACGAGTGCTCAAACACGCGATGCTCACAGTTGACGCCACACTTCGAGGTTACGCTCAAACGACGTCGGGGCGAGCGGCATTTGACCCGCTATCGCCTCAGAATCGTTATGGCCGCCTTTGGGAGGGGCTACGGGTGCAGATGAGGTTTGGAGAGCATCATGGCTGTTAGGATTACACCATGCGTTCACGGTCGAGTCAGTCTGATAGAGCCACTTCTTGAAGAGACCTTCTTCGTTGGCTTCGACCTCCTTTTTAGACATGTCATATCGCCATTTGGGACGCCGCGGACAAGCCAAGACGTCGGCGCCAGAGCCTTGGGGTTTGTCAATATCCGAGAGGATCGCGATCTTGGGTAGTATAGGACGAGCTAGAGGTAACGTGGAAGCTAGAACTTTCGTCTTCTCTAGAAAGGCCGGGGGAAGCTTCACGAAGGAGGACTCAAGGCGTCGGGTGGTATCAGCTATGGTGGAGCGTGTGGTTGCAGGCAATGTATTACCCCTACGGCCTTTTTTGCGGCGATCGGGCTTGGATGGCGGGGGAGGGGAGACATCGCCTCGTTTCACGGCCCGTCTGAGCTGGAGCTGCTCCTTGCGCTGTTTTGCAGAGAAGGGCTTGCGCCGCTGCATTGCCAGTGATAAGTAGTGCGAGACGGTGGTGGCAATCGGATTCGGTGTGGTGGCGCAGAAGTAGTGGGAGCCTTACGGCTTTCGGCCACAGCCTCCCGGAACGCCTATACCATATACGGGAGATCAGCAACCCATCCTTCCACCCGAGCGCGGGCACAGGGCGGCCTCGACGGCAGGATCTTGCAGCCAGATCGCGCGGATTTGGCTTTCATCCCCTCCGCTCCCCTCCGTCGACCTCCGTCAACTTGGCATTGGCTCTCTCTGTCCAGGGCCGCACACGTGGCGGGGCTCCTATAGATTATGCTGACCTCGGCCACTTCCGTTGCATGTTGGTTGTCTCCAGATCTTCCGGTGTGATCCCGTCTGTCTCCAGCGTTCTTGCTTTGTCCGAATCTCGTGCGGTCTGATAAGCACCCAGCACCCGCTCACGAACCTCATGCTCCGAGCATACCGCCACCCATTTGTTCCGGGAGCGGAGAAGGAACTCCTCTCAAGCCCCGTGCTCGCCGGGGGCTTTAGACGGTCTTCCAGACATCTGGAGGGCTGCCTTGAGCTGGGCTGGGGAAGGCTCGGGGAGCGACAAGAAGAGCTAGCCGGGGACTAAATGTCGTGGCGGTGGGTTGGGGGGGGCACGGGAGGGCGACCGGTGACCGGTGAACCGTCGGTGTGAGTGGTCGCGAGGCGCAGATTGCGATCTGGATCGGGGGGAGTACTGTTGGGAGGATGAGATTAGTCGGGGGCGCTTAGAGGTGTCGGGGGACAGGAGCCACTGGCCAGGGGCCCAGGAGCAGCCTGAGCCTGAGCCTGAGCCTGAGGCCTGAGGAGCCGCTTGCCGCCTGCGGCCTGCGTCAGGCTCCTGCGAATATCCCCACTTGGTCCCGGCCTGTCCTTCCGTCATGTCACTTCCAGTCCCCTCATCTTCCTCCTCCCATCCATGATCCTCTTCCCCCTCAATTATGGGTCCCCCCTACCCCTACCCCTCTCGCCCAACTCGTCTCAGCTGTAGCTCAACAGCCACCCATTCCAACTCCTCCGACCCCTCTCGCAGGAACATCCACAGAAAGGAGAATCAGTTTGTCAACCGCAACGGTTCCAAGCTTCACGCCTACGACAGAGAGAAGGCCCCCTATCCCAGCTCATTCGATGGCGATGTCGTCGAGCTGTACGTCTTCCGAATACCCATCTGTCTTGTGTGGCTGACCCAAGATTCACACAGTCAAAGCCTCGACAATGCCGCTCTGCTCGATTCCAAAGGAAAGTCTTCATATGTCGACTTCGACGGAAAGCCCAAGCCTGCGCGATGTTTGGACATTGGCACTGGTGTACGTCTTCTCGATTATATATCGTCCATGGTCGTGGTTATGCCTCTTCAGCTAGGTCTATGGGTCATTTCCACCGCCAAACTTTGGCCCGAAACCACATTCGTGAGTCAGGTCCGCTTTGTATCCCCCGGAGCTTGTCCTCAAAGCAGTTCAGGTCGGACTGGACATGGTCAACATACAGATATCCCTCCAGGTGCTCGAACAGGAAATAGCAGAGCGCATAGAATGGGTCCACTCGAACATGTAAGCCTTCCCCTTCCCTCCTTCCTAATGTCTATGTTCTTCCCCTGATTGACGTGCCATAGCTTGCGAAACAAGTTGCCCTTCGAGGACGAGGAGTTCGATCATGTCCATATCAATGGCATCGCGCTTGGTATCCCTGAGAACAAGGTTCGTTATTATTATGGCATAGTGTCATGGCAATTCTTGGGCTCATCGCTTGGGTACAGTGGTATCCGTTGTATGAAGTAAGGATAATATTGCAAGCTATGTCCGGTACCTTATACGTACGTTACCTTTAGGAGATCCGTCGTGTAATGAAACCGGGTGCGACAATTGAGCATATCGAAGAAGGTACGCACGTGTCATCTCACCATGCATGCAGTCATTTATGCCTCTTCAGACGCAATATTTCCCAGTCTCCCGCGATGGTATACTGACCCGCTTCGAGCACGTTCCCGTAGTCTCTCGACAACGGGAAGTGTTCCAGCGCGTATTTCCTACAACGGGTCGTCAAAGGCATCGAACCACAGACACGAACATGAGCTTCTCGAAATGCTCTATGAGGACGTATGGACGACTAGATTCATCAACGCCTACCCCACCTCAATATTGCCCGGTTACTTTGGAGCATTTTTCTCCCGTGTATTATCGCCCCCGGTTGTACAGTATCAGTCTCCCCCCTTTGCCCCTTTTGCACCCACCACCCCAACCCGTGAATCGACGATACCCCCATTATCCCGCGCCGTCCCACATCCGCCCAACGGCACCGGGCCTTCGATACCCCTTCGGAACGGTTCTCCTTCTGGCAGTCCCCGCACCGAGACGTTCTCCGACGGAGGATCCCTTAGAACATCCCCGTCATCCACTCTACGACTCTCATCGGAGGAGGTAGAAAAATGCGATATATCGCCTTCCTCCTCCGTCACGTCTCTTCCACACATCGACGCCCCTGAGCGCCCCCCTTCTCCCCGAGATCCTGAGGCTGTGTCAATGTTCTCTACCACGAGCCAGGCGGGCTCGTACTCTTCCGGATCGACGTCGTCCAGGTCTGCGAAGCGGCCATCGGTGATGCTCGAGGGCACCTCGCTTGGCGGGGAACAGGCGATCGACATTTTCCCCGTCGAGAAGGTCCAGTCACAAGACGAGCAGACCAAGTATATGCACCTCTATCGCACTGTCACGTGGGTCCTCTCGACGAAGGAGGCGATGTGGGACGAGCTGCTCGTCCACGTGCAGGCGAAAGACGAGATTCTGAAGAAGTTTGGATGGGCAGAGGAGGACTACAACGAGCAGGCGAGCAGAGCGAGATTCGAGTCCGCGATCGATCAGTACCAGAGGTGAGCCCCAACTCATCCGTTTCTTTCCGTTTTGTTCTTCGACGTTAACTGAACGGTCGTGGCCACGCGAATAGTGACATGCGAGGTCGCATAGCGCTCTGGAACTGCGCTGTGCATAACGGCTGGGAGCTCCCGTTCCCTGACCCGCTCACGAGAGCGGAGATGGACGAGGGGATACAGCTCCGCCGCGAGATCTTGGAGGCTCAACGGCTGGCCGAGAACGGAGACATCGAGCCTCCCGTGCGGAAGATCCGAATCCTCATCGGATCGAAGGAGTCGTGACCTCCGGCGGGGAATCGTTCTTCTCTTGTGCATATGGTCGGTGGTGGACATGAGGGGTTCCGCACCCCTCGCTATGTGTTGTGGATAGGGAGCATGTGTATATTGTGTAACGCAGCGGTCTCTCCTACTTGGGGGCATCCGTGTGTACTGCATTGCCGATATGTTTCTATGGTGTAGCGTCTATGTGTGGACAGTGAAGACAGCTTCTTCTGGACTTTATTTGTATGGTCTTCTGTGGGGCGTATGTACGGAGCCCTACGCGTATGCAGATTCCTTCATGCATAACATGAGCTAATAGTTCGATTCGTGTTCTTGGAGACGCTTTGGCAAGAGGTCTTTGGTTTTCAACCACCTATGCTACCGTCGTTACTAGGCTACAACACACATAGGTTGGGAAAATTCGTGTTTTTAGTCCTTCGTATCAACTGACGCGATTATTTGCAGATCGGGCAGTTTTGCGCCTGGGACCGTCTGTTGTCCTCGCAGCTTATTCGGCTCGAACCCGAACCGTGGACCAATTGTTTGCCCCAGTCAGCCGCAGCGCGCCCTTCTACATTCTCATTTGCATCCGCAGGATTTACGCCGCCCCATCGCCCAATCTCATTCAAAGCTGGTCTTCCCTCCCGTTCTCATCCCCCGCGCGAATTGCACTCTATTATTCCTCTTGCCATGCATCCTCGCCGGGGGTCCATTGCTCTCCCGCCGCCTGTCCCTGTCACCAAAAGTCGCTCCGGAGACTCAGACGGCGACATGTCCGCCCGGACATACCACGAACATCATCTCACCCCGCACCCAAAGAAGCTCGCCGCTGCTGCTGCGCCCCTCCAAAATGGCCAAGATATGGACGGCGTCCATCGAGCCTCGACGACGTCAGCGATCGCTCTGGCTCCACGGTCTCAGCAGCCGTTCTTCGCGGGGTCCTCCCGATCCGGTCTCAAGGAGGCAACTGCATCCGGCGCTCGCCGTGCCTCGCTCGCCCGGAGGTCGTCTACCATGGACTCCAGTTCCGATTTCTTCGAACTTCAAACCCCAACGGCAGAGCGCACTTTGAGTGCGGCGGAGGAGGGCGGTCGGGCTCGACGTCGCCGCGAGAACGGCGGCCATGACGGGGTCGTTGCGGACCTCATTCAATATGGGCTGCGACAGGGCACAGGGCGGACCAGAAGCGGGAGCGGGAGCGGGATTGGGGGCAAGGCAATGTTGAGGCGAATGTCATCTGCGTCGCTGTACGAGCCGGGAGAAAAGGATGAAGCCGAGGGTGAGAAGAAAGCGAGCTATCGGGAGCGGAGCTACTCTATCCGGGAGCTGAGGCGCACCAGTATCGTGGACCATGTCGAAGGCACGCCTACCGTCCTACTTACGCTACTATTGGATACCTGCTAACGGGTCAATCCGGCCTAGATTATGTCTCCAGACAGAAGTTCATCCTGCGTCTCGCCAAGGCTCTGCTCTGCTACGGGGCGCCCTCGCACCGCATCGAATCCCAGCTACACTCGGCAGGAGAGACCCTGGAAGTCAATGTCGCCTTCGTGCACCTCCCCAACCTGATCATCGTCACGTTCATGGACTCGGACACGCGCACGTCCGAGTCGCACTTCGTCCGTGCCGGCGGGCGCGTCGCGCTCACGAAGCTGCAGCAGATCCACATCGTCTACCGCGATGTGCTCCACGACAGGATTGGGACGACGGAAGGTTGCGAACGGCTCAAGAGGATTCTGCAAGCGCGGCCGCTGTACAGCATCTGGTTCCGCTGTTTCCTGGCGTTCGTGTGCGCGTCGATCATCTGCGTTCTCACTTTTGGAGGGTCGATCGTGGATATGTTCGTTAGCGGGGCGAGCGCGTCAATGCTGCAGTACCTAGGGCTCAATGCGGCATCAAAGAGCGCGATATACGCAAACGTCTACGAGTAAGCCTTAAAATCCGCGTTTGAACTACCTCAAGTCAGTGGACTTACTCGTCTTTCTTGCAGGATTTCTGTCTCCATCATCGTCTCCTTCATTGCGCGAGCACTGGGAACCATTAAAGGCGACCTGTTCTGTTACAGTGCAGTTTCGTCTGCCGGCGTTGTGCTCATCCTGCCTGGTTTTACTATTCGTCAGTATCTAACATCGATTGCATATATTCTAAGTACTCATAGGTGAAAATTAGTGATCGCCGCTCTGGAGCTGACGTCAAGGAACATCCTTTGTGGCTCCGTCAGGATGGTGTATGCGATCATCTACACTTTGTTCCTCGTGAGTCTCACGCTTTTGTGTCTTATTTGACCCCCCATGAACGATTCTTTTCTAGGGGTTTGGTCTTACGATCGGATCGGACTTCTACCTCGTCGTAAATCCTGACGCACGCCGACGGTTCCTCAAGCAGATGATGCACGAGTCTGAGACTTACCACGGCTACATCCTCAGTTCCAATGCGTCCATTCCTATAGCCAACCTTGGCGCGACCTTTACATTCGTGCAGACTGAAGAGTCCGGACATAGCCACATCGTCAAAGGTAAAGCGGACAGTTCTCGAACCTTCGCGGTGATCGCTCAACACCTCCACGGCGCATGGCGCAGGTTGCTATCGGAATCCCTCGTGGCCGTGGTGGAGACAGCCTTTTCCGTGGTGGACGACGCTCTTCCTCGTGCCCATCTATTCCATATGCTCCTCCATTTCGAACCTGCAATCCATCCGAAGCATCCAGCTCCCCATCATGGTCCTGTTTTCATGCCTCGCCTACGCCGCCAACCGCACCGCAAACTACTTCATCTTAGACCGAGCGGACATCGTGTCGGCATCTGGGGCGTTCGTCATCGGCTTCTGCGGGAATGCGTACTCCCGCCTCGTCGGAGGAACCGCGTTTACGTCCATGGTTACAGGTGTCCTGTTCCTCGTGCCGGTAAGTCTGCACCCGTCTAGAAGCTCGTCTCCTGACCGACCAGTGACGGAATTACCAGTCGGCTATCGGTAGCGGCGGAGGACTCATTCAGCCGTACCGCAATTCCACAGAGCGATACTCCGGCAGTTTCGAGCTCGGAATTCGCATGATACAAGTTGCAATTGGTGTGACCATCGGACTATTTGCTGCACAGATCGTCGTATATGCTTCAGGTCGACGCAAGAGCGCCGCACACTTCGCGTTCTAGAGAATGCTACCTAAGCATGGTACAAACACGTACTTCTCAGCGTTTCTACGTACAAATGTCCTCCAAATGGATCCTGCACCCCCCAAAACTGATGCAATAGGAAAACATGACGACGAGCAACGACAAGGTGGTTAGCGCGATCTAGTACAGTACCAAAATACGCAGAGGTTTATAATGCAGTAGAATATGCCATGTAACGGTGCAAATATAAATTACGAAGCGAAGAGCTGCTGGAGCTCCTCCATCCGACGAGCCTGAATGTCCGATTTGCTCAGAGGAGGACCGAGTGTGAGGTTCGCCAACTCCGTCTTCTTCTTCTGAACCTCGAGAAGTCGGGCCTCGATTGTGTTCTCGATGATCAGCTTCACAGTTGTAACGGGCCGAGTCTGGCCAAGCCGATGCTAGAAGGCAATGAGAGAAGGATGGCGACGACTTGTTGAAGCTTCACTCACAATACGGTCCACAGCTTGGTTCTCCACGGCAGGGTTCCTAGACAAAAACCAGTTAGACGCACAATTAACTATGAAGCGGCGTTGAAACGTACCAATAAGGATCCATCAGGTAGACACGTTGAGCCGCGGTGAGGTTCAGGCCAACGCCACCCGCCTTCAAACTAACCAGAAGCACCTCGCAGCCAGGGTCGTGCTTCAGCGCTTCCATCGCTCGAGTCCGTTCGTCACGTTTCATGGTCCCGTCGAGACGATCGTAACGGATATTCGCCACTTCGAGGGCGTCCTCCACCCTGATTGTGGCCAGTCAGATGATGAAAGACAGAGCGAAGGAAGCGACTCACTTGTCAAGCATGCTCGTCCACTGGGAGCTGAAGCACCGCCATGTTAATGTCCGCCCCATCCCAGCAAAACAAGATGATCACGTACAACACGACCGTCTTCGTCACGCCATCGTCGGTGCAGTTTCCATCGCCGTCCACCATCTGGACTTCGACCGCGTTGGAGTCGTAGTTCGCGGAGTACGGGTTCGCCTTCGAGAACTGGATGAGGTCGCCGAGCAGCGCGCGGACCTTGGTCGACGGATGGAAGTCCTCGATGGCGATGCCCTTCTGTCGCTTCTCTTTCTTCCCCGCCTTCTTCTTCGCGCCGTTGGAGAGGAAGCCATCTAGCATGGCGCAGTCAAGGCTCAGTTGCACCGCGTCGTTCGGAAGGAGCGCAGTCTGGCAAATGGCACACGCCTTAGCCGCGTCAGACTGGACATTCGGCCACCCGGGGAAGGTCGATGACCGGAAACACTCGGCGCAGAAGAGATGTTGACACCGCGTGAGAACAGGTTGTGGAACGGTTGGGCTGTTCTGGCGCGTGGAAGCCCGGGAAGTCGACGCGGAAGCCTTCGGCTTCCGTCCACGCTTGGCCGGAGTAGCGTCGACCTCGGCAAGGCCGTCATTGGTCGTCTCCAGAGATGCAGAGAGTTCGCCTTGGCACTCAACGCATTGTGTCGTACCAGCCTCCTTCAGCAGGGCGAAGATCATCGCTCCGCGCTGGGCGTCGATGCCTTCCCGGGCGACTGTGGCGACAACGTCCTCGTACGACATCGAGGCATCGCCGGGGAGCCCGAGACCCTTGTTCTGGACAAGCTCAAAGTGGTCGCAAATTTGACGCAGCCGAAGGATCTTCTGGAGGATGCCGACATAGTTCTTCATGACCTCGTTCTTGTGCGACAGCTCGTGGAACTCCGCCTTGGACTCGTTGAAGAACTGATCGTAGATGGACTGCTCCTGTTGGTCAAACTTCAGGTAACGAAGCTCATCGCTGCGCGGAGGGAGAGAAAGGATCTTCTTGCCGTCTTCGGCGCGAGACTCCTTCGTTCGCCGCAATGTGATGCACTTCATGATGGTCTGAAGACGGGCGATGCCAAGAGGCTGCGCGTACTTGACGGGTGTGCCGATGAACTCGTTCCAGGTATTCTTGTCATCGAAAGGAGCAAGACGGAGGAATTTGATGAGTGCGAAGACGTCATCGAGCTTGTTCTGCACAGGTGTACCCGTGAGGCACAAGCGACGGTCCGCGATGAGATCGCACGAGGCGCGGCAACCGACGGTATTGGTCTCCTTAATGGAACTGTAAGTCAGAAAGCACCTGTTAGCTGTCTAGCATCACATGGGAGCGCAGATACCCACTGTGCCTCATCAAGGACGACTCGGAACCAGTGTATGCTCTGCAGCGGACTGGTCGCCTCGACCGAAGAACCAGCGACCTTCTTCCGCTTCTTCGCCTTCTTGCCCTTGGACTTCGTAACGGGCTGGCCAAAGTTGTCCACCTCGATGAAGCCCTCGCTGCTGACGCCATCTCCATCTTCGTCTTCATCGTCATCCGCTGACTCTAAGCTCTTTGTCTGCTTCGAGAACTCAGACGCGAGAGTGGCGTATGTCGTGATGACAGCGTCGAAGTCCGCCAGGAACGTCGGCTCGCAACGGCGGGAATTCCCGTGGTAGACGTACACCCGTAGCACTGGGCCTTCGCGCACCCGTCCAAGCGGGGGCTTCTTCTCCTCGGCCTTAACATCTAGCTGCGAGCCCGTAGGCGTCGAAAGACCAGATGTCGAGGATTGGCTCACAGGTGAGGGAACGCCGGACTGTCCGCCGCAGACGGTGACCTCCCCCCGCCAGTGCTCCTTGAGCTGATCCTCCCAGTTCACCACCGTCGACAGTGGACAGATGATCAATGTGGCACGGCTCTTCATCTTGATCCTGCACGCGCGAGTGTATAGAGCTTCCATGCGGTCTTGTTCTCGGGCCATCTTCTTGCTCGCCTTCGATGACGCCGACGAACCGTGAGGCTCGATGGAGGGTGGAGGGATGCCCCATACGCTTCCCTGGAAATGAGAAGCTGTCAGCGGAGCATCCGATGAGCGAAGGGGCGGGGTTGGCGGGGGTGTGAGCGGCGTCTCAGCAAATGCGCGTGCCGAACGGAAAGTCGCTGCAATGAGGGAGAGACAGGTAATGGTTTTCCCCAGACCCATCTAACGAGGACGACGTGAGCATATGTATACTCAATACACATCTGGACTGCCGAAAATAGCACGTACGTCATCAGCGAGAATAGCACCTTTTGCCTCGAAGGGCTTGGAGAATTCTTCAGCCTGTGTAACGATGTTGATCCAGGAAGCTTGATGTGAGAGGGGGTTGACCCTCTCTTGCCACAGAGACGTCTGCCTCTGACTGGCGCTCCCCAATTCTTGTTCCCGGGCAAGCAAGAACGTCAGAGCCTTCAGCTGATGGGGATATAATTTCGTGGCGACCTCGGGCGCTATATTCGGAGACGGACGGTCAGTTAAATTGAGCGCATTATCCTCATCAGCGACGCAAGTACGCACGAGAGTCTGCCTCGTCGAGCTCGTCCCCGCCCTTGAGACTCTTGAACAGCTCATCCACCTGACTGCGCTGCACTTCTACGCTCCGGCCGGAGACGGCGGGTGCGCTCCACCTGCTGAAAGTGTTCCCACCCGGTCCCATATAACCCGGACGAGTAAGGACCGGGCCGCCTCGGGAATGACCGCCAGGAGGAGGGTTATGCGGATTATAGTAGTAGCCAGAAGACGCATGATGAACGTCGCAAGGAAGAGTGGGGTGATCTAGGTACAAGCCGTTCGAATGCAGATACTGAGAGACCACGGGAATATTGCCTTTGGGTGTGAAGACGAGCATTTGCATTTGGAGTATGGGTAGCTACAGCGCGTAAGTTCACGCACGGGATACCGGCGGGGGGGGGGGGGGGGGGGTGTACTCACCGTGCGATTCCCTCTGCGAATCTTTGCATCTAGTCGGATGAGGCCCTTGCCTAACATCGGCCCCAGGTGGGTGGCGATCTTCTGCTCAACCACAGCGAATGTCTCTCCCGGTACAATCTCTCCGTTCAACCCTTTGACCGACGGCGGTCGGATGTTGATGGTTTCCGACTGGCCACTAGGCTTGTTCTCGAGGTGTTCGTACTGCAACCGAACGGGTGCCCACTCGTAATCTTGGGAATTATAGTCTGGCGGGTTCAGGTACGGAATAGGATAGAGAACGAGGGCAGTCGCAGGAAGGACTCCAATGCAGACCGGAGTCTTTGGAGGAAGGTCCATAGGCAAGTTGCCGAGACTTGGTTGGAGCTGAGGCGGTAGCGGAGGGTGTGGCGGAGGTTGAGGAGGTCGGGAAAAAGGCGGCGGGGAAGGGGAACCTGTGAGGTCAATGACTTGACGAGCAGCTGCCTGAGGGGTGGGTGGGGAACTTCCATTCCGTCCGAATTGTGAGGGTCGCGGAAGAGGTTGTTCCAGAGGGTTGATTGGAGGGAGGGACTGATTTCTGGGCTGAAAGAAAGCAGAAGAATTGGAGGGTCCCTGAAACGGGGCTCGAAGCGCGTTCAGAGAGTTGTTCTCGTAGTTGTCGCAATAGTGTGATAAGGAAGGGGAAGGCTGTGGTGTTCCAGAGCCCGATGGTGCGTTCGGTGCGCTGTGGGGAGCAAGGCTTGAATGGGACATGGCCGGGGAGAGTCCTGAGGAGGATTGGTGGGTATGTGGGGGGCAAGGTGTGGTTGGAAAGCTCGAACAGCTTGCATTGAAGGAACGGGATAGAGTGCATTGTCGTTTGGGCATGCGCTCTGCCACATGGATATCCTCGTCGTCGTCTTCGAGAGTGAGATCGATTGGGTTAGCCTGTGCATATGCACGGGCTGCATATGTCGCGGTCGTGCTAGAACTAGACTGGGTAGACATCCCGGAAAGGTGACCAACTGAAGAGAGAGGGCGGGGGCGAGGAGAGAATGAGGGAAAAGAGAGGTCGTGCGCCGTGGAGGAAGCCCGGCGGGGGCGCAAGATTGTTGCGGACGGGCAGGAAGGACGGAGAAGGGGTAGGAGTGGCCTATAGGAAGCTCTATAGGTCGGGTATACATAAGCTCCCTTACTGTACTCACTTGACTTGCTTGCTCTCGCTTACGTGACTTTTCGGGCGAAGCTTGCCATCTTCGGTGCTGCCTGGCCACGTGATATCTCCTGCCACTGGCCAAGAACACGCAAGGCACGGCGGTGTCCATTTGCTTCCGTCTACTTGCAGTGTCTCACCGCATCCTATACCAGATATCCAGGATATCCCTGCACAGTCCGCACATCCTCACCAGTGCCCCAACCCACACACCTCCAACCACCTTCCCCCGGACCGCAGTCAGCCGTCCGCCTCATATTTCCATCTCCCCGGCCTCCGATCCCTCCCGCTGACCAATGCTGCATGTGGGTGCTTACACTGCCATCCGGTCAATCGCCTCGAAGCTCCTCAAAGTTCCCACCACGTCTTGTACTGTACTCCCCAATCGCAACAACTTGCCACAGCACCCAACAAACCACATTAAATTCAACCCTCCGTCGCAATCCGTCCGCCTACCTTCATCCAGGTCACCGGTAGCGGGCGGACCCAAGTCTGAACCCGAATCACATGGACTCACCACTACTCACCTTTGTCCAACCTTTGTCACATCCCCAATCCCCGATCCCCGGTATCCATAATTGAGACACTTGTCCTGTATGTTCTATACTTGGACTAGCTACCGTCCAATGTTCGTGGAATGTGTCGTTGCCACGTCCTAACATCTCTCTCAGTTCAGATGACTCGAATATCCCGATATCCCGACCTCTAGGCTCTATTGTTCTCACCCGAGCCCCAAGTACATGGCATGACATGCAGTGCAAGAGCTACGGATGTCTCCATTGAGCTCATTTTCCCTCTGCATACACATGCTGCCAGTGTGTCCGGAACCATCTAGGTCCTCAGTTGACTGTTACCACGTCCACATCCCCAAGCTCATGCCAAGGCTTCTTTCCAGACGCTCTCTTCCATCCTGTGCCAAGCAGAAGAAAGTAGAAGATAACTTCGATTGTGAGTTCGGTCTCTGACTCTGACCGAATGGCGATCCGTGTTACTGTCCTTCTGTTAGAATTGCTCATCTTCGCAGACCAGAAGCGGATATCTTCTTCTACTCTTCTCCGTCTTCAGTCATCGGCGGTGCATATCCGGTGCTGCTCAACCTATCCGCAAACTTGGATGGATGCGGCTGGCATCAGGAAACCTCCGCATGTATAGGATGCGGACGCTTTCCGCCCCCTTCGCCATCATGATAGACCCCGCGGTATCCGTTGGTATCAACGAATAAAGCCTCTACACAGGGTCTCACCGGTGAGTCTGGTCGTACAGAACTCCTATATATCCATCTCCATGTTTTTAAGTTTCTCGCGTAGTCGTGACTCAGTGAATGAAAGCCTCGGCATTTAGGAGGTCCGTACCGCATGATCTAAAGTTTGCTCGGCACTCTGACTCCTTGCCGGTCAATATTGTTGACGCCGTTAACCATGAGCGGAAAGTGGACTTCTCAAACCGGTCCCAAACCCACTCGGCAGACCAATGAACTCTTCGATTGAACGGTGCGGATTACACATTCCAGTGCTCTAAACGTTGCCCAGAACAGGACATGAATGAAATCTTCCACTGGACGGCGTCCGTCTGTCTCGCGCTCGGTCGCAGCACCAGAACACATACCTGCTACCCCAAGGGCCAAGGGTCGTGGAGCTGACATCCATCTGCTTGTTTGACAGTGCACCCGACTGACACGGCTCGCGGAGAATTCGACGCACGAAAACTCCCGCATTGTTTGCGCATGGACGAGTCGAAATCGGAGTCCCAAGTATCGTACCACGCGTCAAGAGGCCGTTGACAGCATGTTTCTGACCATCACGTTTCCCCTTGTCGTCAGTCGTGTACAATGTTGTGCCGATGCATCGTGTTGCAGTTGCAGCGTGAGCAGATCCTACCATTCCGCGCCCAGCCACCACGAAAATGACGGACGAGCTTTGTCATCGCAGGCTTGCATTGGTCATCAATGCATCAGGCGGGAAGGTAGCCGAAGAAGTCTAAGCTTCTCTACGGCGTACGAATGACGGAGCGGGTCGGCGTCCACTACTACAGCTCGTAAGTTCATATATCTGGACCTCGTCAATTACTTACACCGCTTCTACCTTCCATAATCTATAATCTCTTTATCGTGCCAATCGAATTGCAGGGCGGAGCGCGACCACTTCCAGTCGTCCTGGCATCCAGCACAGCAAGTAGCCCCCACACGACACTCCGAACAGGTGGTTTGTGGATTGCAACGGCCTGCCGCTGGCGGTCGTCAGCTATCTTACTTATCCGTCTCCGAGCCTAAGTATGGTCTTGGGGCTATGATCAGCAGAAACTTAACTGACTGTATGTCCGCAGCTTTCTCCATCGACTCAGACGTTGACTACTGTTAATTTCATTGTTCACTTTTCCTGTGGCCGAGAAACAGGTTCCGTCCCCAGCAAGACCACCGATCGATACGGATGCTGCCGCTCGAAGTAGACCCATTGCAGTTGTTCCAGCCCAGCCTTACCAACTCGGGCGGGTCAGTTACTCAGCGAACCTCGGTGTAAGCTCCTCCGAACGAAGTGAAGGGCTGCGCGATACCAGCGACCATAATGCGAGTCCATCTTCCGCCATCGGTGCAAGTTCTCGCTGCCGCACGGTAGGGAGCAAGCGGCATCGGAAGAACAAGGAGGTATACCCCGGTCGGTATTAGATACGTACATATGGTTTGCGAGAGGGGTCTTGACTGTCCGTGCCTTTGATAGTCTAAATAGTCGATATATAGGCGTGAATAGAATCCACTTCAAAATGATGCAGTATCGCCATCCATGACCGACGGGCATAGCTGAGCACATACGTCGAGAAGCGAAGGAGCGAGGGAGGATAGTAATGTCCGAGAGAAGTATTCAGCTGGGGGACTTGGGAGGTAGCAAGAGAGCGGTACGCTTTCATGTATTCAATGCAAAACAAAAACATAGTGTTCATGGAGAGCTACAGAACTAGTACGTACGTATTAGTAAGTGAATAAGGAGTGCGACATACTCGAACCGAACGACACCAGACGCCACAGCACTTCGACGGAACGGTGGGCAATTACCTGTCATCTGCGATTATTCCATTCCCTTTAAGCTAGCACGCGCCGATATTGGCTGAAACGTAGGTTGTGAATCCGGATATCTGTACAGGCAACGGAAGACCGGTTCGAGGTTGGCATGGTTTTGATTCGGCTTCCTGGGGTGGTTTTTGCATGCTCAAAACCGGAGCTGTCCAAACAGCCGAAGCCCAATCAAAACCACGCCAACCTCGAACCGATCGAGCAAGGCTGCATACGAAGACAGTAATCGCGGAGGGGGATTTCGTTGCAAGATCGCCATTAAACGCCTGAAACGACGTTCATGAATCCAAATCAAAGTTGGGAAAATGGCTGTTTACTCACGAGGAGCCCAACCCATCGCATAGTACGCCTGGCGAGCTGCTTCTTCCTTGGCGAGCTGCTTGCTCGACCCCGTGCCCACCCCCTTCTCCATCCCATTGACTGCAAATGGAGAGATGTTAGGAGTCGCATTATCATGGATACATGTACGTACCGAGACACGAAACGGTCCATCTCCCAGCGTGGGCAGGACCAGTGAATTGGGCGGGGTACTGTACTTCCAGGCGGCGCTGCTGCGCCGTCTGGTTGAACAGCGGGAGAAACGCAGACTGAGGCTGCGCGGGAGCGAGAGGGTTGGGTGGAAGCGGGGGAGCTGGCATGGGAGGTTGAGGAGGAGCCATGTGGTGTGGTTGTATAGGATGAATCTGCGAATACGCTTGAGGGTACGCGGGCTGAGGAGGTGGAAACGGGGCTGGGTTTGGAAAAAACTGCATCTGTTGTTGTGGCTGGTTGGCCCTGAATCTCTTTGGATCAGGCTCTGCATGCTGCCCTTGTTGAGCCGGCGGGACCGCGTTGGGATCAACAAGGGCAGCGATCCAGTCGACGACAGCCCGATATCCACCTCCGACAAAGACTGCTCCGACGTACGCGTCCATAAGATAGCGAGTCTCCTGTTGGTCTATGAGAAATGTCGACCACGATGAATGATTATGGGGACGCACTTCTGGTGTCCTGATGTCAACCTCCTTCGAGTGCCGCACCTTCTCCCGCCACTTGTACCCCTCAACCCACTTTTCAATGAGTTCTGGCAGTCGCCTGACTTCATACTAGCATAATTTTAGTGAGGACAGTAAACGAAGATAGAAAGCCGGGAAACCATACGTCAAGGGTGTCCGCCGGCATCATCGGTCGCTTGTCGAAGAGTATGTGCGTATACGCTGCTTCCAATGCCTTGCCTCCGAGGATTGAGAGCCTCTTGCCATCCGCATAGAGAGAGTCGGAGTTCAGTGGCATGCCGGTGAAACGAATCGAGGAATGGACGAAGATTTCAAGCATGGCCTCGCCGTCAATCTGCGGGGCAGGTGGAAGGTCGGAATCCATGGTCGGTGTAGACAACGAGGGCGAACGAGAGCGCTTGAAAGTCGGGACAGGGCTAGAAGGCTTGGAGGGAGGGAGAGGCGGACACGTGCCGGAAGCTGCAGAGTTAAGTTATAAGGCTTCCAGATACCGCAGCACGACGGGATGCAGGGAGAACATGCGAACCTCCTGGAGCTGTGGATGCTGCGGTAGTAGTGGCGGCAATTGCCAAACCTTCGCGCGGCATTTGGATGATCCGATAGACGGGAGAGGGCAAGCACACTTAAACCACAAGCAGACAGATGACGGAAAGAGAGAGAGGCAGCGACGCGTCCTGAACGTTAACCCCAAGTAATCGCTAATAACTCGCAGTGGTCCGGGCGGCCATCATACGCAGAGGAAGGCCATTGCCTTGTGCGCTGCCACTCGCTCAGTCACGCACACAAACGGCGTTCGAGCCGAACCGCAGTACTATGTACCGCAGGCAAAGGGCTTGGATCAAAAAGAAAGAACAATAGGTATGCAGCCCTATAGTATCCACTACAAGATCGATTTATCGATATGTGACTAGGACTAGGCTCTAGTAGTAGAATAGATATCTATCACAATGACTCAATGCACCATACATGATAAAAATGGAAGAAATGCGCAGTGTCAATACCCCCTATCTAAAACATGCCCGAAGGGCATGGGCCTAGCCGCGATCACTCCGTCAGATCGATAACAGAAGCAGCTTTGGCAGGGTTGGACTTCTTGCCGGATGCACCCAGCGCGCGTCTCTGTTGTTTCTTGAGAATACGTCTTAATGCATCCACAACAGATCCTTGTGAAGGGTCTTGCGCAAGCCGTGTTATCGCTTCGTTGACTCTGAAGGATGCATGCCGTGTTAACATCTGGCAAGAGCATGGACACATCTGACCGCTAATCTTACTTTGATGGCCCTTGAGCCACCACGGCGCAATCCTTGACCAGGTGGTGCGGAACTTGACCACATACCGCGCATGGTCGTCCGCCACTTACTTTGAGCTTCTTAGGCTTTTGTGGACCATTCGAGGTTGCCAATGATGCCGGTACTTTGGATGAACTGGCGACGGCGTTTACATTGTTGAAAGCGCGTGAAATAGCATTTGACGTCTGAGCTGCGGTAGCCAGATGTGCCGCCGTGGATGCGATACCATTCAGCCGCGAAGGCCCTGCGACCGATTGGTTATTGCCGGATGCATTACGTGGCGGAGACGGGACGACTTGAGACTGAGGCCCAGGACGAGGTGGATCGTCGAGCTTGGCTTTCTTCGGCGGGTGAGGGGCGACCGGCTGAGCTGGTGTCTCCACGAGATGAAGCGGCTGCCCATAGATTAAGTGAATTTTGCCGAGTCGGTGGAGGGTCTCGTCGATAACTCGGATAGCAGCGTGCTGAGTAGGAATTTATTACGACTTTCCGAACGGATGAGACAAAATGCAACGTACCCGTTCCTCGATCGTCTCATCTCCTGCGTGCGATAAGAGCATCAACCTGTACATCGCGAGGTTCTCGGGGCTTTCCGTCATGGAGCACTGTCCGTGCACGTGCCGTTCACCGCATAGGCCACAAAACTCCTCTGGTGGTTCGGGACTTGCTGGGCGGTTTTGGACGGGCGACAACAGAGGGTGAGGAACATCAGCATGTTTGTACCGCGAACGCCCTTGTTTCGCCAGGGTTGCGGGTGCGAACGGAGGGGGAGAGCCTAAGTCGGGTATCGGCAGCATACGGATGTCGTCCAAGTCCATAACAGCATCGTCGGTCCCATCTGACTCTGAGACTGCGTCCGATACTGGAGCTCGGAAATCGGAGTCGTCTGAGCCAGCTGACTTGCCCTTTGACCTCCGCCTCTTCTTCCCCTTGTCTTTCTCCTTGCCTTTACCCTTCTCCGGAGTGTCGCCCACATCGATGCTTTGCTGTAATGAGCGTTAGCCCAAATTTGAGACACCACGAACATTGCAGACCCTACCTGAGGGAATACAGCGGCAGCCTTACGGCGTACCCCACGGCCAGTCTGTTCCTGTTCTTTCCCAGCAGCGGCCCGGGCTGCAATAAGCTCCAAAGCCGTCGCCCACGAGTCCGCTTGTTCGGATTCCTCGGTCGCTTCACCGGCCAGCTCTTCCATGCCCTCCTTATCCGCTGACCAGACCTTGGCGAATGCGAATAACGATCCGGTGCCAGACTCCGGCTCGACCTCCTCGCCTTCTTTCTCCGTCTTCTCTATCAGGTTATCGATGTCATGCTCAGAGTCTGTGCCATAAGTGTCATTACCGCAGCAGCATGGCATACCGTGGAAACTGCCTTACAGTGGACTTCCCGAGCGGCGGTCTCCTCAGTCTCTTCGAAAAGGGCTTTGGCACCAAAAAGTAGGATTGACTGGACATCTTCGCGTGAGCCGCTTTCATCATCCATTTTCTGCACAATGAGGTGATCGAGGATGAGCTTCTTCTTTCCGGTTTGCATGATGCGCTCTGTAAAGCGTTAGTAACGTAAGGCACCCTCCTGTGTGACGATGTACCTTCCGCAGAGTCCTTGACCATCAGTTTGAACACCAGAACGGTCTTCTGCTGACCATACCGGTGCGCACGAGCGATGGCCTGTGGACGAGCATTAGTGCCATGCCACCCCTCACAATGTCTCAGATATTACATACTTGAAGATCCTATCGAAACAATTAGATGATATTCGTATTTAGAAGCCACGAACTTGCCTGGTGTGGATTGAAGTCGGGGTCAAAGATGATGACGGTATCTGCGCTCCAAAGGTTGATGCCGACGCCACCTGCGCGAGTCGTTAGGAGATAGATGAAGACATCAGAATCCTTCTTGTTGAATTCGTCCATTCCCTTCTGGCGGTCCGCTTGCTTTGTACTGCCGTCCTATTGACTTTCATTAGCGCGGCACACTTTGTGGCATCGTGATCAATGGCTCACAAGTCGGAGATATTTGACACCCTCCCCAATCAGGAAGTCTTCAATAATGTCGAGGCCGATGGAGAACTGAGTATTGAATAGGCTAAGTCAACAGCCACTATGTAAGAAAGGAATCGGAGTGACCTGACTGAAGAGTAACACACGGTGACCGCGAGAGCGAAGCTTAGGCAACATCGCCTTCAACAGGCGTAGCTTCGCACTGGCACCTGTAAGACGCTCATGCGCCTCTTGCGGTGATAATCCCTTCGGCTCGATGTTAGGCGAGACAAGATACGGATGTTGAAGGCATCTGGAAATCAATGGCAATAAGTAATTGATTCGGTTGGACATGCTTGGACGACATACTTCCGAAGCTGCATCAGCAAGTTGTTCATGTTCGTCTTTGTGACATTGCTCTTCGACGACGAAGCATTGGACTCTGTGAGGCTACGCAAGATCTCGAAGTTCTGACCTAGAAGGAGATTAGCGTGAATGGATATGACGTCGTTGTACCTAAGACCCACTCAGAAGAGACCGATAGATTTCTTTCTGCAGAGGGGCCATGCTGACGGGGACAATGACTTCATTCTGGAGCGATTTCGGGGTCAGTAGTTGTTACAGAATGGCAGGAAAAAAGTCCTACCTTGGGCGGGAGTTGCAACACTTCAGATTTCACGCGGCGAAGGAAATAAGGCTTGAGTCGCCCATGCAGATCCGCGACAAGCTCGTCAGTAAGCTCTTCATATTGCTTAGAAAGGGTTTCCAGGTCAGCCCATTCATCCGGATCGAGGAAATTCATGAGATTAAAGAGCTCTCGGATATTGTTATTCAGTGGCGTCTAATAAACCGTTCAGTAGCTCAAAATTTCAAAACATAAAATGACGACTTGCTCCCGTCATGATAATCCGGTGTCTGGTGTTTAACTCCTTCAAGCGCTTGAATATGAGGCTCGCGTCGCTCTTGACTAAGCGAACGTTAGGTTGATAATAATAATAACACGCAAAGAACGATGAAACCTACGTCGTTGACCCTCATCCACAACAAGCATCTCCCAAACGGGCGCGCTCTTGAAGACTGGCCCAAACTCCTTGGTGTTGGTAATTGTTTCGTATGTGGTGACCAAGACGTGATACTTCGCACCA
The DNA here is from genome assembly GCA_000338015.2 of Ganoderma multipileum BCRC 37180. NCBI lineage: Eukaryota > Fungi > Basidiomycota > Agaricomycetes > Polyporales > Polyporaceae > Ganoderma > Ganoderma multipileum. The sequence goes on from BACB01004959.1 coordinate 228,840, forward strand.
GTCGTACCAGAAGCCGGGCGAAGATGGAAGAGCTCGAACTTCTTGATGATCTCACGCGCCTTTGCCTCACCATAGAACGGGACCACACGCAGCTTGGGAGCCCAGCGTTCAAATTCGCGCACCCAGTTCGTGATGGTCGAATTGGGGACGACGACCAAGGCAGGAAAGCAATTGAATGTGGAGACGAGGTACCCGATAAATGTCACGATCTGGACCGTTTTTCCCTTCAGATGGCATGTTAGTCACTGTCCATGTGGGTGCGTAAGCTCAGCGGAAGAGGGACATACGAGGCCCATCTCGTCGGCGAGAATGCAATTCTGGGCTTTGTTCCAGTTGTGGCACAACCAGTTCACGCCGTCGACCTGGAACGGCATGAGCCTGAACTGAGCGTTCTGACCAAGTTCCGGTTGGTTATCGACCGTGAACTTCTGTTTCATCAACCACTTCACGCCACCCCTAGCGATATCGGCCTTCTTGTCGCGCGCAGGGACTGTGACGGAGCGCGCCGAGATGAAGCGCTTGAGTGCCTTCTCGTACGCTGCGTAACCAGCCTCGTCGGCGCGAGGAGGGGAATCCCAGGACGCTAGTGAACGAACGTTTACGTTAGTAGACTTACGCTACCCTGGGCGGACGCACTAACCATCGTCGTAGCCGAGATCGTCCCACTTGATGAACGCCCACGCAAGCTGGGGGGCGTGCTTCTCGCTGAGTTTCTCGCGCGTCAGGGCTTCGAATTCCTCGAGCGTCACCATATAGTCGCCGGAAGGCTCCTCCCCCTCTTCGTGTGCCGCGGCTCGTTGTTTCGCGGCGAGCGGGTCCTCGTCGACGTCCTCTTCGTCGCCCGATGTGACCGTTCTCGACTTGCGCGCCTTGCCTTTGGCAGGCTTCTTCGGCCTCCACAGCCGGATGTCTAGGAGGCGATCGACCGTCCTCCACGCAGGCGGGATTCGTTTCTCCGCATCGGGGTAAGCGATGAGCGGGCCCGGGGAAGCTTCCTCGACGGGGTTTCCACCGAGGCCTTCCAAGTCGCCCCGACCGATCTCGAAGTCGGCGGATGTGTCCTCCGCTGGTACAGAGGCTTGCTCGGATATGGGATCGGGAAGTAGGTGGACCTTCGTCCCGCCCAAGATGAAGTTTTTCAACTTCGTCCCCGCGACGGCGAGGAGCCAACCGTGGGGAACCCATTGTACGCGGCGGTAGCTCCTGTCGACCCATTTGATGAGGTACTCGCGGGGGAGGATTGACTTGTAGTTTGGCGGTTCACCCGGCTTGCCAGGAGGCTCGATGGCGTTTTCGGGGAAGGGTCGCCAGGCGAGGATATGTTCAACCGTATAGACGTATGAGATGCAGTCCGCGCATCTCCAACCGGTCGAATGCTGGTAGTAACTTGCTAGCTGGGCTGGGGCAGTCTCGTCGGGATCAAACCCGTCAGGCACAGGCATATGAGCATAGTGAGCAAGACGTTTGCATGTGAAGCATCGGAAGAGAAGTTCTTTGGGAGAACTACCGTCGGCGGTCTGGCCACCGGGCTGTGTGGGTTGTGCAGAATCGCGTGGAGGGATTGAAACAGTGGGATCTCTAGGAAGGGCGGAAGAGGGACCACCTGTCGTCGGGCATTGGGTATGTTGATGTTGAGCGTGTTCGTCGGGCTTGATGGCGGTCTCTTTGCAAGCCATGCAGATACCTCCCCTCATACAAGATGTGCAGATGAACTCGGTAGTCTGATAGATGTCTAGTCCAAGGCGTCGCCTAGGCTCCGGCGCGCTAGGGTTAGCTTTCCGCCATTCAGCTTTGTCGCGTTCATGAGCTGCCCGGAGGATCTCGTCACGCTGAGTCTTGGCGAGGCAGCCCCAATGAGCGGCAACAGGGCACTTCAAACTGTTCTCAAGTTAGATAGATATGACTATTGACGGCTCATTCGCTTACCAACGGACCCAACCACCGAGGTTAGCAAGTCTCGTCTCCTCATCTTCCGAGTCGTCATCTTTCGGCTTCCGCTTGCGACCCTTCTTCTTGGCTTGCTCATGCGTAGGGGCCATCTGGCATTTCTCACAGACCGCCCTGTGGGCAATCAAGGGGGCGATGTCTTCGTTCTCTTCCTCGTCAAGCTGGAGATCGATGACGGCACGGAAGCGACCGTATGCTGGTCGTGATGCATTGCCCCGGACGATCTTCTTCTTCTCAGCTTTCGGACGGAAATCTGCGTCCGAGTCGGGAGAGATGTCGTCTTCGAAGTCTTCGTCATCCAGGTTGGACCGAAGAGTTTTGCGTGCACGAGTTGACTTCCTAACCGGGCCCGAAACTACTTGAATCTCGTTGTCGCTGTCAGAATCGTGAACCACAATAGCGCGTCTAGATCCCCGAGTTTTCTTCGGACTGAACGGAAGGCCGGTCCCGAGCTTCTTGTTGGCGGTGGCTGCCGCTGTACGGGTACTTCGTCGTTGGGCCGGGAACGAGTCGTCATCCGAGTATTCTTCCGAAGCCTCGTCTTCACCTAACTCATCTAAGCTATACGACTCCGGACTAGAGCGAGAATCCCGGGACATAGACGTGGAGCCCGAGACTTTCAATTTGGGGACGGCTTGTCGGCAACTAGGATGAACATCGGAAGAGGAAGGATTGAAATGCGGCAAAGAACCCATTGTCTGGCATTCCTCTGTGATACCACATAAGTCGCTACATCCGGACGATGAGATCATGCACGCACCATATTCCTGTACAAGCTCCGGGAAACGATATTCGAAGGGACGTGCTCGAGTCTGTAGGTTTCATGTTAGAACCGCAGTAGAACTGAAGCACGGATATATCATGGAACTTCAGTGCTAGCCATAATACATGCGCCTATGTGGACTCAAATCCCATTCTCTTACAAACATCGAAGTCGGCAAGAATGTAAGCGTAGTAGCCACTCACTTTGTATACGACGCCATCTGCATACTGGACATAAAAGTGCTTGTTTTGCCCGACCTCCCATTCTCCAACGACGCGTTCCGCCCCTTCTTGACCGAACTCTTCATCTGACTCCAGGTCGCGTTGGGCAACTGGCTGGTATTCGGCTTTCTGGGAATCTGAGAGCCCAGGAACAGAGACGTAGCAGGAAGCGATTTGGTGGTAAAGTTGCGGAAGGGTCGTCGCATCGTCAGAAGCTTCGTCGGCAGAGACCGAGGTGTCTGCAGGAAGCGGCGCATCGGAAGATGGTTCGCGACGAACAGGGGAGAAGAGCATTTTGGCGTCGGGCGGGTCAGAGGGTGGCTCAGACATTGCTAAGGGCGGTGGTGGTGGAAGAGGGGAGAAGGACGCGCCACGACGCGTCGGAGGCGAGCCTGAGTGGGTCGGGGAGCTGCAGAACGCGGCTCGCGACAGCCTGGCCGCGTTGTGGTCAGGGTGGTAGCAGCACGTGAGGCCTGAGGCAGGAGTTGGCGATGGGTACGCGTAACTTAGATGCCAGTTCTCGATCAAATGCCATCCGCACTTGCCATCAAAGGCAACGACTACCATAGCAGGCAATCTTGTAGCAACAATCATACTACGCCCCTTCACCTCCACTTAACCCCCATCTCCCGCTCTGCTGCATGTCTCGTATACCTCCACTTCCCGCTGAAACCAGGCGTGCTCGTGCTCCTAGCGTAAGCGACAATGGCGCTTCGACCCGACCGCTTCAGATCAACCGCCCGCCCCGTCCCACCACCCCAAGCGGCAGTTCCGTGCCTCCCGTCACCGCTTCCCCTCGCGGCCCAACCAGGCCCACCCGATCCGGCCTGAGAAGCAGACAGGTCTCCGAGGTCTCCGCAACCGACCGTTCCTCGATGGAATCCCGTGCGACGCGAGATTCAAGAGACACCTACGACGGACGACCAACTGGTCTCCCTGAAGGTCCCCAGTCCGCCAGGTCTCGAAACACTGTTATGAACGGCTCTGACCGGTCCAACGGACGCACACAAACACCTCTAACACCTCTATCCCCCCAATCTCCCGAGCTGTCCCCCACATCTCTCGCCGCGGTAGCGGCTTTCCAGAGTTTTGGGAGGAGGAGGGGTATGTCAAATGACGACATGATAGATGCAGAATACGAGGAGCAGAAGCGGAGGGAGATCGAGTTGTTGAAAGCTCGTCAGAGGAGGATAAGAGAGAAGGTCCCTGGTCGGCGAACGACAGGGAAGGCGAAGGCAGGCGACATTGATGGTAAGTCCCCCTAAGCTTTCGGTTGACATTTCTGCGTGGATGGGTATTTAGCCGGGGAGTCGTGGAGGCTGAATGGTTACTTCAGCTGTTCTGGATGAGATCAAGGATGAATGGGCCGTTGTCACCGATCCCGATGTAAGTCGCAGCTAGCAGGTTTTCTACATATTACGAGATTGATTGGACCAGTTCAACCCAGTCGACCTTGCATTGCAATTGCTGGACGAAACTTCTTTGGGGAGAGACATGGACTCTTTTCGAAGAACGAAGGACATGCTTTCGCGGGCCATGAGGGGTTCAGTCGATCGTACGTAACCTTGTCGTAGTTTCGTACGATCTCCGGTGTTTATAAGGTTCGTCTATGCAGAACACTACCAAGCGTTCAATGCCGCCCTGCCTCACCACACATCCTTGCTCAATCATCTTGACGCGACGCAAGAGCAGATCAAGGAAGCACGTATCGCATTGCAGGAAGCCAAGGAGACGTTGGGCAGCAAACGTGCGGACCTCGTGCAACTATGGACAAGAAACCAAACAGTCGAAGAGATGATGCGCATTCTCGATCAGATGTCCGTCGCAATGTGCTCCCAGTTTTATCATTCATTGGAACTAATGTCCATGGTAGCGAGCACCTGAAGTCAGTCCCCGATGCCTTAGAGAGTCTCATTCTCGAGAAGCGCCTCTTGCAAGCAGCAGCACTGCTAGTCCGCAGCCTGAAACTGATCAACAAGCCGGACATGCAGGAAATAGGCGCAGTATCGGACCTTCGAAGTTATCTGGTTGGCCAAGAGACGGTAAGTAGAAAGTCCTCATTCGTATTGGCATTGGCACCAAAGTACGAATTTCAGACATTGCGAGAGATTCTCGTCGACGAGCTTCATAGTCATTTGTATCTCAAGTCGTTTTGGTGCGAGTCAAGATGGACCGTATACTCGCCAAACCAACAAGGGTGTCAGTGATACAAGCATGTTACATGCCTTAATGCTAATTTGTTGACAGTCACCACCTTGGAAGATCAAGAGGACGATACGACTGTCGAACCAACAAGACCACTATCGATATCAGTGTCCTCTCCCTTATCGCCAACAGCACCAACTCGATCATCACGGCTGGCTAGATACCTTGACGATCTGACATTGCGTCCAAACGATCCGCCATTCGATTTGAACGACACAGGGTATCGGAGAAGCTTGTCAGGCGGTCTCTCAGGCCTCGGTTCGACCTCAACCGGTGGACTTCCCAATCTAGCTTCGATATCGAATGCGCAGCCACGGAACCCCGAGGCAGATTCGTTCGCGTACATCGAAACACTGCTAGAGTCTCTGGCCATCTTGGGCAAACTTGGCACCGGTTTAGACATTGTCGCGCAGAAGTTGCCTGGAGAAATCTTCTCTCTCGTTGAAGCCACGGTGGAGGAAGTCTCCGAGCGTGCTGAGTATGGGCGTCGAGGTTCGGTCATCGGAATGGTCGACGCCGCCAATCCAGGACGGTCTGCAGATCTGCCCTTCTTGTCGGCGCCTGCAATTGCTGCCGGTGCATTGGGTATTGCTGGGGTAGCGGTTGCCGCTGCACTGCAAGGATCAGCCATGCATGCCCGCCGCGCTATCATCGACGCTACCGCGTTACGATTAACAGCCTTGGAGTCCTCCACTAAGGTCTTGGATCAAGAAATTCTGAAAGACTTCTTCTGGACCTTGTATTCTAAGCTCATCGCTGTTAGCGAGGGTCTTCGTGTCGTGTACGAAGTGGCGAATCGTATTGGCTCTGTACGTGTTCGACCATAGCCTCCCTCGCATCGCCTGGGTTTTCTGACTGCTCGTTATGCAGCGACGGGACTACAAAGATTCGTCCGGTACCAAGCCTGGAGCATTGTTTCCTCTGGAGGAGATCTGGGCACCTGTAGAAGCTGAAGTGAGTTGCCTGCGACCGGTGGTTTACGAATCTGCTCATGCGGCTACAGGTGAGAACCTTGCTCAGCGACTATATTACCGACGAAGAGCAAGGCGCGATATCTGGTCGCAACCCGATCTCGTCCATCAACGAAATCCTTCGCGAAGGCCGTTTCAGCCGCGATAAGGGGAAGGTATGTCGGATGATCGCACCACGTCCCACTTGTCTCACGTCTTCTATTAGCCCATATTCCGATTCGCGGATACGGACGCAAAGATTACCACCAAGACTTTGCGTCAACACGAGGATGAGCTCACTCGCGTTCTCAAGGGCACCGTCCCTGGTCTCGTACAAGGCTCGGAAAACGCAGTGCAGGCTACTCTAGCAGCTGTCGGTACTGACGACCGTTTAGTGGGCACCGGTCAACATCATCGACCATTGGTCCATCCCAACGCATTCCACGTCAGCGTGCTCTTCCAACCGACCCTTGCTTTCCTTGACCGCATATCCGACATCCTACCTTCTGGGTTGGAAACAGCAAAAGCATCTAGCGCAGTCTTGGATGAGTTTGTACTCAGGGTATACTTGCCCCAACTCGAAGACAAGGTGTCCACTCTATTCCACCAAACGATCACTAGTACGTGGTCGATGTTACGCAGAATGAATCCCTGCTCATGGTTGTGACTAGGTCCGGATGCTTTCGAGCCAGACCCTGCATCACTGGCCTTGTCTTCCAAGCCGCTTGTCAAGGTGAGTTGGGATTCAGCTTATCATGAAATATCTTGTTAACGTTACACGCCGTCCTCAGGCAAGCGTACAACTCATGGCCCTCATCAACTCCCTTTGTGCGATGCTGCGGACAACGCCTTTCCATCGAGAAGATTACTGTCGGCTTATCCTCACGGTCATCGGGAAGTTTTACCAGCGATGCAGTGACAGGTTCTCGAGCTTGGTCGCTGTCAAGGGCGAGACGCCTTCGGAAGACGATGATGATCGCATTGCACTGGCTGCACAGTGGGCTCAAAAGCCTGAGCTGAGTCCTTGCCTGACTGAGCTTCTGAAGTTGCTTTCCGGAGACCCGACCGCGGCGGAGAAGACGCAGCTATGCAGACAGGAGACCCACCTGGAAAACAGTTTGCTGGGCGAAGGTGCTGTCAGCAAGGATGATCTCATTGTGTCCATCCGCAATGTCTCTGCCCTTGCGAGCTTGTATCACAGCGTCGTACGTCTACAACTGTCACGTCTTCTCCGTCACTTTATTCATCGCTGTTAATCTTCCAGACGTGGTTCGCCGCTCAACTGACTGCCCTCAAGGGGTCCACAGACGGGCCGCTTTCGGCTACATCGCCTCATCATCTTGAACCCACTAGTGCCCTCTCGCCCTCGATGCCGTTCCTCCCCGCTATTATTCCCTCACAGGTTGACGAACCGCTTACACTTCCGCTTTCCTCCGCGATGACCATGTGAGTGCTAAACTGCGTGTATACTACCGCAATCCTGATAATCTCGCGTAGGCGTTTCCAAGCACTGCACATGACGTATATGCAGTTAGCGGAGCTCATCATATACACCATCCGTATCGACATAAGATGTCGTGTGATACATCACCTCGATCTCGCCCTTAGACACGTAAGTTCGTAGAATACTGCCTATCCGTAGCTAACGGCTGGCTCCATAGGGTATCTACCGCATCGACCGAGAAGCAGGCGAGCCCGACCCGCACGTTGTTGACCTGAACACTGAGCTAGGCAATGGTGAGGCATGCCTTAGTTCGACATTACCGGATGTTCAGCGAAAGTGAATATTTTCTCCCGTGTTGTCGTGCACACATACTGACCCTAGTGACCAGGTTTGCGTTCGAGGGCATGGGACACCTCATGCAGCATCTTCTCATTTCGAACGCTCGCTATATTCATGCGGCGAACGTATATGGCATCAAGAAGATGAATAGGAATATGCTGGCGCTACAGCAGAACATCAAGACGATCACCGACGATAGTCCAAACACGCAGTTCGAGCGTGCGAAGCGATACTACTCACTGCTCTTGCTATCACCGCCTGTAAGACGACGTCTACAGTTTCTTTCCGTAGTTGCTGCTGATAGACGTACGCAGGAACTTCTTGACACAGTTCGGCAGAAGCAGGAGTTCACCTTCGACGAGTACAAGGCAATTCTCGACCTCCAGTGCGGCGTACAATCTAGCGCGGCACCTGACGGCACCGCGCAGGCAACAGATCGCAATTACAATATGTATCTCATCGAGTTACACGGGCTTGAGCTCGAAAACTCTGCGGATGGAAGTTGATCTTGAAGGGTTACGCCGGCGATATGCTCAAGGGGAGCGTTGTTTGTTGGAAGTATTTATGCAATTTTTCTCTCCCATCGCTTTGTTGGATACCAGACCATACATATCACGACTATTGCAATCTCCTTTACCTATTCACTCCCGTTGCGTTTCTCCGCGCTCTCTAGCCATGCGAGATCCGTCTCGTCCGCAACGGACTGGATGGGCCCATTGCGCGTGCTGGCATTTGGCGACATTGTGACTTTGTATCGACCCGGTGGTGACGTGTAGGTAAGGATAGGTATCTGGGTCAGCGTTTCCTGGAAGCGACGCCGCAAGAATCTACGGGGAAGATGTGATCGAATTGTCGGTAGGACTTGTCTCGTATCATCCCTGTCGCCCTGTGCGGAGCTGTCCTCGAGGCGGGCTACTCCCGGCGGTGAAGACAAAGCTTCGAGCTGTTCGAAAACTCCGGCGCCCTGAAGCCCCGTACCGCGAGCACCCTCACGTATCAGGACTTGTTGATCAGTCTGAACCGCAATTTTCTCGTCTTCCGTACGCTGCCGAAGCGTTATCTGCAAGGGAAACAGCGTCTTGTCCAACTGACGCTTGAAGAACTTCCACCGAAGGTTGACTTCTCTGCGTTTGCTAAATGGGCCAAGCGCTCGCGATTCGGACGAGCTCGGGTCGAACCGCTCCTTGGGAATGGTTGGTGGTAGGACGATTGCATCCGGCTTGAGAGGCTTCTTGCGAGAGATGTCCGAGAAGACGAGGGCTTTCAACTCTGAGGACCAGATGGGAGGGCAGGAAGACTCCACGGAGGGAATGATTGGCGGTGGCGGCTGGGCTCTTGGCTCTGTGCGAAGAGGCTTTGATAGAACCTAACATGAGTCAAGGTCCGGCTGTAGTCGAAAGAAAGCCCGACCTGCACAATCTCCCATTTCAGAGGACCTCTTCTACCATATGCCATTTGCATGACTTGCTGAAACGCGTTGACGTGCCCGTGGTTCGCCCGTTGCAACTTCCGCACCTCCTGCTTGCTATGAATAAGAGATAGGTGCCGGGATCATGGGAGCCTCACCGATTGGATGCGCTTGGTCCTAGTCGCTCGAATGCTCTCGAGTTTGGCGTCGAGGATGCCACGGACGCCGTTGCCAACCTTCAGCCGGAAGAACTGCCTACGTGGTGGTGAGCATTTAGACAGCCGAGGATTACTCCGCGACACCTACCGGAGATATTCGATTGGGAGCCTTCTAATCTCCCGAAGGGCTGTCCTGTAGAGAGAACGTACTGCGTTCGCGTCGCCATGCATGCGAGTGCTCGACGTCGACGCCGGAGTCTGTTCGAGGTGAAGTCGTGATTGAGCGAGGTCTTCGTGACGTCTCTCGGCGTCTATCGACGACCAACCATTTCCTCCGTGGGCGCCAAACAGGTTGTTCGAACGTCTGCTCCAACCTAGTCGCCCGGTGGACCTCTTTGGAATCCCCAAGTATGTAAACCTGTTCTCTTGTTGTTGAAACTGACCATATACAAGAACCCTCGCACAAGCATGCCTATGCCGCCCTGCGGGCTGAGACGTGGACCGGCCGGGTTACCTCAACGTGATCTCCGTTCGGGTGTCTTCTCATGCATATGCACAAGGATTCTCGGGGATCTCGCTCTGTTGCCAACTTCGCGCCTTACTATTAATGTTCAAACTCGCTCAGGTGTCCTGATGGCCGCCAGCCTTGTCGACCACGCGCACTGTCTCGGATAAACCCCTCGATATGAGCACAATCCCTCCGTCCCTCTTACCCGTGAATTGTCCGGGCTGCGGTCTCCGTGAACTGTAGCAAGGGGTACCCAATATATATATATACATGAACCCACCTTTGGCGTCGCTCAGCCTCTACCTCGTCAAAGCACTAACACGAACATGAAGTACTTAGCAGTCCTTGCTGCAGCGGCGTCTGCAGCTGTCGTTTACGCTCAGCAGGCAGTAAGTATTGACTTTTGATCACGGCCAATTCAAATCTCATACCCTCACTAGGAGTGGCAGCAGTGCGGAGGCATCAACTGGAGTATGCCTGTGCATCATTCATTTCGTGTTGTCCCTACTCATCTCGTCTCTCTTCAGCCGGCGGGACTTCGTGCGTTTCTGGGACAGTCTGTACCAAATACAACGACTGTGCGTACATCCTTGGCTTAGTATAGGTGACTCTGTTCTCATTCTACATCAGATTACTCCCAATGCACCCCTGGAACTGCCACATCGGCCCCCGCCCCGAGTCCTACGCCATCTAGCGGTCTGCCTCGTCTTGGCGGTGTCAACACGGCTGGGTACGATTTCAGTGTTGTGAGTATCGACTACGGGTACTATATATAAGCTATTGGTTCTGACTTGTGCACACCGGCCTCGTAGGCGACCGATGGCAGCTTTAACGGCACTGGTGTGTCACCACCCCCCGCACAGTTTACGCACTTTGCGGGCCAGGGTGCCAACCTCTTCCGCATCCGTCAGTCTCGGTTCTTCCCTAGTCTTTCGATGGAATATTGACCTGAATATCATCCGGCAGCGTTTGGTAAGAACGTGTTGCAGCATATTGACTCTAGATTCACGTTAATATTTGCATCTTTGCAGCCTGGCAACTCATGACTCCTGAGGTCGGTGGCCCCATTAACGAGACTTGGTTCAGCAACTTCTACGACGTCACGGTCCAATCGGCCCTTTCATCGAGCCCGAACACCTATGTTATCGTTGACTTGGTATGTTACACGTCGTTGTTGCAATGTGCCATCGTTGACAGGAACTAGCACAACTACGCTCGCTGGAATGGCCAAATCATCGCTCAAGGCGGACCCACTAACGACCAGTTCGCGTCGGTCTGGACCCAGTTGGCCCAGAAGTATGGTTCCAACGAACGCATTATCTTGTGAGTTGTGTTGCCTCCACTTGTTCGCAGCGTGTCCTTATATCCTGCGGAAGTGGTATAATGAACGAGCCGCACGACGTCCCCGATATCGCGACCTGGGTTGACTCCGTCCAATTTGTGGTCAACGCTGTCCGCAATGCCGGTTCACAGAACTTCCTCCTTCTCCCCGGTTCTAGCTGGTCCTCCGCTCAGGCATTCCCGACCGAAGCCGGCCCTCTACTCGTGAAGGTCACTGATCCCCTTGGTGACACTAGCAAGCTGATCTTCGATGGTACGAGATACCACTGCCCTTCTCAGCAGTACGCTAAATATGGTCGTAGTCCACAAGTATCTTGACAGCGATAACAGTGGAACTCACCCTGATTGTACTACCGTGCGTCAATATAGATCATGGACTGCACTTCCTCGACATCTAACCTACTGGTCCAGGATAATGTTGACGTCCTCACTACGCTTGTTAGCTTCCTCCAGTCCAACGGCAACCGTCAGGCCATCCTGTCCGAGACGGGCGGAGGCAACACCGCCAGCTGCGAGACACTGTAGGGACTGATATCGTTTCATGCTCGAAACGTGTCTAACTTTGTCATCGCAGAGTCGGCAATGAGCTCTCATTTGTCAAGAACAGCTTCCCGACTCTCGTCGGTTTCTCCGCCTGGGCTGCGGGTGCTTTCGACACCACCTACACCCTCACCCTGACGCCGTTCGCCAACGGTACCGACGAGGCCCTCTGGACCTCCGCTAGTAAGTATAAACTGGTCTCACATGGGCCGCTTGTTGACGTTGATTCCTGGCCTATACAGTCTTGCCCAACCTTCCTTGAGTCTAGAGTACAGGAATGAGGAAATATCAGATTGAAGTCGATTGAAGGGTATGATATATACGGCCTGCCATGACGTCTGGACCCAGAACGATTTTCTCGCTTCGAAATATACTTGTGCTCATTCTCACTGCTCAGCATGCTCTGGCAAGCAACCCCTAAGCCACAGGTCTGCCAGTGACTCCTTATCCTTATCCTGTTAGAAGATACTTGAGGCTGTCAATTTGAATCTATTTCGCAGATCGTGAGCGGATTTCAGTGCGATGTTAATGGTCGACAACGGCTCAGATTACTCGGGGTAATCGTAGGACGGGTAATCGTAGGATGAACTAGATGATGAACTGGTAAAAGAAGTCAAGTTGCGTCGTTCAGTTTGGGTTCGCTGTTTGCCGAAACTCCGACCTAAGAAGGTGAGATCTGCCAGGATGCTGACCTCATCCTGGGGCGCTTGAGTTTCCACTCGAGCTTCCAACTTTTCTCTTGCCCCGACAAACGGCAGCCTTCTTCATAGTATCGCTATGGTCGGAACCCCATTCTTTATTTTTGTGATTGTTACTGAGGGCAGGAGGTTCCGTAGCCACCGAAGGGCCGCAACCCAAACCCGAGCGGCCTGGGCCGGGCGATCATAAACAAGAAAGCGAAGGATGCTCGTATAGCTCATGAGACCGGAATAGTCAGGTTTTCTCTACCTGCGATGGTGGAGGTTCCATTGAAGCACGGCCTTGTTCATAGTATACCGTGGACCCTGAATCCACTCGCCTGCAATCTATCACCCAAGAGCGAGACCTGGACGAGTTCTTGAATACCGCGACCCTCGCAGGAGTGGACTTCACCGCAGGTACGTACACACGCGAATACTCTCTTTCTTCCATCAAGTTCAAGTTTTGTTTCAGAACGAAGGAACGTCAAGGTCATCGCGGCTGCGGCTAATGCTCACCCGAACCCATACCTCTTGTCGGAAGAAGAGGAGAAAATCACCCTCCGGAAGCAAAGCGAGAACAAACAGCGCTTGCGTGTTCCCCGTCGACCTCCATGGACGAGGAATATGACTATGGCGCAGCTGGATAGGCAAGAGAAGGATGCGTTCTTAGAGTGGAGGAGAGGTCTTGCCGAGTAAGTCTCACCAGTCTCTCATGTAATCCCTTGAGTGGATGTCGAGCATGTCCTCGGAAGGCTACAGGATCGGGATAAGTTCCTTCTTACGCCGTTCGAACGGAACATTGAGGTTTGGAGGCAACTCTGGAGGGTACTGGAACGATCGCATCTCGTTGTGCAAATCGTCGATGCGCGAAATCCGCTCCGTTTTCGATGCGAGGACTTGGAAACATATGTGCAGGACGTGGAAGGAGCAGAGGGCGAGGCAGGCACGGGCAAGGACAAGCGGAAAAATCTTCTTTTGATCAACAAGGCAGATCTGTTGACTGCGAAGCAAAGGTCAGTGTTCGTGTTTCACGATATGCTCAGATAGATTCTTATCCTGTCTTATAGAAAACTATGGGCGGACTACTTCGACGAGAGAAACGTAAAGTACGCCTTCTTCTCCGCCGCTAATGCCGCTGCGATTCAAGAGGCGAGACGAGAGACAGCTGCAGCGGAGGCTCAACGACAAGAGGAGGCGGCGCGGGTACGAGAGGATCCGGAAACAGGGAGCGACGAGGACACTTCGTTACAAACTTTTCCTCAGGGCACCGGTGACGCTAACCATGGTCAGGAGAGTGATGCAGAAGCACTGTCTGACAGCGACGACAGTGCGGAGGACGAGGACGGTGAACGCCATGGTGTATTTCTCCCTGTCGACGGAGGACCGGAAGCATCAGATCTTAGGACTAAAGTCCTGTCTGTTTTGGAGTTGGAGGACCTATTCGTTCGGAGCGCCCCAGACTTGTCGGGTTCGTCTAATCTCTCGGCATTATCTACGACTTACCGACCAGTTTGATATAGCCTTCATAGATTCGTCTGGAGAGCATCCCACGAAACTCGTCGTTGGCCTCGTTGGGTATCCAAATGTCGGCAAGTCAAGTACCATCAATGCGCTCGTCGGGGAGAAGAAGGTCAGCGTATCGTCCACCCCCGGAAAGACAAAACACTTCCAGACTATCCATCTATCACCCACACTCGTTCTTTGCGATTGTCCCGGTTTGGTCTTTCCCCAGTTCGCCACCACCAAAGCCGATCTTGTATGCGACGGTGTCCTCCCCATCGATCAGATGAGGGAGTACACCGGACCTACGACGCTGGTCGTGAAACGCGTCCCGAAAGAGGTGTTGGAGGCCATCTATGGTTTGTCGATATGGACCAAAAGTGTTGAAGAGGGTGGCGAAGGCCAGATCGCTGGTCCCGATCTACTTGTCGCTTACGCTAGTACGTGCGCGGAGAGTTGCTGCCTACAGAATGTTCACTGACGGATCGTTTGTGTCTCTAGTCGCTCGAGGTTTCGCTCGATCAGGGCAGGGTAATCCTGACGAAGCCCGCGCGGCACGGTACATCCTCAAGGACTACGTGAATGCGAAGCTCCTATTTTGTCATCCACCGCCTGGTGTTTTAGAAGACGATTTCAATGAGCAAACGCGCGAACTTGCCCTGCTTCGTGCAATTGGGAAGAAACGCGCGCCGACGACGCGAGTCACGAAGAAGGCAGACACTTTCGTCGCGCCCGCGGCACAAGACAACTCTTCGTCTACGACCAACTCTTCTCATAAGAGCAGGAACGTAGACCAGGAGTTTTTCGCTAATGGAACGCTGTCGTCACGGCCATACATGCAGGGCGCCAGGGGCCAGGGCCAGGAGTTCTCGAGGTCGAGGTTGTACCCGCACCAGAACATGGTTGCAGATGACGGGACTTCCTTGACCGGAAGAAGGGCACGAATAGCCGCCGTGCTTGCTGCTGGCGGGGACGTCGCGCCGGGCAAGAAGCATCACAAGAAGATGAAACGAGCGAAGCAAAGGAGTGGGAAGGGTTACGACGACTGACCGACGTTTGCCCGCCTTGTGTATCGACTGACCTGCTGTAGCCCTAGATATCCCACACGCTGCATGTACTTTCATTGTATACTCATTTCGCCACCTCTGTCAACTTCTTCTGCTTTCTTTTTTGGAAGGAGAGGGGGTGTCGAAATAGCACCACGTGATTCAAACGATGGACCTCAATACCACGGCCGCGACTCGGATTCGCTTCTTGACTCTCCTCCCTTTGAACCGCCCTCTCCCTCCCCGGGCTATTTTCGAGGGGCTGCACATCCCGTCCCCGACTGGCCTCTTGCTCGCCGTCTGATTCAGCATGCCACGGAGTTCCGCGGTGGTCAATGAGCATCTAAACGAACCAGACACACTTCCCACCGAGTCGGTGACTATATGCGCGAAATTTGTGACCACAAATCAAACGGGCCGCAATGAACGTAAGCTCTATCGCGGATTGCAGCATGAACACTGCGAACGAATCCTTTTAGAGCTGCTTCTCAGCGTGAACAAGCCGCTTAGTATTGGAAGGAGTCCGGCCTGGTAAGGTTGCGTGCCGAGACGCGCTATGCCCTCGTCCTCATGCACAGCAGTACATACGTGGTCCCCGATCCCGTAGTTTCTGGTCTACACTGCAAACTATATGCGTGAGTGGACGGTTGCTGACCTTGCACACAATCTGGACCACGGTCGTCCTAGGATTCGTTCAAGCAACGGCGGTATCATTATATCCTGTCACGTACGCGAACATCTGTCTTATCTTTATAACGATACTGACTCGCCGCCAGGACCACTCCACCAATGGCCTCGTCCTGAATGGTCACAGAATCCGCAAGACGTCGGTTTTGCTCATGGATGGAGACATACTCGAGATACCGTCCTCTCAAAGTAACTCATCCTGAAACCCGTTCGACCCGAGCTCACCTACTTGTTCGCAGAGTTCGAGTGCAACGTCTTGTACAAGGAACCGGAACAGAAGGTTAATATCTTCGACCCAACTCCGCCAAGACTTCCTTCGTTGAAGACCAAAGTAGGCATCTCAGTGTCTCCATGCGTTCAGTTTGCGTGATTATTCCGCAGAAAATCGACCGCTTTATGGTCATGTCACACTGTCTAGGAAGCGGAAGCTTTGCACAAGTACATCTCGCCATGGATACCTCGGCATTCAAGCAAGTGGCGTGCAAGTGTATCAAACGCAAGAGTTCGGACAAAATCGAGAAGATCAGGAAAGAAGTGGACATTGTTCTTAATCTCACGCATGTAAGTTGGTTGTCTATTAGCCATGAATTTCCGTTAATGGCTTTACGTAGCCAAACATCAATACCGTTTGGGCCGCAACGAATGATGATCAATTTCTGTATGTTATTCTCCTAGTTTGACCGTAGATTCCTGGCACTGACCTCATATAGTTACATTTTCCTAGAGCTCTGTACCGGCGGGGACCTCTTCTCGTACATCGTTAGCCATCGAGACTCGCAGCTGTGCCAAGCAGAGGCGAAATACATCATGTATCAGCTTCTCAAGGGCCTCAAGTACCTCCACGACAGATTGATATCCCATCGAGGTACGGTCTCGAACTTCGGCGGTCCCAATTGCTTTCAAACTGATATCGTGGTGTAGACCTGAAGGTACGCTCCTCTCATCAATCGCCATGCTAGTTGATCCAAGTGTCGTAGCCCGAGAACATCCTACTTCATACACCTGGGCCTTACCCCCGCATCCAAATCGCCGATTTTGGCCTTGCTCGCCCCAAAGCGTACCAGGAGACATTCAACGTCTGTGGCACTGTCTCCTACCTTCCACCGGAAGGTATACTAGCTCTAGACCACAAGCATCTCGGCTACGTCGGCATGCCCTCCGACTGCTGGAGCTCTGGCATAATCATGTATATCATGCTCGCGTATGTCGCCCGTTCTCTGGCTTCGAGCAGGCACGACGATAGGTTGACCATGATTTGGCAGGGGCTGTCATCCCTTCGACTATGGCAGGGTAGACGGAGAATCCCAAAAGTATTCCTACGCGCCCGAATCCGAGGATGATGAATATGACGATTCCGAATATTCGCAAGGGTCCGTCCAGGCCGACCAGCTAGTCAAACGACGCATCGTTCATGGTGAAGTCGAGTTCCCCAGTTATGTATGGGATAAGATGGCACGTGGTACGTTGTTCCAGCTTCGTCTTCTTCAAGAGGGTATTCCCTCAGCAGTCTTCTAGCTCGGACTCTATGTAGCGACCTGCTCATCTACGACCCTACGGAACGCGCAACCGCCAAAACCGCCCTTCAACACGTCTGGTTCACTGCGGAACTGCTGGATCTAGAACTCGCCTATAGGTCTAGGATTGGAACAGAGTAGACTGCAATGGCACCCCACTCCGGAATTGAGCGACTCGCCTGGCGTCACTGGAGACTGGCCGTCAGAATATCCTCGCCGCGTAGTCCTTTCCTCTGGCTGGGATGTCTTCTGCAAGATTTGCCATCCCATCAGTACTCACCCGTCCATTCCCGCGCCGATCGGACAATATAGACAAAAACACGATACTGTCGCATCGGCCATACATCGATACAGGTTGCAATCTCTGTATAAAATATACTGCGACGTTACTTCATTTGCCTTGTCTCTACGTTCCTCTCATGCCTTCAGGAAGTTGGCGTGGACTGGGGTGACTGTTAATCATCTACCTGAGAGAGACGGGTGCGAACAAACTCACAATGGACATGATCTGCGCCGAAAGTTGACATCTGTCCCGCAGAACGTCGTTGTCAGCGTCTGGAGATAGTGTGGAAAGCAGCTAGACGCACAAAGTAGTAGCTGTGATCATAACCCTCCTGCGCTCGTACGCGAACCTGCACCTCGTCGTACCCCGCGTCGCGAGCTGCCTTCAAAAAGTTCTCCGGGAGCAGCTGTCCGGTCTTGTAGAAGTTGTCCCCAGTACCCTGACATTCCAAAGAACGGTCAGCGTCTCATTCCCACCCTCCCCTTCTCCAACCCCTCCGATGACACTCACGTAGTCGATGAGGATGTGCACGGGGGCCTTGCCGAGCTTCTTGATGAGCTCTGTTGCGTCGTATCTTTCCTTGGCCTCTTCGACGCCGCCCTGGAGGTAGCCATTGAACGCCTTCTGGCCCCACGGGCAGTTAATCGGGTTCGCGACGGGCGAAAAGGCGGACACGGAGCGGTACTGTTTCGTGCCGCTGAGGATGGAATTGAGGTAGAACGTCAGGGCGCCATGGCCACCCATCGAATGCCCGAAGATGGACTGGCGTGTGAGATCCTGTCATTGCAATGTAGTTTCAGCATGTACACTATGTAGAGTACGGACGCGGATATTGGAGTTCGAAAGTGCAATGGGGAAAGAGGAACGGAGAATATAGGAGGAGAGATGAGAGACGCACGACAGGTACTCCGGCTGCCTCCAGCGTTTGCGGGAGCTCGATTGTTACGTGTGTGAGCATGTTGTAGTGCTTCGACCATTTTGGGTTCGTCGCATTGAGGTAGAACCCCGCGCCTTATTGCAAGCTTCACCTTCAGCGTGCGCCATACCAGACAGCGAGGGGGACGCACCGACGCCGAAGTCCCAGTGGTCCGTCTCGCCTTCGATGCCCGCACCGCGCGGGGAAGTGTCCGGGAAGAGGAGCGCGATGCCCTCCTTGGCCGCCGCGCCGAAGAAATTGCCTTTCTGCGAGCTGGATGGCGATGAATGAAAGGGCAGAGGTCAGCGAACAATGGTCCAATTCGGAAGGACGCGCCACACTCACGCATTGTCTTCCGTGCACGTCAGACCAGAAAGGTAGGTCAAGAGCGGGACCTTGCCTCCACTGCTGGCGTTGGCGGGCAGAAACAGGTTGAACTGGGCGTCGAGCCCGCCGAGCGCGGCCGACTGGAGGAGTCGCAGAACCGTTCGGAAGAACGAGACGAAGCGACGGTGTGTGATGATCAGCGCGCGCCTTCGAGGTGCATACAACGACGTCACCATAAGCGGATGGTAACGGACCTTAAACTTGTACTTGAAGAGCTGGCCGTCGAAGACCTTGTTTACCGAGAGCTGCTCGAGGGCCATCGTTCGTTGTGCACCGGTACGGACACGAGGCACGAATACAGCGTGAGCGCGAGTGGCAAGGGGGAGTGCAATATGGCGGGAAGATCGATTGGAGTATTGCAAAGCATTCTGGCGGTGGCGGCCCGATCTACACGCAAGTCGCGATCGGCACTAATGCAAATGACGACAGCGCCACAGCAGGCAGATCGTGCACCGCGTTGGTCGTTCCCCCTGGCCCCTCCGTGGCAGTCAACCGCCTCCGCCAGCTGCTGCTGAGCGCTGATCCCATGCATCATTGCATGACCCGACCATGGGACAAGGCCGCCCACGCTTGACTCAGCAGTTCCACCGTTCACGTCCTATCGCCTTCTTCCGGGGCCATGTGGTAACATCGGGACTCCGAAGAGCGACTTCGGAGGTACACGAAAGGGACGTAATTGATACCATTCTCGCACGATCGGCCCATATTGGTAGTGTCGGTAGCGGCAGGGATTAGCATTACCATACAAGATGATTATAGACGGCAAATCGTTAGATGCGTGCGTATGTATTCCTCGGTGTGTAGTCTTCATGGGTAGTCACGCAGCGTAGGGTATCGAGGAACGGGTGGCGACTGGAGTCAGCGAGGATTAGTTGAACGTCCTGGAAGGTCCGCCGTATCCGTATCTTTCCTTCGTTGAGCTTCAGAACGTTCGAGAGCGTCGACATCTAATCGCGGTGCTGGCAGAAGCATTTGCGGCTGAGGCTGCGCAACGGGAGCATCTGCGTCTTGCGTGGTAGTGGCGCTGGCACTGGCACCAGGGCCGCCCTCAGTGACGTCCCCAACTGTACCCGAGTTTTCCACAGAGGATTCTCCCTTGACCAAGCTGTCTGCCATCTCCGCCCGCTCCAGCTCCTTGCGCTCTTCGCTGGACCTTCTGGCGAGGACTTCTGGTCGCAGCTCTCCTCCTTCCTCGGCCTGCTGCCCCTCGACGACGCGCGCGAGGTGGTCCGCGATACCGAGGTAGAAGGTCGCAGGCTTGAACTTGATCTCGCGGCCCATGATCTCAGCCCACTTGTACCGCGCCGTGTTTATCCACCCCACGAGATCGAGATGGTTCACGCCTTCCAGAGTCCCAAGATATGTACCCTACCATGAGAGCGACGACGTCAGCGACGCGGATAAGGTACGCCCCGAACAATAAAGGACGCCACGGATTAAATTACTTACCCACTGCGCTGACTGCAGCGAAACGAGCCCGTCGTTAGGTCCCTCCTTCTCTAGCACAATAGAATGGGGCCATCTATTAAGGCGCACGTCCACGCGCATCAGCTTCCGTCCTTCTAACTCTGACGATCACAAACAGAAAGTCCAAACCCGCAGCACGAAGCAAGAACAGGATGTGCGTCGAGTGCATAAGGCAAAACGCCTACAGCGAGATCACCCACCAGAAACGAACACTCACTTCCAGGTGTCTATCAGGCCGGGTTCGTACACAGCGCCCCAGCTGAAATAGTGCACGCCCGGCACGTCGAGCGTGTTCTCGTTGAACTTGCGCATGTTCTCGACCGTCAGAAATTCGAACGCCTTCCCGTCGCCGTCGCCGTTCGGGAGCAGATCGAGGAGCGAGAGCACTGACGGCATCCGTTCCTTCCCTACTGTGGCAAGGAAGTGGTCTGCGAACGAGGAACCTCGGTGAGGTGCCGATATCGTCGTCACGGAGAGCACTTTGAACGGTCGGTCTGTAAGGTGGGTCGTGAGATACCGACAGTCGATGCCACCCTGTTGGCAGGGGGGCGTCAGCGTGGATGCAATGGTGCGGATAACAGGTTTTGGCATATGGAAAGAGGAAATCTAGGTGGAGGACCCTGACGCAAAAAGGGACGTACCATACTGTGGCCTGTCAAATGGTTACCCTATAGTCCGCATAAGCACGCCAGCAAGACCAATCGCAACTGCACGCACCTATGAGATGCACTGAGCGTCCAGGGTATTTTTCCGCAATCTTTTCGCACAGAACCTTCGCACGATCAATGGGCGAACTAGTAGCGGGCACGCGCGTCGTAAGAACCTGATTGTGCGCCAACGTGTATCGTTAGTCCGCTGCGCAAGGGCGGGATTACGAGAACGAAGTGTGAAGCAGACATACCTCGGTCCCATTCATTTCCAAAGCATTCCTAATCCCTCTCCAATGCTGGATCTGCAAGGGAGCAATTGCCGGCCCGAGGGTGACTGTGTCGAAGCCCATGAGTCCATGGCAGAACACGATGGGGTTCTTCGGCGCAACATCTATCAGTCAAGAAAGACATAGACGAACCGTCAGCCAGTGAGATTGTTCCCATGGTCGAAAAGGATTTAGCAAATGGAAGCGCGACATACATTTGCGGCGAATGTTTTCGCGCTCTGCCGCCAGGGATTCTCCCCTGTCTTCCTCGCTCAACATAGGGTTCAGGTTCTCCTTGTCGCCGTTCTCGTCTGACGAGAACCAGGTGCGCAGATTTGGCAGTTGCGGGAAGTTGAACCCTTGGGCGGACGTGGTTGTATGAATGCTTCTGCTGCGCTCGTGGATGCTTCGTAGGGATTCGAGCGAGGTTCGTGATGGTGGCGAACTACTCAAATGCACGGGTGAGGGAGAATGGGGCATTGGGAGGGGGATCAGGGTCGGGCTGAGGAGGAGGTCAAGGTCGGAACGCTCGCGGTCGCGTTGCTCTTCGTTCGGGGGCCGAGCGGACTGGTCCTCGAAGGGGTCAGAGTAGGTCGGCCTGACATACGGCGCCGGGGCTGGCGGCGACAAGAAGGCAGTTGGCATTGTGGAGCGGGTGAGATTGGAGAAGTAGGATGGCCTCTGAAGCGCGTGGTGGAGGCGGGCCGCCTCCGGCCTGGATGGCAATCTGATGTCGTCTGAGTGGGTCTGGGATCGGGAGACAATGTGGGGATCATCAGAGAAGGCATCCGCGAGAGCAGAGAGGGCGGAAGAAGGGGTGGTGGGTGTTGACGGATGAGGGGTATCAGACTGATTCGCAGCGGGAGTAGAGGGTCGCGAGCGATGGGGAGAGTTGGGGTCGGAAGAGGATGACTTTGAAGGATTCTTGACTGAGAACCAGCGAAGAATGGGAAGGGAAGGTTGACTGGCACGCTTGCGCTTCTGTGCGGCGGAGTACTCCGTGGTGGGAGACGGGGTGTGGCTGAGGTTCATCGAGGGTGAGGTGGGAGAATAAGAGGGAGGAGCCTGGGCAGAAGACGGATGGATAGCGTTTGTAGGCAAGTTGGCAGCGGCTGTGGGGAGGCGTGGGGTCCTCATGGAGGACGAAGGGGGATGCTCGGGGGAGCTGGCGGCGGGTCCTGGGTCGGTAATGGCTCCAGAGTGAGCGCTGGACTGGATGGTGGTTGGAGAGGAGAGCGAAGAAAAGAGGGACTGGAGTGGGGTGGCGATGTCGAGTCGGTCGCCGCCTGAGCTCGGGGCGCTGTCGTCTGACTCTGACTCTGAGGGTGCGCTGTCCGACTGTGACCCGGGCGGGCTTTCTCCACCCGAAGTCGACCCCATCCTCATGTCGCCGAGACTTTGGCCTTGGGGGAAGCGGATCCGGAGCGCTGGCTGCGCCGTGACCGTGACGTCACGCGTCCATCTATAGCCCTCGGCGCCTCGGCAGTCACATGGATCACTTGCGTGCATCTCGCGTTGGCGCCCGTGCCTGCGGCTTTGCGCTAAGCAGGACCCACCAGCGACCAACGGTCACAGACCTGAATGCGATCACATCCCATCATCCCTCCACTACGTCCTCACACGTTTCTACCATGGCCTAGACCCCCCTTTGATCCCCGATTATTCAAGCCTACAGCTCTCTGCGACCGCTGGGGAGCTCCAATGGGCGTGCTTGCCATCCCTCAATCAACCTCAGGCAGCCTATCTGCTCTGAGGGCATCATCATCCTGTCCCAGATCCCGCTGCTGGTGAGATACACAGTCATGATTTCGATCCTCAACGTGCCTCAATCGCCTCCGATTCTCCAATCATTCGATGCTGTGTATATCTCCAGATTCCATCTCTTCCAGGTCCACGGTCCCACTTAATGCCCGTTCCTCCCCGAATCATCCCTCGGATCCCCCGCCCATCCCCTCTTCGGCTCAACTATCTTTTCCGCTCTCGCCCTCGTTTCCGTCCCTCTTCCACCCTTCCACCCTTCCACCCTCATCCCCCACCTGCCTATATACTTTCTCTTCGTCCGATGATATTCTGGAGTCCGCCATCCAATAACGCACCCAATAACCCTCCTTCTCCAGCCCTTCTCCGCCGCCTCACTTCCAAGAATAAGAGCTATTCTGACCTTGCCATCACCGGAAGGCCATCCCTCTCGCGCGGTAACTCCAAGCACAGTGATAGGTATATCCCCAAAGTCCTCCCCCCCCGCTCTTGTTTGCTAACGACCATGCGTCGATAAGGACCATTGTCGAGGTTCGACCGCCCAAGTCCGAGAAGGACTTCCGGTATGATGCCGACCTCGACGCCCTTCTCGTTAACGGCCTCCCTCCCCTCCCCCCGTCCAAGAAGTCCGGTCCTCCCGTGTTGCCATTACCCTCCTGTCTGTTAGAGGCCAAGGAGAAGATCGCCGCGAAGCCAGAAGTTCGTTCAGAGGATGTTGTTGCACGAGAGTCTGTCGGGACCCCCGTCCCAAGGCCCAAAACACGTCCCGAGACCGAGGACGATGAGCCCGAGCACCCATGGTATCGTCGACGGCTTCACTTCCCCGCGGATAACGCCCCAAAATCCACGACAACGCATCCATCCCTCTTCCCTCGCACCGACTTCGCCGTGTCCGCTTCCCGATCCTCCCACGCTAGCCTAAGTCTATTCGGCGGCCTTGTCAACGAACGGGCGCAGAACGACGCGTACACAATCTCCGTCAAGGATCAGTCTATCAAGCAGCTGAAAACCTTTGGCGACATCCCCACCCCACGCTTTGGCCAAGCCAGCGCGTTCGCAGGGAGTGTGGTCGTTGTCTGGGGAGGAGACGCAACCTCGGCGTCGAGCAATCAGCTGCGGACAAGCGTCAAGTACGACAATGCGCTGTATTTCCTGAATCTTGGTAAGTAATTGTTCGGCAGCATGGGTGCGGTGGGAGCTGATCGCATACCCACCGCAGTGTCGCGGGAGTGGACATGCATTCACGTCACAGGCGCCGCACCACATGGACGCGTCGGACACTCAGTTGTCATGATTGGGCCCAAAGTGTACATCTTTGGCGGAGAGGCAGATGGGGAGTTCTTCAACGACTTGTGGTGCTTTGACCTGAGCACATGTGCGTATGTTTCGCCATCTCCGTCCGCTGTCCGCTTACCTTGTATCCCGTGAATCACTACAGTGGTCTCGAAGCCTCGATGGCAGCAAATCGAGCTACCGAAAGGCGCAGAGAGGCCCTCATCCCGCTCAGGACACGTTTGTTGCGCATACAAGGACCAACTTGTGATGTATGTTTCTCCTTTGGCTACCGAACTACCTGTCTCCTTCCTCTTGATATCCTTCTTCCGGCTAATCATTTTACATACCAGTTTCGGCGGAACTGACGGCCAATACCACTATAACGACACCTGGATGTTCGAAACCGTGTCGAAGACTTGGAGCGAACTTTCTTGCACGGGATACATTCCCTCCCCGCGAGAAGGCCATGCGGCCGCACTCGTGGACGACACCATGTACATCTTCGGTGGGCGCGGGGTCGATGGTGCGAACGTCGGCCAGCTCGCCGCGTTCAAGATCACGAGCAAGCGATGGTTCATGTTCCAGAACATGGGTCCGGAGCCGTCTGCACGATCGGGCCACGGGATGGCTGCGATCGGCTCCAGGGTCTACGTCCTCGGCGGCGTGTGCGAGGACAATCTGGTCGCGGAATGCAAGGAGTCAAATTTTGTGTATATTCTAGATACGGGTACGTCGTGTCTCATCTGGTCGCTAGTTCACGTCTGACGGATGCATTTTGGGTCGATAGACTACATCTTATATCCATCTACAACATTTGGGCCTCCGCAAGAGAGCACGCTCGTCGGTTAGGCTGCGTATGGCGCGATGGCGAGCACGGAGCTGGCTACGATGCATCCACCCCCGCCTTCCAGCCCGACGTCCTTGCGCGTTCTCTAGTGCAATCCTTCTATTCCCCTCGGAAACGAATACTCGGTCAGGATACTGTGGCTTTCATTTCCCCCGTCACACTGCTTATATGCCTTGCGCTTAAGTTATTGACTTCGCTCTTTACCCCCTCCCTCCCACTTACCCTTCTCGGTGGTGTGACATGCCCAGCGTGTACTTGTAAGGAGAGCCGATGGCCTTATGATGGCCAGCCGGCCTGGCTGCGCCAGACGTGTACCATAGTTGTCATACCTTACAGTTTATGTCCGGGTTTATGCATCCTATTCCTGTTCTTCTGGAACCGAATACACGACTATCGATATGCATACAATGATTACCTGCATCCCTTCACAGGCGTCACGGGAGCGACGGATGCGATATCACGAAACGAACCAAGGACGTGAAGATATCATACGAGCCCGAGCAACGACTCGGACTTGTGCTTCCTGTTCCTCCTCTCTCCGGCCAGCCTCAGCCCCGTCGATTTGTTACGCTCGGCCCCCCAGCCACCAAAGCAACTACTTCCTTCCTGGCACCCTGGCCGCAAACATGGTCGCCGCTCGCTTTCCGCTCAGCACTATCGTTTTTAGTCTCGTCCTCGCGCTTTCCGCTGCCGTCTTGCCCGTGGCCGATGCTTTCTACATCCCCCAAGAATTCAACATCGACGCCGCGAGGAATGAGACAGGCAGGCGAGTTGACCGTCCCTTCAATGCCCCCGGTCCTAGTGTTTTTGCAGCCTACTGACATGGATGCGCCGATATGGACACTAGGTTCACCGCGCTGGCCCGGCGAGACATCTGGAGTCCGGGGATCCTGTCCCCGAACGCGAGCGACGTGTGGAGAGCGGGGTCGCTCGTGCAGATTCGATGGTGCGCCCCATTATCGGTGTTGGGGACTCGGGAGGCCGATCTCTATTGACGTTGAGGTTCCCCGCCTTGAACAGGGATACCACCAGCCCGCCTGTGCAAGTCACAAACTACATGGGGAAGGTACTCCTAGGGCACGAGCAGGACCAGGACGGCAATTTGAATGAACATCTCGACTTCGGTAGGTCGTCCAAATCTGAGGACTCTGTGGCGCAGGATCATTGTGACTGACACGAGACATGTTGCATCTGAACCGTCCGCAGAACACCCGCTAGCGCAGGGATTCAACCTATCGCAGGGCGCCGTCAATGTGATTGTGCCTGATGTCGTTCCGTCAAACGATTACTTTGTTGTCTGTGAGTCGCTCCAGGGATGTTGACGTACCACGGCCGACATGGAGGCTAACGCGAACGATTTGCGCATACTATGCAGTGTATGGCGACTCAGGGAACCGAAGTCCGGGCTTCACGATTCTTGAGAGGCCTTTAATCATTATTTGACTGGTAGACCGGCTGTGGAGATACAGGTCATGAGTAGTCTGGAAGCAATGGGGGAAAATGTAATTCCATTCCAGGCGACCACTTAAGGATCATGGGCATACAGGCATAGGGTTCGCACTGCTTGCGTGCAGCACCTGTCATACACTACTAGTGAATACGACACGCGTTGAAGGTCCACATAGTCAAGTCAAATGAACTCGCGAAGAGCAGCCAAAGAGAAAAACTAGTGGCTGAAGAACCACAGCGCAAGAGTGGTCTGAATCGAGTTTCGCAGGCACCAAAGTGTCGTGAGCGAGCCGCGAAGTGCACTGAGGGACGCCTGCCTCGGGGTCCCTCTCCACTGTCGAAGACCTCGTCTGTCCATGGTATGTTTCGACCTCAGCAACCGCGGGTACAAACACAGCGCCACGTACTGTGCCACGAAGGCAACCGTCGCGATAGACACGATAGTCCCGAAGCGAAGCGGACAAGACAGCACGCCCGATCCCCACGACGCTTTCAGGTCGCTGGACATGAACCCTCATCGTCGTAGCATGTCACCATTGCTGGCTCCATATAACGAATCTCAGGGTCACGGCCACGAGCGCGAACTTTTCGCCCAACGCTTGCTACAGTTCCGACAACGGATACCGATACCGAATGATACGCGCAAGTTCCAGCGACGGATGTCTGGTGCGCCGTTGGGTCGTCACAGACCAGCCCTGCTAGAGCCGATCGAGGGGGACTGGAATACTCAGACCTTAGCCCGCTCACGACTGGGGAGCGCACCTCGAGACCGAGCTCGGGAGCGACATCCTGTTCGGGGTGAGCCTCGCGGCCTTTACGGAGTGGGTGATCATATGCGCCTCGAAGAAGGCAGCGGTGCGTGATGGACAGCAGAAGTGTTGGGCACGCTATGCATTTGCACGCCGTGACCAACCACATCCCAAATGCCCGCACATGCCAGCTCTCAACGCGACCGGACGCGACCAGACCCGAAGGCGGTCCTGCAAACTAAAGCTAACGCACAGCAGTTTTATATCTCGATCGCCACTTCTACTTCTGTGTGCTCCGGTTTGGTACACGTGGATTGATCGGGGATGACGACATCCCTGCCTGTAATCTTACTTAGAGTTAGATGTTAGCGACCATGACCAGCACGCAGTGGCAGCATCCAAAGCTACCGTCTGTGCTTCCCGCGGTACCCGCAGTGCAGGATGGTATGTGAATATGTTACCAACCATGACTGCTGGCAGAAAATCGACGTCACGCCTTCTTGCATAGTTACCACTACTCCCGAGCAAGTGAACTCAGGCATGGCCCGCATTACCAACCCCGCTGAGTACGTCTGCTGTTCATTAGTGGTGCCATCCATTGTATTAAACCGTCCTAACCACAGAACGCCTATCTTCATTTGTGCGATGGACAAATGCTACCGCCTCTTCCCCTCCCGGGATCGGGTCATGGCCCACCGGAAGCGCGACCACGACACCGAGGACCAAGAGGAAATCATCACCTGGAACGAGTGAAACTGGGTCTCCCCAGGTCTTTCGTCACTCTTGCCCCATTCGGCGGCGGGAGAGTTGGCTGCGTCACTAGTAGGTACATGTCCTAGCAGGTCCTAGCGGTGCTAATAGGATGTCGTACAACACCAGGACTGTTTTCGTATCCCCACACGCGCATCCTTTTGCGCTGCCGCCATCGCTCGCTTGTCAGCTGCTCCTGCTCCGAATATCGACTTGCTTCATTTGGCTGTACATCCCCCGCTCTCTCGCAGCTTTCTTGCTGTGCGTCCCGAGAGTTGAGAGTGGCCATGGCATTTGGGCGCATGACCTCGCCGCCCTTTCAGTTTCATTTCTTGTTCCGTATTACTCAGCCTCGAATGTTTGTCAAGGCCTGTACGCAGTCTCGAGCCCGTCTCATTCAGGCCATCAGCTGATAATGTTAACTACCTTTTGTCGTCAAGCATCGCAGTACATTCACATTTCGAGCATCCTTCGGGACACCGTCCTTGACTTCCCGGCATCATCGGCACGACACACCAACCCAAACCCGTATTGAGTTCGTCAGCGTAATCCATGCATCGCAACTCGATCGCGACCCCTGCTAATGAAGTTGAAGTTGTCCTTCTGCACAGTCGGCATTGGCCTCCGTAGAGTTACAGTATTCCTGCTGGCGGAATGGCGGGGTCGCAAAATATTGATGGGCTGTTTGCGATCCGCGCCTATCCATGGACGAGTTGATGGGTTTGGGAACCACGCCCTGGTTCTGTTCCCACAGGGCAGAACGGCCGCCTGATGGCGCTCGCGCAGACAGCGTTGCGGGGCAGCGGCGGAAGTGAGCTGGTGGATGAGTATGTGGCCTGGGAGGAAGGGGGGGATGGAGTGTGGGCGTATTAGGACAGTAAGTAACTTTGTATGAGGGGGAGGAAGAGGACGAGGACGGGTATCAGCGGAGGCGTTGCTATCATAGACGCGTTGTGAGGAAGGTGACTGGGGAGAGCTGGGCGGCCAGTGACAGTGACCAGGAACCCGCGGCCGCTTTCCTCTCTTTGCCGCTTTCGTTCCACCCTCAGGCGGGCCTGCAGTGCTCGACCCTCCCCATCCTCCCCCTTCCCTCCTTTCTTCGTTCTGCAGCCATACAGTCCATCTTTGGGGGGCGCAGCAGAAGAATGTCCTTCTTCAGTAGGAAGAAGCATACCCAACAGCAGGCCAGCACTTCAGTTGCGCCATCAACAGCAAGCGCTGCCCTCGCCCAGATCCAACAGCAGTCTTCCTCCGGTCAACAGCAACAGCCAGCGCAAAAGCAAGTATCTAAGGAGACTAGCTACGAGAGGTGCGCCTCCATCTGTCTGTCTTCCACCTCCTTCCCATGCCCGCCCACACATCCCAAGCCCACTATGGATCGCCGTCTAATCCCATCCTGCGCAGCGGGCTGAATGGCCGCGGTAGCCCTTCCCCCGCTGTCAACGGCGTCCAGCCAGGCATCACACAGACCGCACAACGTGCGGGCCCCAATGCCCAGGTCCCGCCACACGCCCCAAATAGCACAAGTCCCGCCCCCGCCCCCGCCCCCGCCGTGCAACAGCAAGCTAGCCAGAGCCAGCCGGGCCAGCGACCAGCGTATCCATGGTCCCAGCGTCGCCTCCAGCTTCCTGCGCCGGTGACGATCCCCAAGCCGGGGGTTGCCCCGCCCACCGGTGCGTCGCCATCGCCTTTCCCAAGATACGGCCATGCACTGCCTGTGAACGCGACAACGTCGGGAGAACTTTTCCTCTTCGGTGGTCTCGTGCGAGAGACGGTGCGGAACGACCTCTATCTCGTCTCGACGAGGGACCTGTCGGCGACGCTGCTGCAAACGACGGGAGAGATCCCGTCGCCCCGTGTTGGTCATGCCAGCGCTCTCGTGGGGAGTGTCTTGATTGTGTGGGGAGGCGACACGAAGACGAGCTCAAAGTCGAAGCCGGGTGATAAGCAGGACGACGGGCTGTACTTGCTCAACCTTGGTGGGTCTGTTAGTGTTCCATATCGCACATTGTCCTCTAACGCACTTGCAGTCTCGCGCGAGTGGACGAGGGTCGCTGTCTATGGGCCGTCGCCGGTAGGGCGCTATGGCCATGCGGTGACTATGGTGGGCTCGAAATTCTACGTTTTTGGTGGGCAAGTCGACGGGGAGTTCCTGAACGATTTATGGTCCTTCGACCTCAATTCACGTAAGTCCATCATGGGTCCCGTTTCCCTTCACGCCTGCAAGGGCACTAGGATATTCACCTTCGCATGGCCCCTTACCAGTGAGAACGAAGGCGACGTGGGAGCTGGTCGAGCCTGTCGAAGGCTCGCCGCGACCGCCCAAGCGGACGAGCCACATCTGTGTGACGTACGGCGAGAAGATCTTCCTGTGCGTGACCCTTCTTCCCTTCTTCACTGGCCCATGTATGGCTTGTACTAAAGCCAGGTGTTTAGGTTTGGTGGGACGGACTGCCAGTACCACTACAACGATACTTGGGCGTTCGATACGACCACGAAAACTTGGACCGAGTTGACTTGCATTGGATTCATTCCTTCCCCACGAGAAGGACACTCTGCGGCGATGGTCGACGATGTCATTTACGTGTTTGGTGGCAGGGGTGTCGATGGGAAGGACTTGGGAGATCTTGGAGCCTTCAAGGTGTCGAGTAAGCATCTTTGATTGGCACATGTGGTGGGCGCCTGGTCTGATGTCGCATTTCTAGACCAGCGGTGGTACATGTTCCAGAAAATGGGGCCAGCACCGTCCCCACGTTCGGGCCACGCGATGGCATCCATGGGTTCAAGGGTGTTTGTGCTCGGTGGTCTCGGTGGCGAGTCATTGAATCCTCAGAAGCCCGACGACCCCTCTATTATTCATGTTCTCGACACGAGTATGTCTGCCTTCGCACGATAGGCATGGACGCGTGCTGATTGCCATGCAACAGAGCATATCAAGTACCCAGACTCAAGCAAGCCGCCCCCAACGTCTGTGAACGGGCGAAAATCGGTCAGTGCTCAACCTCAGCCGGTGCAGAGACCCAGCGGTGATGCTGGTGCACCTATGCAGCCTCTTGAGGGATCCCCCGCGCACGACCCAGCTTCCGACAACGACGATGCGCGCCGTACGACTTCCCCAGCAGGTCGTCAAGCCCTCATCAATGGAGTCAACATGGCCTCAATCTCGACCAAGGGCAAAGCCAGGGTGCGAGATGGAGAGTATGATGGTGAGAGCAGCCCGGAGAGTACAGAGCCACGTGAGAGTGCTGCTTCCCCCGACGGCGGTCGTGCGAGGAGCCCTACCAACGCCACCCGTGCAATATCCCCAGCCCAGGTAGCCGAGGTGTACGACCCTGCTGGTCCTCAAGCTAGTCTGGCGAGTGTCATGTTGCAGCGTAATGTCCCTAACGCTCGCAGCCCCTCCCCCGTTGTAGAACGCTCGAAGAGCCCCCTCGAGGCCCTCTACAAGGTCCCCAGTTCCCCTACCGCTAACGGCTTTGCCAAGCCTGGCTCCACTGGTAATCTCACTGCCGACCTCATTCGCGATCTGAAGGACAAGGAGGCCGAAGTTGAGGCGATGAAGAAGAAGGAGGCTTGGATGAAGGCCGCCCTCCTCAAGGCCGAGCGATCTGGTTTCATCTACGCGGAGTCGGAGGAAGAGTTGTCCTCGCGCGCCGATGATGACGACATCGACGGGAGGAAGGTCACGGAGATGGTAATTAACTTCAAGCAGTTGAAGTCCAAGATCCAAGTACGTGCCCGATATGCGAGTTGGCTATGGGTGCTGTGCTAACGCATGGGCTGAATCAGGCTGCCATCCTCGAACGTGCTAAGGAGGCATCAGATCGGGTTCAGGAGGCCGAACGTGTTCGCGCTAGCGCTGTGCAGGAGGCGGCGTTCTACCGGGCTAAGCTTGCGGCACTCGAAGCCTCATCTGAGCACGATGTCGCCAAAGTCGAGCGGGACCGTGTTGCGGACCTCGAGCGTCAGCTCTCCGTTGCCCTCTCCGGCCAAGCCGAGCGCGATCGCAAGATCCAGGAGCTCAATGACTCCCTGTCATTACAGATCACTCTTCTAGAGCAAGCTGAGGCTCGTGCCGACGATGCTTCCAAACGTGCAGACACCCTCGCCCAGTCACACGACCAGCACATCGACGCGCACAACTCTCTGCGCGAGCGTCACGGGAAGTTGGAGGCCAAGCTGAGGGATACATCGGATAGGCTTCTGTCGCAAACGTCCCTGGTTGAGCAGCACGAGGCCGACTACGTCAAGGTCCAGTCTCAGCTGGACGAGCTCCTTCGCGAGAAGGACCAGCATATCCACGCTCTAACTCAGACCCGCACCGCACTCGACACAGCCTCTGCGCGTGCGGATGAGGTCGATGCTCAGTACGCCCGTGCTCGCGAGCAGATCGGTCAGCTCGAGGCCGACGTCGCGGAGCTCCGCGGCGAGCTCGAGACGCGCACCACGGAGATCGAGGCTGCTCGTGTGCGCATCGCCGACGTCGAGAACTTCTGGGCGAAGTCGCGCGAGGAGGCGGACGCGTTCCGTGCCGCCACCACTGGCAGCTTGGGCAAGCTCCTCGATTCGCATCACGAGCTCAGGAGCGACGAGGACCGTCTCACCCGCGGCTACACGGAGAAGATTAACGCTCTTCAGAACGAAGTCTCCTCCCTCCGCGACATGCTTAGGGATACTTCGCGTCGGGCTGACGAGGCGCAGGAGGAGCTGTCCAACCAACACCAGAGGGTTCGTGAAGCGGACGCAGAGAACTCGTCTCTCCGCTCCCAAGTTGTCGGCTTCCGCACGCAGCTGTCGATCGCCCTTGCCGACAGCGGCCGTCTGCACAAGGATCTCCTCGCCAAGGAAACCGAGCTCCAGACGAAGTCCAAGGAGGCTTCTGCTGCGGCTCTTCGCTTGGATGCGATGCGTTCCTACCTCGCCGCCAACGGTGTCGTTGCCGAGGACGAGGATGGCAACCCGCTCAGGGCGGATGACGTTATGTCTTCCCGTCTTCAGGAGCTTGAGGACCGACTCGCGGAACGGACGCGGGCGCACGAGATCTCGGAGCGCGAGCTGCAGACGCTCCTCTCGCAGAAGCAAGACGTCGATGCCCAAGTCGAGTCCCTCTCCGCGCAGCTCGACCGTCTCCGTACTACGCAGAGCCCATCACGTCGCAACGGTCACGATAGTGGTTCTGAGGCGCGCATCGCCGACCTTGAGACAAAGCTGGAGGAGACTGAGAACTCGTACAAGGCTCGTCTTCAGCAACTCGAGGAGGACTATCAGCTCGCCGTTCACTACGTCAAGTGAGTGATGCATTTTGATTTGTTATGTTCTCTGAACTCAACAGTACCAGGGCGACCGAGAAAACCATGCGTAAGATGAAGGACGAGTTGACGAAGCAGAAGACCTTGAATCAAAGCATGCAAGCGGAGATCGACCGCGGGTCGCCGAGCATGAGACTGCGGGGGCTCAACGGGCGCGGAACGCCGTCATCAGATGACAGCAACGAGTTCTTGCGTAACCAGCTGCAGGACGCGCAACGACAGGTTCAGCGTCTCAACAACGACAACAAGGACCTGCGCAACCGCATAGACACCCTCGAACAGGATCTCGAGCACATGCGAGACAACGTCATCCAGTGCCAGCGCGAGTCAGACGAGCGATTATCCCGCATCGAAGAGCTCGAGCAAGACGTCGAGCGGTTGCAGAAGGCTCTCGTCATCGCACGCGGTGGTTACAATGAAACGCTTCTCGAACAGCTGAGCAATGAGAACAGCAACCTCAAGCGCGAGAACGACCAACTATCACATAAAATCGAGCTTCTCCTCGCCGTCGACCAGCCTGGTTTCGGCCACGGTCGCCCCATATCGAGCATCTCCGAACGCCGTGCCAGCACTTCGAGCTCAGAGAACGCTATGGCGTTCGAGCATCTGTCAACCGAGCTGGACGATTGGCAGCGACAGCTCGCTAGCTCCATGAGCAATCGCAGGCCGGTCCTTGATTATGATTCGCCTTCGTTGGGCCATGAACGAGCCCGTTCGCGCTCATGACATTCTTCACGTCGTATTTATGCTGGCATATACCCTACCTTTATATCCGTTGATCGTTTCGCGCACGCTCTTTTCGTCCATTCGCTCCTCTCGATCTCAGTATCATAACGTCCTTTGCTGTCTATGCGCCTATAGTTGTCATTGAATATACTAATATTACGGCCGATATCAGTTGCGATGAGAAGAAGTATGCGTGTGAGGACCGATACTATGCTATGGACAGGACGAAGCAACTACGACTCTTCAAAAGTGCCCGCTGCACGCTGTGTCCATTCGATTGCTTTTGCCTTCACCGCATCAGCTCCTTCCTCATCGCCGAGGCGTCGTTCAAGTTCGAGCCACTTCTTAAAGAATGACCTATGATACTGATTACTAGATGGTCGATGAGCGATAGTACAACATCACTTACTTCGCCTTGTGACTCGTCATTTTGAGGGTCAATACCCGGTTGAAGAGGTTCCTGCAAGACTATATTCAGCATCATGCCGGCTGACGAGCTGATGCCCGATGCTTACCGAAGGTTGTTGATATCTCCCTGACCTGCCTCCATATCGATGTATATTGACCACATGTCCCATCGTTTGGAATGAGAATCTACGATGCCCTCAAAGATGGTCTTTCCCCGCTCTGGGTCACCAAGCTTGTATTCCAGCTGCGCGAACTTGCAGATCGTCTTGAGGTCTATGTAGAGAATGGGCACGATTACCTCATTGTAACACCAACCGGTACTTCACTCACGTTTGCGCTTCTCTAGGCTCTGTAAGCTGCGCGGCAACAGCTTTCGCGCTTCCTCAAGCATCCCCCTCTTGAGGTAGTACTCTCCGAAGAGTGTCCAGACCTTCGAGCTCTGGGAGAACTTCTTGCAAGTCTTTTTGTGCTGCTCCTCCGCCTTCTCGAACTTGTCACTCTGCTCGAAAATCTCGGCCATGCGAAGGTGAATAGTCTTGGAGTCATTGTGACGGGCGGCGTCCTTGAATACCGTCTCGAGCGACTCATCGGTGCCGTAGACGTTCTCTAAGTTCAGCAGAGCGATCCATACGTTCAACCTCTCCTGTTCCTCGCGGAAGTTGATCGTCTTGAGTGCACGCTTTGCGATCTCGCGCGCCTTGTCGATCTCGGAGATTTGGAGCTGGAAGGCGATGTACTGGACCCAGAGGTAGGATGAATTCGGAGACCCAAGAAGCAAACGCTCGAAATCGGAGTTGGACTCCGGAGCCCTAGTGTGCATGTCCGCGGTCAGGTCCTGCTCGATCTCCTTGCGTTTCTTCCTTTTCTTCTTGCCATCCTGCTGGACGTCCTCGTCGCTCTCCTCGTCTGAACCCATCTCGACATCTTCTTCTGTGGGGTCCGGTGCCGACCATTGGAAGCCACCCTCGAGATGCAAGGTATTCCTTGGGACTGCCGTTGACGTATCTGCAAGGCTTCCCGAAGGTTTCTGAAGGTGGAGTGCGAAATCTACGTCCATGCCTTCTGTTGCTTCTTCATCCGACTCCTCGTCTTCGTCCTCCTGATCCATACCGTCATCAACATCCGCGCCGATCTCGTTATCGTCCACCTCGGCAAGGTCTTCGTTTGTATCATTTGAATCCTCGACAACGCCGAAGGCAGGAGGCTGAGGCTCCTCCCCCTCTTCGTCTTCGGACTCTTCTTGTTCGAAATCCTTCTCTTCGAAGTAGGATGGCTTGAGACCAAAGGATATGCGACGCTTCTCAGTATCGATAGAGAGGATAATGGCCTTGACCCTATCGCCTTCACGGAAACTGCGAAGAGCCAGCGTGACGTCTGCGTCTTTATTGTCGGAAAGCTAGAAAAACGTCCATCGGGGGTACACAGAAATAGCATATGTACACGTACCTCAGACTTGTGACATAGCCCGCTCAGCTTAAAGCCCTCGATCTCGATGAAGATACCGTAGTCCTCGACCTTCTTCACACGTCCCTCAACCTTCTGGCCCTCGTAGAGATCGGACAAAGTAGGCTGAGGGCGGTTGTCGTGTTTCAGGTCTCCAGAACGGAAGGATAACTCGACCTGTTTCTTCTCGAGGTTGACGCTGCAGGCGCAGAAGGTTAGTTCAGCGACATCATCTCGATCGGAAAATGATTACCTCAGAATACGACCTTGGACAAGCTGGTTCGCAGAAAAGCGACTCTTCCAGTTTTTGACATACTAGTGAACGAAGTCGGCAAATGTACGCTCCCCAGGGTAACTGGACGGGCACTCACGTCGTCGAACAGTTCTCTGATCTGTACGCGTGCGTGGACGTTGCGACCAAGAGTGACAAAGAGACCGTGCTCCGCGACGCTCTTGATGAAGCCGCGTACTGTCTCCCCGACTTTGAGCTCGTCTAAGCTGGCGATCTCGCGGTCGACGACCGGCTTGTCCTGTCCAGGGAAGAGACGAGACATGCGCGTCGACAGCGTGAGCTGCCGTTTGTCCTTGTCAACCGCCAGCACAACGGCCTTCAACACCGAGTCCACAGCTGGGAAAGGCCGGCCATTCTCGTAGTCGTCGCATGCGTCAGTGGGGTGCAGAAGACCCGAGATCGCTTTGGTGAGCTTGATAAAGGCACCGTTGCGACTGTGGCGAATGACACGGCCGCCGACAAGCTGTCCAGGCTGGACCGTCTCGAGGGACAGTTGGTTCTTCTGAACGAGCTGCTCTTTCTCCTTGGGTTTCATAGCGACCAGGACGAAGCCCTTCTCCGGGTTGCGGGACGTCACAACGAGGTCCTGAAGGTTGTCGCCCGCTTTGAGCGTTGACCGCAGCTGTGCGACGGATACCTCACGACGGTTCGCGAGGTTCTTGAGCGAAAGTAAGGCGGTGACCTGGGTGGGCTGCAGCGTAACGGCGGCCTTGTCCTTGTGGATGTTGGAGACCGTACCCTCGACAGTGTCGCCGATGTCCACCCCGCTGATGTCGGTGATGGCTGACTTGTAGTTGGGCGATGCCTGTCGGATGCTGGCCGTAATGCGAGACGTCTCTGAGTCAATCGCGATGATGCGAACCTGTACAGGTTTGCCAACAGGGAAGGTAGATGACAATGATGCGATGGCGGTCTCACTGATAAACGAGGACGATAAGCATAATGAAGGTTACCGCTTTACGAAGCACCCACCTAGCCTCCCGCGCTGGTATAATCGCTTTCAGGCTGTTATAGAACTCAACCTGAAGGCTCTTGTCGGAGACCTTGAACACCACCGCATGGGTCAAAACACCAACTTGTGCATCACTGAACTGGGAAATGATGGGTAGGGAGGATTCAACTAGCGTCTTCTTCGCAGTCAGGGAGATTCGTTTGCGCTCAGGGTCAACGACGAGCACCTAAATTGCCGTGAGAATGTAGGGCGAGGTGATATAGAGACGGCGTACCCGGCACTTGATACTGCCACCCGGCTTGAAGCGTTTCTGCGGGTGCTTGAGTACAATGTCTGCGTAGTGGTTAGGCCACACGACGCCATCGACGTTGCCGGATATTGAGACGAAGAGCGCTGAGTCGGTCAGTTTCTTCACGGTGCCCTTCATGACCTCTCCAACCTGGACATCAGCAACCTGTAGGAACTTTTGCTCCAGTACAGAAGGTCGCATGGATAGCTGAAGAATCCCATCTAGCGGATAGCAGCCAGTTACGCGAGCTCGGTGGACAGTTCCGAGCTTCCATGCGCCGGATGACGCTGAAAGGGTCGGGACGTGCTCGTCCGACGTTTGTGAAATCTAAGGCGCAGGTCAATGGCGATTCGCCGTGGAAGAAACAAGTACTGACGTGAACGAAACCTTGCACTTTGGGACCCACTTCCACGACAAGGCCTCGCTCGCTCTCTACACGCGTCACCTTCACCGTGTCAAGGATGGTTCCAACAGGATACGCCTCGTGCAAGTCAGTGTTGGCAGTATCTGCGTCCGACGACTTAGAGGTGTATTTGATGATGTGATCGGACAGGGAGAGCGCAAATCGCGGAGGTGTGAAGAGGCTAACATCGTAGAGGACTCGAGCCTTGACCTTCTGTCCTATCTTGTAGTGTTCTTCATGATCTCCAGACTTGAGATGAAACTGGTCTATCGTTCCGTCGAAATGACCAAGCACTTGCAACACGAGGCCCTCGGGCTGTACGGCTGTCACCAGGGATTGGACGAGCGCCCCAGGAATAATCGACGAGACGTTGCTGACCTCCGTGATCTACTACAGAATGAGTGATAGTGGGATTGGTGGCGAAGTAATAGCACTCACAGAAGCTGCCGATAGAGTTTTTGAGTCGACAGAGACATTACATGTCCGTCCGTTACCAGACATCTTGGAGACAGCAACGTCCAGCAGCCGACCGACATGCAACCTCTTACTCGCGAGGGATCCTTTCTGAGCGTCCTTGAAGGACAAGAACCCTGACACGTCTGGAATGCCGAGGTCAAGAATGTAACCATGGTCCTCAGCACTCTTGATAGCCGCGGACAGAACCTGCGTGATTGTGAATACGCTATTGCCACACATCGCTGAGACGTAACACGCACAAAGCCAGGTCGGAGGTCGGTCTTCACTACGCCCGCATTGACCTTCTCTGGTAACAAGCTAAGCTCTACTCTCCTGCTCGCTTTCTGGACCTCGTCTCGCGCGCGACTCAAGCCAGAAACGTCGGTTGCGCCGGGAGGGTGGACTGCAGTCACTACAGCTCGGACATATTGGCCAGGTTGGAATAATTCAACGAGGTCAGATACGCCAGAAGAAGAGGACTGTTCGTCGCCATCGTCCGAAGAGTTCGTTTCGGCATCTTCCATGTTCTCTAGGGTATGGGTGAGCTGTGCCGAAACCTGTGTAATAGGGACGTGGGCGAAGAGCTGGTTTGGAAGAGATATGACGAGCGCAAGGGGTTCCAC
Organism: Ganoderma multipileum BCRC 37180; assembly: GCA_000338015.2. Taxonomy (NCBI): domain Eukaryota; kingdom Fungi; phylum Basidiomycota; class Agaricomycetes; order Polyporales; family Polyporaceae; genus Ganoderma; species Ganoderma multipileum. Next base: position 267,789 of record BACB01004959.1, read on the forward strand.
AGCCACGACCTGTCCAAGGACCTTCATCCCGACTGTAATGCGCTGAAATAGCATAAGAAGATATATTGGAGACTGAGGCTGGGTTAAGTACCTTGTAGTTGAGATGCTCTACTCGGATGCCTGTTTTCTTTCCCTCCTTCGTACCTTTGAGCAAGCCGTTCACGTCCAACTTCCGCCTGCGTTTCGTGGACTTCGTAGACTCCTTTAGTTGACATTAGTTTGGAGAATGAGAAACCAAAACATGGAACGTACGGCGAATAGCTCCTTGTCGGCTTCCTTCGCAGCCTCGGCGCGAAGGATCTTCACCTCCAAGGGAGTCAAAGTAGTCCCGCCTCCTCTTGGGAAATCAATGTCGTCTGATATCAGGGCAGAGACAGGCTGAGCATGTTTTTCTGCCTTTTCTTTTGATTCCTTGGGTGGTCCCTCCGTTTTCGACTTCTTCGCTTTTGGGGTTCCCGAGGCCTCGTCTAAGGCGCGTTTCTTTCCGGCGGCCATAGTCCAGGAAAAAGAGACTCCTCAGGAAAGAAGGCGGAGGGCAAGAGGAGACGACAGCGGACCAAGAGCACTGAAACCGGCGAGTAGAAGAGGATAAGCAGAGCAAAGAACCAACAGTCCCCAGGCTGCGACTCCGAAGGCTTCCTTCAACTCGACCAGAACCCGACTCACGACAGAGACCCAAATTTTGCCGCCCATAGTGATCGGACAGATCCCGATCTTACCACGTGTAGAATGCTTAGTCAGTTACTCTCCTCCCATGGGCGCTCACTCCTCGCAGCGTTCCCCGTCGCTCCTCTTGCTTTCCTCCTCGACGAGCCCAGTCCGCACTTCGATCTGTACCCCGATTCCCCTTCGTCACAATGGGTACGTCTCACTTTTACTTCATGACATACTTTATGCTGACGTCTTGCCGTCTCCCAAGATTACCAGGTGAGCAGATCGTTACACGAGTTTGCATGCATTGACGCGACTTCGAGTAGAACCGTGTTGGTTCAAAATTTGGTGGTGGTGGTGTGGCAGGCGCATCAGAGACGAATGTAGACAGGAGAGAGCGGCTGCGGAAGCTGGCGTTGGAGACCATTGACCTTGCAAAGGTGCGTGTGTGTCGTTCCCTCGTGGCAAGTATCGGTTCGCTGACACGACCTTAGGATCCCTATATCCTTCGCAACCACCTCGGCTCCCTCGAATGCCGTCTGTGTCTGACACTACACACAAATGAAGGATCCTACCTCGCCCACACTCAAGGCAAAAAGCACCAGACAAACCTAGCTCGGCGTGCTGCCCGTGACCTTAAGGAGACGCAGCTTATGATCGCGCCAACCCAGCAGAGCGTCCACAAGAAGGTTTTCCTAAAGATCGGTCGCCCCGGATACCGTGTTACGAAAGTTCGGGACAGGGACACAGGCAAGGAGGGCATGATGGTTCAGGTCCATCTCCCCCAAATTAAGTCCGACGTCATCCCTCGTCGGCGATTCATGAGTGCCTGGGAACAGAAGAGGGAGCCACCGAACAAATCCTACCAATACCTCATTGTGAGCTCTTCTCTGGCGAACGAATATTGTCATGTTGTGCTCACCGCGCCGTAGGTCGCCGCTGAACCGTACGAGACCATTGCTTTCCGCATTCCCGCACGAGAAATCGAGGACGAGTCGGACGACGCGGGTTACTGGAACTGGTCACATTGGGACCCTGACACCAAGCAGTACAGTTTCCAATTCATGTTCCGCCTCCAGTACTGATTGTATACTACTCTTCGCCGTTGTCTGTAATGTCGGATTTGCTATGTAATGAGTACGTCGCCGTCTTATCCTCGAGAAAATTGTTGCCTGGCATCAACGTAGTGATGTCATGCATACTTATGCAACGACGACCTGCATTATCGGAAACCGCTGCGCTGCTCGTTCCGGTGGGTGATACTAATGTGCTCTGCTGGGGATCGGTAAGTGGGTGCGTCCGCTGATAGATTGATTCGAACTCACCACAAAACTCCCCGTCATTCTGGTAGATGACACGGTCTGCCCCGGTGGTCCGCCGGTGTGTTCTCCATCCACCTTTACGAGTTACTCCATGAATGGACCCGAACAGTTTGCAAAAGTGAAACCTTACGTCAAACAGCGTCGTACTCGTAATTCATAAGTGGCCACAGTGCTGCTGACTTCTCCGTTGCGGAATTGGTGGGGATGGGGCCTATTGTGTTCAATCGTCTTCGACAGCCATGCGAAGACGAGTAGCGACGACGACATACTTACTACCCCCGACCTCCGTTCAGGGCCTGCTTGATTGTATCGTCGATGTCAGTGGAAGAGACACTCGCGCCTACGGTTTCAGGTCAGAAATATTCTCTCCTGCTGTCTTATCTGACTCGGAGGATCACTGACCTTCGCAGGTGCAGTCAACGCGGAGGTCACTGCGAGCTCCAGTCCAGCATCATGGCTTGATGACAGTAGAAATGCTGACTAGGACCGCAGATGCCAATGCGAGGAACAGACGGAAATGCATGGCGGGACTTCAAGAGATTCTAGGGCCTGGGATATGCCTCGACATTGACGTTGCTCTTGGTCCTGGCCTCCGATAATACTGGTCTGCACATATTGGCAGGCTTCGCGCGAAGGTATGTTTACTTTGAGTCTGGCATATCCCGATTCATCGCTCATATCTTTAGACACAGGGAAAGATCTTCTTCGATATTTCGATGCTTACGGCCTGACTGGGATTCGCATTCCCGCCCTTAATACACCGTGCATACGACCACCGAGCCAACATAGCCCTGGTGCTCGTTGCAGCCGCCTTGGCGGTGGGAGATCGCATCCAGTCTTAGGTCCGAACGAGAAACTTCAGGTGCTACGACCGTGTATCAAGTTGGGAAGATATTCCAGAAGCTCCTTAACGGTCCCTCGTATCACACGGATCCAGGCTACGTGTCACCTCTAGGTATTTATTCCCCACTCCAGCGAGCACCGTGTTTCCAATGATCTGTTGTTTCTCAGGATACCCATTATTCGATCCTTCTGTCGACTCGATGCCAAACGAGAAGCATGACTCATGTCAATACTTCGACCAGGGAGGACTGGTCGAGTATGTTCTTTATGCCTTGTGCTTGATGACTTAAGAGTCGAGTAAGTCCCGGCCACAGTTAGTAATCGCCCTCATGATGTTTCACATCTTCGCTGGGCTGCTGCATGGCCGGACTGCCCGCGCATGCGACGAGCTAACGCAGTGTTACAACGCTGTTACAACACAACAAGGATAGCAATTTGCAATACAAGGGATAACACTACATCTCTCTGGTGGATTCAAAGCCTAACGCTCAGAAGTCGCACTCAACGAAGTTGTTGCCGCTCGCGCCGTTGTGGGTCAAGCACGCTTTAAGCAGCTCGTCGGCAAGAGAGGACACGCTGCTTAGTACAAGGAGCGCACTCACCGCAGAAGTCACCGCTGTCGTCGTAGATGACGCGGTCGGCGCCGGGGCTGCCGCCGTTGTAGGTATCGCCCTGCTCCAGTGGGAACTCGAAGAACTCGCCCGAGCACGAGGGGAAGGAGAAGCCCTGAAGACGCCGTCAGTTTGTTTCATATATCTTTTTGTCGGAGGAGAGGTGAGCAGTGTTTGCCTCGTAGTCGTGGTACTGATGGGGGTAGTTCCTGAAACGTCTCGTATTAGCGGGAGGCGGGGCCGGCACACCGACATCGGCGCGTCTCACCCCGCGCCGCCATCCTCGGCCGTACTGATGGCGTTTGAAATGTCGTCGTTCGAGTATGCCGTGCCTAGACGGAATTAGAACGAGGTGAAAGGTCTTTCACCGCCCTCATCAGACGTAAAGGACTAACCGTCGCAGCTGCAGCCACCGGACTGCCTGCGAGTAATGCGTGTAGAGGTGGTCGAGGCGAGAAGAGCAGTCGCAAGGGTGAAGACAGCGGACAACTTCATAGCTGCAGACCGGGGAGCGAGCGGTGGTCAGGATGGGGTAGGAGGAGGAGGGCAGATGGTCCTTGCTGCCTTTCCTCCTGCGCCCCACAACCCGCTTTATACACCCAACTCGCGCTTATCGTCCTCGGGAGCTAGATATGCACATGCCCACGGTAGCAACACACATGTGTGGGTGGTCCTATCTAGTTGGGCGGAAGTGGTAACAGCACAGCGGGAGTCTTTCCTCGCTTCTACATACATATTCGCTGTCGCAACAACACGGCGCCGAACGGACATATGAAGGCGTTCAATGATGGGGAGTTCTTATCCGGAAACTCGTGAGGCAGTCTGACTGGCTACTGCGACGCGGTAGAGCGCAAATGCAAGACACGTTCGTACGGTGACGGCGCTCCTGGAGTGGATGTTTGACAAATGGTCGGACATGGGGTCCAACGTTCGGCGTTTGGCTTTGAAGACCATGTGGCCGAGCAGGTTCTTGCGCATCGTGCATGCAATGGTGGTTCCAGGCGATGCACGATCATCGTCTTCGCCAACCGACCCGCAGACATCTACTCGCTTTGATGGCTTCTTGTTCAAGTTCTATCTATAGTCTTGCGCCCTGACTCAAAATAAACAATGACGTATCTATTCGATTTCAACGAGTTCGACCGTCTCAGCGACCATGATTTCCACAACCTGTTGCCGGCCGGATTTCATTCATACTTCGAGTGCGTCTATGAGACATGGAGAACTTGAGAAAGATATCGTTGCGCTCATGACCGGTACCCTTTTAGCTTCCAAAGACGTGAGTGACGATCTATAGCATGTCATTTGGTCGTGAGTGATTGTAATGATACATAAACTCGTGAATGCAGCAATCGAGGATGTAATGTGATACCTATGCGGGAATATGACAGGACAGGGGTGTGGGGATACAGGTATTAGCGATGCAGGAGATGAGACGGGTGCAATGGAAGGTATAGTATGCGTCGGTGGCGGGGATAATGCGGCTACAGTGGCAGAAAAGGGTCCAGGATATGACTTATAACGCAACCGCGGTCAGGGAGATGGTGGATCTTCACTGCGATGAAACAGGAGGGGGATTTGAGAGGAAGGAAAAAAAAATAACAGAGCCAGGGGAATAGAGAGAAAAAGAACTAAGAAAGGTGCGAAACTGGCGACACCGTGTCAGCCCGAAACCTGAGCGGAGGTCGACGTGCAAAGCACCTCCGCACGCCAGCCCGCCAGCCCGCCAGCTCATATTGGGGTGATCGGATCATCTCAGATCAGATCGCTCTCTCATCCATGCACTCGACGTGACAGCAGCAGCACAGCGCACCAACACAAGCTCATCTCCGCTTGCTCAGCTTCCGCCCCGTCTTCGGCCCCGCCATCTTCGCGAACTCGCGCTCGCGCGCCAGCTCGCCCTCTTTGACATAGTCGACCGCAAAGATGCCCTGGAGCGGAATCTCGGGCGGCAGGCCCGCCTTCGCGCGTGCCTTCTCGCGCTTCGCCTCCTCTTTCTCGCGTCTTGCTTCCTCCTTCTCCCTCTTCTTGCGCTCCTCCCGTGTCTCCTCCTTAGGCGGCTCCGCGAAGCGCACCTTCGCGGAGAACATCGCCGCGGCAGCGTTCGACGGCATGGAAGCGGAGGGGAAAGAGGAGGAAGGGGAGGAGGACGAGACCTCGGGCTGCCCTGGTCCACCGGAGATGTGTTTCTTCCTTAGGAGCTTCGGCCCGTGGCTGAACGGGATGTCCTGCGCGCGCACCTGCTGTTGCTGTTGTTGCTGTTGCTGCGAAGGGGTCGATGCTGACGTCCCAGGGGCAGACGCAATGGGGGGCGGACCGTGGCGCTGGGCGAGGAACTCGACGTGCGCCTGGCCTTGCTGGATGCTCTGGCGCTGGTTCTGTTGCAGCGGCGCAGGCATGACGAGCTTCTTCGGAAGATGTCGTGGGAGCAGAGACGTCGATTTGTCCTGCTGGCGCTGGGGTGGGAGTGCGATATCCGGTCGCGGTACAACGTTGGGCAGGGGAAGATCGAGGTGCGGGTGGACCACCGGCACAGGTCGGGAGCCCGAGTTGTGCCGGCTTGGCGGCGAGCTAGAGAAGGCGAACCCAGAGGGCGAGGACGGGTCCGGGAGCGGAGGCGACGGCTGAGATGCGTCATCATACATGGGCGGAGATGGCGTTTGGGATGGCCGACGTTCTGGAGCGCGGTGCGACTCGGGCGAAGGTTGTTGAGCCTGCGGGCGCGGCATGCGCGACTCGCGCATCTCCGAAACGGGAACAGAAAAGCTGGCCATCGCAGGGGCCTGGTTCATCCCTAAGTTCATATGTACATTATTGTAGAGGTCGGGGGTTGAAGGAGGTCGGCCAGTTGGAGGCACGCGCCTTTGGACCGGCAAAGCGAGCGGACTTCTAGGTGAGAGAACCTGAAAGTTCTCGGCCGGGGGCATTTCGGGCAGGACGGTTTGGTCCATTTGCATACCGTTGCCCACAGCTTGGGGTTGGTATTGTGAGAATGACGGGAAAATCTGTCCGGGAGCAACGCCAACTGAGACACTGTCGTAGGCTTGGACCGGTTTGCGTTTGGGCTACATTATTTATCAAACAATCAGATATGAGTAGTATTGTCTGAATTGGTTGAGGAGAACGGACTTTAGAGGGCTTGTGAGCTGAGGCGCCGGGGTCTGGATTGCGGGCAGAGCCTGTCGCTCTGGCGATTGCCTCGTACGGGCCGCCATGGTGCCACGCGAATCCGAGGGGATCAGACTCGTCGAGTTCATCTATACTGTCCAAGTCCCGCGGAGCAGTTGCGATGCTGGGATTCTTGCTGTTCCGTCTGCGACCAGTAAGCGGAGCGGAGGGGGTTTCTGGTGGCGGTGCAGGAATTGGCACAGTGGAAGGACGAGGTGGAACATCGATGGCAGTGGGCGAGGAACGCAGTTCTGGAGCTGACGCATTGTGGGGGTTGAGCTCCGGAGGGGCTACAGGAGGCTTCATCGGGGAAGCCTTCGTTACAGGTGCAGGTGCATCATCCCTAGCCCGGGAGCCCGCATGAAGGCTAGAAGAACTAACTGAAGAGATGGGCTGCGCCTCGGGGAAAGAACGCTTCTCGCGCAGTGAAGGGGTAGAGGTTGTGGGTCCTTTCGGCACTCTCGGTAGGTGGTGGCTAGTAGACGAAGGTGGTGAGTTAGAAGGAGTGTGGGGATTGGACGAGGAAGAGTCGCTCTCGCAATCAGAATAGGGTGGTGGGTCATGCGGAGGATGCCAATAGGCTTGAGCGGCAGCAGAGGCAGAGGAGAGCATGGGGGGAGGTCGGGTCAGGTTCTCATGGAGATCTTCTCGCGAGGACCTTTCACGATTGGAACCAGGAGATGGTAGGAAGGTGGGATTGGGAGGTGGAACGGGGATAACCCTCGCAGAGTTTGATCGCGCAAGGTTTTGGGGGGCCGAGGGAGGGGGTACGTACGGGGTAGATTGAGAACGAGAATGCCGAGGGGGGATAACAACATTTGGCCTGGCCAAATGGCGCATGCGGGGCGGGAGGTTGGTGTGGTCAATGTCAGACTCATCGTCAGGGACAGTTGGAGCGTGGTCAGAAAAGCTGTCGGAGATGCTCGCGGGGTAGATCTCTTCGCGGTCGTTCATACTGAAGAAATGGGGGTTGGAGCGCGGATCCGGAGAAAAGGCGGGGTCGGCAAGAAAGGAGCTGGGGAATTGCCCTGGAGGAGGATATTGTTGGTGCATGAATGGAGGAAACTGTGCGGGAAACTGGGGGGTCTGGAGGGGATAAGATAGAGGATAGGGCTGAACGGGAGGGTTGGTAGGGTAGACGAAGCCGCCTACGTGGGGTCCAGGGAGGAGGTGGGGCGGAATGGAGATGGACTGGCGGGAGGGATCATCGTGAGGAGGAAAATAAGGAATCATGGGCCAGTGGGAGGGGGGGGGAGCAGGCCAGGGCCGATGACGACGGGCTCCTCAGAGCGGACTAAGGAACGGGGACAATGGGCAAGGCGCACTGGCAGGTCTCGCACAGTCCTTGCCCTGGCACTGGCAGTGGCAGAGGCAAGGCAGAGGCCGTCCGACTCCAAGTCCGGCACTCGCCCCGGCCCTGCCCTTTCCGGTCACCAGTCACGACCACGTGGCCGTGCTCATCCCATTCTGACACTGACACTGACAGGTGTGACCACCGGTGCCCATACCCTCCTCGTTCTCTTGTCCACGGGCGCAGACTGGCACGCGTCTTGTCCTGCTCTCCCTCCGCCAATGGACGTCGCTGCTCTTCGCGCCGAGATCAAGGCTTGGGAACGCGACTTCAGGGCATCCCATGGCAGAGACCCCTCCATCCAGGAAATAAGGGACCAGCCACACGTCGGTACGTTCCGTCTCGCCTCTCCCCATCCACCCACCTCATCTCCCATCCAGCCACCAAGTACAAGCTCTACAAGTCCCTCTCAAAGGCAGGCCCCTCGCGCACTCTCTCCCAGCGCGCCCCCTCTTCTACTCCCCCACCCTCTCTGCCACATCACCCACCTGTCTCATCCATCCTACCCAAGGCTCGAGCAGTCAATGTTGATCCTCCCTCCTCAACCTCCAATCCCTTCTCTCCTGTCAAGAACAGAAAGAAGTACCAGGACCCTGCTTCGTCATCGCAACGTGCATCTAATCAATCGCGTTCCAATCCATTTGCCACCCCATCCAAGCCAAAGAACAAGCCACATGCCCCTCGCCGCTCTCCTTCTCCAGACCCGTTTCCGCCTATCGAGCCTCTCCCTTTGGTACAACACCTTTCGCTATCCGCCGCAGCCGATTCCCCAGTCACACGAGCACGTAAACGTCTTCGTGGAGAACAAGTCTCTCCTTCTCCGGTCAAAGAGAAGCGTGCACGTGTCGCGTCCCAGGCTGCGCTCTCCTTTACCGGCCACGCTGCTCCCCATCTCAGTCCGGATGCCTCGGACGGAGATGACTTCCCTGCCGGTCTCAATGACACGCTCATTGGTGAAACGCCCATGAAACCTCGCGGCGGAGGGAAGAACTTCAAGGCGCTTTTCGACGATACACTCACGAACGGCGACAACCATCCCGTGAAAGCTCTTCCTTCGTCTCAGAAGCAGGCAGGCTCTTCAACGCCTGGCACCGGTCTAAAGAGAGAGAAATCCAGAGCTCTCACACCTTCCTCCGACGAGGACGACGACTGGACTGCGAAGCCTAAGTTGAAGAGTCTTGAAGCGTCTGGTTTGATGGTTCCTAAACCTGGCCGGTTTGGGATAAACGGGAAAGGGGGGGTCCCGGGATCACTCGTGCCGACTAAGAATGATTTACATTCAGTTGCTCTACCCTCCGCATCTCAGTCCCAGTTGAAAGTTTCCGGTATCATGCCCAGCACCTTGAACCTTCGGCGAGCTGCCAACAAACGCACCCTTCCTGACGATCTTGACGACACTAACGACGTTAATGCAACCACATCTAATACCGTCCTGAACCTCCCTCTTATACCCCCTTCCCCGCCTGCCCCAGATGCACCGAAACCATCGGTTCCGAGGTACGCCGACAAAGGCAAAGGAAAGTCTGTTGGTCGGAAGAAGGCCAAGCTGCTGCAGGATACCAAGGATGCCGACGGTGAGGAGTCGGGGAGTCTAGAGGACGAGATCCAAGTCAGGGAAGTCGATTCTCTTGCGCGGTTGCCGCAGGTTGATTCGGTGGACGACGCTGGATTCGACTGGGACACGCACTGGCGAGCACAAGAGGTGTCGAACGATCCCGCCGTGTCTTCGGTCGATCCGGGGAGGTTCGAGGTGAACTTGCCTGCCGAGCTCCAGCGGGTGCTAGCGATATCCCCAGGTAGCCGTAGGAGAGAGGCCGACGAAGAGAAGGTCGTGCGAGGACTGCTGTATGGGAGCAGGGAAATCCACTACGACGCGACGAAGGGAGGGGAGATTTGGGACGTTGGCGAAGAGTCGGAGCATGGTGAAGGCACCGAGGAAGACTGGGAAGGCGAGCCGGTACCCTGGGAGATGGGCGAATTGTAGGGCAGTGTAACAGTATGTGTCCATTGCTCTGTACGCGTTACTCACGTTGATCTGTATGGCTCGATTGGCGGTGTACAATCGTCTTGCGAGAGGACTGTGGTCGCACATCCGGCACGGATACCATTCGATGGCATAAACACGCTTCCCGAGGAGGTGTGTCCCAGGCGTGTCGGGGCTCTCGGGAGTCGCGTGCTACCGTCTTATGGGCGGCAATATGCTCTCCGCCCGGGTTCCAGAGGAGCTTATGTCCTCGTTGAATGCGCATGCTCACGAATGCAGGTGTAAACCTGACCATCCTATCAATGTGCGACGAGACACGAGCAATACGCACCGGGAGGTGGACAGCGTTTCTGCCAGTGGTATATTTCCCCGGCCTCGTCGCTCTCATCGCTCCTTAACCCACACTGTTGCATTGCGCAATAACGTGTGTTCCGTCGAAGCACCAACTCTGCCCAATCCTCACCCTCTGATCCTCCACGAAGCTTCATCTCGCCTTGCCATATCTATTCCACATTGAACGTGCCGGAACCTCCCCAGAACCTTACGATCCGCAGCCTACAAAACCCAATAAGTATCCATTGGATCCACAACTCTACCATGATGTCTTCCGGACAGTCTCTCTCACGTCGCTCTTCTCTCGTTGACTATATCACGCAAATCCCGCGCCCGCGCCTCGCTAGCCTCCGTTCTCGCAAGTCCACGGTCTCACTCAAGTCCACCGCCTCGACCAAGCTCGACAGCTACACCTCGTACGCTATGCACCAGCAAAAGGTGAAGCCCATCATCCTCCGGGACGCGGACGCTACGCAAAAGCTTCTCGAGGCCATCCTCGAGACTCCGCAGGGTCGTCGCTCTGTTTCCCGCCTCGCGCGGACCTGCAAGGCCTTCAAGGAGCCGGCTTTGAATGTGCTCTGGCGCGACCTGGACAGCCTCACTCCGCTCCTGGGTCTATTCCCGAGCACCATATTGAAACGTGCCCGCAGGCCGGGTATGGGCCTGGTACGCCTTCTGTCTCAGTCGGCACCCCAAGCGTCGTTACTCACACAACTATTCACATCTGTTGCCCCTCCCTCCCTCCTCTCGCCGATATCCGAGCAGACGAAGGCGCCAGAGCGCGATGACTGGGCCCGCGTCCTTGCCTATGGAATGAGGGTGAAGAGCATCGCGTTCGTGGAGATGTCAGGGAACATCGCCCCCTCGATCCTCCCGCTGCTTGAGGAACACCGCCCGGCGACGTACATCCTGCCCAACCTCACGTCGCTCACGTGGAAGGTCGAGACCGCGGCGAACCTGGAGCGATGCCGCATGTTCCTCGCGCCGTTCGTCGAGTCCGTCCAGCTCGAGGTGGGCTCGAAGAGCCCGCGCATCAACGACATCCTGGAGGAGATCGCGAGCCACAAGGGCCTCAAGTCCTTCTCATTCACGCTGCACACAAACCTCCCGGACAAGTTCACGGAGACGTTCCGGGAGAACGTCAAGCTCGAGAAGCTCGCGCTCACGGCCCCGGGTGCGCTTGCGGCCAGGGTCGGCAAGTGGGCTTCTGGCCTCCCCCTTCTGAAGACGTTGGGTGTCGACCTCTCCGCGCGCTCGACCACTGCGGTCGAGGGTTTCTTCGATGACATCAGCCCCGGCTCCGGGTACTCGACCCCCAGCTCCGTGGGGGGTACAGACAGCGGGGTCTTCTCAGCCGACGAAGCAGACTTCTCCGAGGCACGCAAGGCAGCGGTGCGTCTGACGCGTGACGGGCCTCGCCGCGGAGCCTTCGCGAAATTGAGCAACCTCACCCTGACCGGCGAGGCCGCCAACCTGACCATGTTCCTCAAGCACCTCACGAGCCCCCTCACCCAGCTCGATCTGGTAATGGAGGACCCGCCGATGCCCATCGACTGGCACAGCCTGTGCGTGGTCGTGTCCGACCAGTTCGCTGACACCCTGCAGTCCCTCCGTATCTCCGCCACGAGTGCGTCGCGGTTCGGGGAGCTTGTCCGTGCGACGTCGCGCGGCGGGGACATGCCAACGCGCCCACTCCCGCTAACGTACTTCTCGATGCTGCCGCGTTTGTGGCGCTTCGAGGTCGATCTGCCCGAATCGGTGATCTTCGAGGAGAAGGACTTGAACCACATTGCCCGCGTCTGCCCGAATATCGAGATCCTCCGACTTTCGCCCAACGCACGCTTCCCGACCACTGGCAACCCCCCAGCCATCACGCTCGAGAGCATCGTCCCCCTGACGCGCGACTGCCGCCGCCTGCACACGCTCGCCGTCGTAGTGAACGCGGCGGAGCTGTCGAGCGACGACGTGTACTCGACGCGCATCGTGTGCGCACGCTCTCTCCTTCGCCTGCACGTCGGCCACTCGTGGGTCAAGAACCCCCTGCAGACTGCGGTACTCCTCAGTCACCTAATGCCGTATCTCGAGACGCTGAAGTTCTTCGAGCCCAAGAGCCGCGCTGGAGCCGTCGAGGCGAACGCATCCGCGTGGCAGCGCGTCGCCGAGATCCTCCCGCACGTCCAGCACATCCGGCTGGCCGAGCGCAAGCTTCAGCCGCCTCCGGCGCCGTACGTGCCCCCGCCCAAGTCGGACAAGGCGGTCGACGCGACGCCGATCATGTTCGACGCCGCGGTGTCTGCCCGCCCGCAGGTCCACGAGATGTCGATCCAGGCCGTGCCCGAGCTAGTCGACTCTGGCGTGCAAATAATGCCTGAGACGACCGAGGCCTCTATCGACGCGACACCCATCTTCGCCGAGCAGGAGGTGATGGTCGTCCCCGAGTACAGCGAGATGGGCATCGACGCCATCCCGCCCACCGAGGAAAAAGGAACGCAGCCCTGGGAGCCCGACACCGAGTCCGAGTCGTCCGAGGACAACATCGAGCACACCCTGCCCCCGATCTCCACGCACATTTTCACGCCCACCGCGGTCGTGAGCGGCGCGGTGTACATCACGCACCGTGTCTTCCGCTTCTATACCGCCCCGATCCGGTTCGTATTCTCGTTCATGCCCACCATGCCCATGCAGATCCTTCCAAAATTCACCCTCTATGCAACCCCGTCCTCTAAGGTCGAGCTCAACGAGAAGCAGGTGATGCTTGCCGCCGCCAACGCGGAGCCCAGCCTCAACCACCAGGTGTCGCACACGCACACGAACGGCACGGCGGTCCCGGCGCAGATCAACCCTGTTTGTCAATAATCCTTCGACTTATGGTCTTTATGCTGTATGCTTACATGTGGAATGACTCGTGCTGGCACTTTAAACGTTAGGATTCTGCTGCTGTGAATGACAATATCATTATTGCTCCCTCTGAAACTGATACTGTGACGCGTGTGAATCCCCGTGAAGACGTTCACCCTGCCAATGAAATTGTCGAAGAAACCACACAACACGACGACCACGACCACGACGACATGCCTGTCGAGCCTAAGGCCATGCGGTTCCAATTCGGCGTGGCCGTCCTGGATCAAGCGCCTGGACACGTGACCGAATCAAGGCAGGAAGGAGAAGAGCGCCTGTACGCGACGCGTCAGTCCAGTCTAAGAACTGTAACGAGTCCTTGGCTTGCATCCTCCGCCCTCTACCCGACGTACATCATGGCCGATCCCAAAAAGCAAGAGAAGGACTTCACCAAGGAGGTTGACGAGCTCCTTCCATCGGCACGGAGTCTTGCGCAGGTAGCCTACTGCAGCCTTCCGTTGTGGCACTGACTAACCTGCACTCTTACAGTCAGGTAAACTGCAGGAGTCTCTGGACAGGATCTACGTGCTCGAGAAGCAAACCCGCAATGTGTGTACTCCCTCATGCGCGTCCGCGATGTAATAAGGTCTCACCGGGTGATTCGTAGGCTTCGGACATGAACTCTACCACCCGCCTCGTGAAGGAGGCTTCCGAATTATGCTACAAGGCTGGGAATCTCGATTTGCTGAATAGCAATATTAATACATTGAGCAAGAAGCATGGACAGCTGAAGGCGGTCATCCAAGCTTTGGTGGAGCAGGCGATCGGTTGGCTTGAGGAGACTCGCAAGTCCGCGGGCACAGAGAAGTGGTTGCAGCTCATCGAGACTCTGAGAAACGTGACGGAGGGCAAGGTATGTTCTATTGAACCTTTCGCCTAGCAACCTATGCTGAAGTGTACTTCTGAAGATCTTCCTTGAAACTCCCCGAGCACGGATTACCCTCCTTCTTGCACAATACCATGAATCCCTTACAACCGCCGCTTCTACCACGCCCGCTTCTCGGAAAGAATCCCTCCAGCTCGCGTCGGATCTCCTTAGCGACCTCCAGGTTGAGACCTACTCGTCTATGGACCGCCGAGAGAAGACGGAGTTTATCCAGGAGCAGATGCGCCTGTTGATCGCTCTTGCTCGTCTCAAGGACGCTGAGATTGGCGGTGAAGGCAAGGACTCAATCGGCGGTGGCGAGGCTGAGTGGGTAAAGGTGCGGGTCGGTGGCCGGAAGGTCAACGAAGAGTTCCTCAAGAGCAAGGATAATGAGGCATGTACATGTCTTGTCCGGATGTTACCATTTGCGCTGAGAGAATGTGGCATGCACAGGACCTCAAGCTCAAGTACTACGACATGATGATCCAGTATGCGCTGCACCAGGGTGCATACCTTGATGCCGCGAAGTATTACCACAAAGTGTGGGAGACACCATCCATCAAGGAGGACGTGAATGGTCGGGGCCGTGAGGTGCGTAATACTCCCTTAGAAATTCAGGCCTGTGGTTCTCACACCCTCGTTAGGCTCTAGAACACATTGTCTACTACGTCGTCCTCGCACCTCATGACAACGAGCAATCTGACATGCTCCACCGCCTGTTTAACGACCCTGCCCTCCCGAGACTAGAACTACACTAGTAAGCCAGGGTTATGTTTTCATTACAACAGGAAACTAATGATTTGTTGCAGTGCGCTGGTGAAGTGCTTCACGACGCCTGAGCTCATGAGGTGGCCGGGTATAGAACAAATATACGGCCCCCATCTGAAGAAGACGAGCGTCTTCAGCTCAAACAAGCTCTGGGAAGACCTCCATACCCGGGTTATTGAGCACGTAGGCGAACATGCTTTCTACTTGTACGAGATTGATGCTGAAAAGCTCCACAGAATATCCGCATCGTTTCACAATACTACACCCGCATCACCCTCGCTCGCTTGACTTCCCTCCTGGACCTCACCCAACAACAAACCGAAGAGATTCTGTGCCGACTGGTCGTTTCAGGGACGGTCTGGGCGCGAATCGACCGGCCCGCGGGCATCGTCAATTTCCGCCAGAGCAGGAGTGCAGAGGACGTCATGAACGACTGGAGCTCGGACATGCAGAGGCTACTGGGCCTCGTCGAGAAGACATGGATGGGCGTGAACGCCGCGCAGGCGGCCCAATCACGAGCAGTGAAGGCGGCGTCATAATGTAGTGCACCCTTTGTAGCTTTACCGTGGACAATTCTTCTTTCATTCCATTCCCGAGGATGTCATTGCCGGAATGGAGGATGGTTTGTCATGTGCAATTAATTCCAGGTAGTATATGCAACAATGAAAACACCGGGGACGCTGGCCACCTATGCTGGTACCGTCTGCGGACGGACGTTCATGAAGTCCGCCTGCGCAGAAACCCTTTGCGCGACCCGCTCCGGTGTCAAGAGCCCTTCAGGCCTGATTTCAGGCTCGCTGAAAACGGGCGCATACACCGGCCGTACGCCCTCCTTCCACAACCGCGTGTACTGCTGGCCCTTCGTCCACTCGTCGGGGCGCCCCTCGCGCTCGACGACCGCCTTCCAACGCTTGCGCTCCGTCTCCGCCGTGCGATCACGCGCGGCGGTGTCCTGGAACGTGCGAAGAGCCTTTTGCTCCTTGGCGAACGTGATATCGACTTGCGACGGGCCGAACTCCATCCCGAGATGCTCCGCCTCAGCCAGCGCGATCGAACGCGCGACCTGGAGCTCGGAACGCAGCGAGCGGAACTGGGCGACGGTGGACGCGTACGCAGACGACAGGTCCATGTCATGGTGCTCGTACAGGTTCACCGCGTACCGGACGGCACTACCATACGTTATGAGGGTCAGCACGACACAACCAACATAAGGAGTTTGTAGTGACACGCACTCTTCCGGGGAGGGGTTCCGCCCTCTCTGCCGCAACCTCCTCCACTCTACTCCACGTACTGGGTGCTCCGTCTCGACGGCGGCGCCCTCGACGAGACTCGTGTGCCGGAAGGCCTCGAAGGGGTGGTCCCTGAAGAACTGTCGCCGGACCTCATCCTCCACGTACTTGATCGGGAGGGGCTTGGTCGTTTTGCTATCAGCATGGGGCGTGAGGGGTGTTGCAGCGGACGGAGTGTCGAAGTGCGTGCGCAGTGGGGGGCTACGTGCGGGGAGGGGGAGGGGCGGGTTGTCGAGGACGGTGCGGAACCAGGCGGGTTCGCGCTGGATGTAGCCCTCGCGGAGGAGGCGTGAGGCCTGCTTGTGTACTTGGTTCGCGATGCGCTTTGTCGCCATGAGTCGACCGGCGGGGAGACGTCACGCGGAAACGAGGACCCGGATGGAAGGAGGATGGGCCAGCTGTGACGGGACTCGGAGCTCTCTGACGGGCATTCGGGTTGCGAAAGTCTGGACAGGCGTCTAAGATGCTATTTCGGGACTGTGGGAATATCTCCACGGGCCGGGGTTACAGTTGGGCCGGAGGGCTTCGGGTCGAGTCGTTCTACTTACGTAACTTAGATCTCGCGTCCGCCGCGGTTGCGGTTGCGGTAATCGCGTAGATAGCGACCTCGTGTTTACTGACGTCTACTCAAGGAAATACGCTCCCTTGCGCTTGTCCTGCTTTTGTCTCACCAGTTCTAGTGTTGCCTGGGCACTCTTCTTTTCGTCATCCACCCATGTGTCCCTCAGTTTTGGTCAGCTTCCATCACCAAGCTGCAACCACAGGAATTCAACATCCCAAATATACACCGTGTGATGCGCTGCAAACTGTGTCGGTCCCATAAAAGCCCCGTCGAGAACAGATAAGCGGAATCGATTTACAAGCCGATGGGCGGTGAACTCCGTTTTTGGGATCCTCTCCTGGTGTTCCTCGCGATGACATTTGCATGGGATTATTTGATAAACCGTTGATCCCGCAGTGGTCTTGTGTATAAAAGCGCACTAGCCTGCCTCCATTTTCCCCAGAGCCTCTCTCACCCTCCACTACTTAGCTTCATCCCTCACAAGCTATCCTCCATGGTACGTCTGCCTCAACCCACGATCCCATTACCCTCTCATCCTGATCCATATCCTAGTCGTCCAACGTTAAGTGCACCACCTCGAGCACCGACTGCTCCCACCCCAACTGCGCCTGCGGTGAGCCCCCCAAGAACAAGGCCAACTGCGGCTCGTCCAACTGCAGCTGCGGCGCCTCGTACGTCCTCTTGCAACCACTTCACCACATTCCCAGTACTGACCCTGGTTGTGTCTACCTACTAGCTGCGCCTGCAAGCCCGGCGAATGCAAGTGCTGAGCGCCATCCTACGATTCCGTGCCGCCGAGATCCCGAGCTCTTCGGTTTCGTAACATTGTACGAGATGTATTGAAGTCACCGAAATCCATTGTACAATGTATGGTTTCCCGATTGGATGTGAGTTCGCTGCCCTGAGTCACGAGAACCATATCACTGCATTCGAGGAAACATGTTATGTCTCGACGCTCGTTGCTTCGTTCAATCCGGTGCTTTCGCTAGTTCATGCTCACCACCCGATCAATCTCGAGGAAGTGCGAAGGTGCATGTCGAGCGACAGGGTGCTGTACAATTACGTTCGAACTTCGAAAGGCCATGGCGCTCAGATTTACCCCAACCCATGGAAGCAGTCATAATCCGGTCCTCCAAGGACGACCCTCCTACCAGCCTTCTCACTTCACTCTCTAGTCCCCACCACCGCCCCTCATGGAATCATCGCTTACTAGTCTGCCGTTCCGAGCCCCCTCGCGGGTCTACCCTACTCTTGGCTTCATCCTCGCCTTAGGAGCGCTCCCACCATCCCCATCCTTACCTCCCCTGATCCTCCTGCTCGCCGTGTTGCGCCTGCAGGTTTTCACGGTCATACCACGGCGCAATTGGTCCAGCGGTCTCCTGCAAATCGTTGCCATCTCCCTGGCAATAACCGTGGTACACGCAAAATCATCTCTGCATGCACTCCCCACCCCGTCCGTGTCTGTCATCGTTTTGATTATCCTCTCAGGCGTGACGACCTCCATCGCTGGTGCTGCACTCGCAGTCGGGTATTTTGTCGAGCGTGCCAAGCTCACCAATGCCACCATGACCGTCTTCCCTGCCATCTGGGCTACCGCTTGGGCTGTGGTGGAGTACTGCAGCCCCATCGGTCAGCTCGCGACTTGGAGTCCCCTCGTCCAGCTCGGAGGATATGCCTGGCTCCGGCAGATTGGGGGACAGGTCGCAATCAACTGGGTGGTTGCGGCTTGGTCTGTTGTCATCGCCGACGCGGCGGGCGCCTGGATGCTTGGGTCGAGCGAGGAGTCTGAGAGGGTCGACGCTACGCCGGCCCCCATCAACTACTCGGACGATGATGCGGCTGTCCCTCCTACACCCAACGCCAACGGAGAACGGGTGGCTGCTTACAGCTCGGCAGACAGGTCGCGCCTGGCAATACTTGCGGTGCTCCTTGCATTGGCCGTGCCTTCGTACTTCATTTCTGATATGTCCTCCCATGTCTTGGCTCCCGACGTCACTCCCTTCGGTGTCGCATGCGCACTACCGTACCCAATGAGGAACGGGGAATACTTAGGCCCTCCAAATCTGGACGACTACATAGCGGAGTCGAGGAAGCTCCAGGGCCAGGCCAATATCATTCTGTGGCCAGAGAGCGCAGTTCATTTCGAGTCACGCAACGACAAGGAGGCGGCATTCGAAAAGATCAGAGATACTAATAGGATCAACCGCGGCGTATATTACGGCGTCGGCTTCGACGAGCAAGTCCACGAAAACTCGTCGGACGGGGTCTGGAAGGTCGGCATGAGGAGGAACGGGCTCGTCCTCCTCGGCGCGGAAGGCGTGGTGTACGAGTACTACAAGAGACACCTGGTGCCCAGTCAGTGTGTCCACCCATCATCCATGCCCCCCAGTCTGACTCACTGAAAACGCCCCCGCATTCATCTCATGTAGTAGCCGAGTCCTTCTCGATGACGCCGTCCAACGAGAAGTCCTCGATCTTCACCATGCAGCTCACGCACCCGGCCAACTGGACGGCCCCAGCGTGGGCCCCCGCGCCGAACCACACGCGGCCGGTCGACATCACCGCGTCCATCTGCCTCGACTTCGCCACCGCGTCGTCCTTCGCGGGCCTGCCCTCGCGCCCCGCGCTCGTACTCGCCCCCGCACGGACGTGGCACACGAGCGTCGGGCTCGCGATGTGGGAGCAGGCGCGCGCGCGCGCCGAGGAACTCGGCGCCATGGTGCTGTGGTGCGACGGGGGCGAGGGTGGGGTGAGCGGGCTCGCCGGGAGGGGCATGAACGCGTTCAGGCAGGTCGGGCCGAGGTCCTGGGCGCAAACCGTGAGCACCCCGTGGCCGTTCGACCGCTCCCGCACCGTGTTCTCCGCGGGGGGGACGTGGGTAGCGGTGGGAGCCGTCTGGGCGATCGCTGGCTTGGGCGTGTTCGCAGGCCGCGCGGTGGGCGAGCTAGGCATGGGGGACCGTGAGGGCGGGCGGCGGAGAGCTTGGGAGCTGTGGAAGATGGTTCAGGACATTCGTGAGGCGTTGTTGGCCTTCGGTCGGCGGGAGAGGCGAGGTGAAGAGGAGCCATTGCTGCGAGTGTAAACTACAGGGGAGCTCATGATGTTCTCCTGTGCCTGGTGTTGTCGGTGTCCTGTAATTCATCCGATATGGGTTTGTAGCGCCATGAACGGTTGAACTCTCCCCCGGTCACTCGTGCACCGAGAGCTTCGTTCGTGAAGGTCGGGACGACACATTATATATTCTAAAGTCTATCAGCGGAAATATAATTGTCAGTTGCAGCAGACGCGATGTGTGCGCCCGCTTGAAAGGGCCGGAAGCAGGAGGGCAATCGGCTGAACGCAACGCCTGTGATATGCGGCCAAAGACACGCCTGAGCGGCGTGTCGATCGTATCGGAGGAGAGAAGGGTAGACATTCCAGATGGGCTATCGGGAAGATGGCGTAGAACATCCCCAATCGACGATGGCTTGGGAAATGAATACCCCAGAAGACTCCGCGCAGAAGGAGGTATCTGGACAGGAAAGCAATGTCCGTTCGGCGAAATTTCTTGTAGATGACGTTGCGGGAGAAACAAGCGACCGAGCTCACCGTGTGCAATACATATGTCTCCGGTTTGGAATAGAAGCCTTGAGCGCATGACGGAGGAGTGGGGCGTGAGTTGAGGATGTTTCAAGTGAGGGATCGCCCCCATCAAGGGTTATAGTGGACAGCCGTGGCCCAGGCCGCCTACTGGGGGAGGATGACCACAGCGCAGCGGTAGGTTCCGTAGAATACCCTAGGACTGAATTAGCACATGTCTTCTGGGGGGGCGAGATACCTCATGGAAGGACAAGAACGCGAGTGAGAGGACCGGACTCCGAGACGCATGAGAACGACGCCAACACCCAGGACGGACGAGCAAAAGACCTAGGACACTCGTCCCGCTGCCTTCCTTCCTGAAGTGCACAAGCGTGATGTGCGGTGGAGAGCAAGGACGGCGAGGGTAGGGAGGAGGAGGGCGAGCACATGGGGGATTATAATAAGTAGAAGCCAAGTCGGTGGTCGGAGGAGACGGGGGCGCTTGGAGAGTCGCCGCCTCGAGGCAGGTCCGAGTCCGAGTCCGAGTCCAGGGACGGGAGAGAGCATCTCATCTCATCCGTGCTTGTCTGTGTCTCTCGCGATCTGAGTGCCCGTCTATCGTCTTCGCTAAGCTTGGTCCTTTTCCATATCTCGGGTGGTGTGAAGGCTCGCATAGGCCAGCAGGTTTCCACGCATTCTTCATTCACGGCCGTCCTCATCTACTGCGAACCCCTCAAGCCTCTGCCCTCCCACCAAGTCCGCGATTGAGGACTTGTGAGTCACCATGCACCCATCCCGGTCTTTCTTCCAGTCGAGGCTCGCGAGCGGCCGTCATGGCTCGCTCCGTGTCTCGGCTGAGCCCTCCCCGCTCTCCGCTTCCTTCACTAGTACTGACAACCCATCGCCGGAGCAGGACTTCGCGCTCAACTCGACAAAGGTCCCCGGAGAACCTTCCGACGACCTCGTCCTTGCTCCGGAGCAGGCAGACGAAGAATTCGAGGAAATCACATACGACGAGCTACGTCTATCTCTTTGCCCCGCCGACCCTGCGCACTTCGCGCCTGTCTTTGGTGGGTCCCGATTTATTGTCGTAACCGAGTCAATGATTCATTGATTGTAACCCTTCGTCCTCAGACTACCAGCGGGCATATCATCCCTCCTTACTCTCCCGTTCTCGCACATCCCTCTCTCGACTGAGGAAACTTTCCCAAGCTTCTCTCAAGAAGTCACGCGAAGTAATTGGCCGTACGAGACGCAGGTCTATCGGTTCTGACCACACAAACCCTCTTGCTATTGCCATCCGCAGGCCATCCGTCGACTCCTCCCAGTCCAGCGCGACATCTAGCTCTCCCAAGACACCTCCACAGTCGCACTCTACCCTTCTCCTCGACCACCATCCTTTCTATAAGTCCGACCCATCTGTCGAAGAGGACCACCCAATCATCCACGCCGTCCCACACGTTGTCACCGAACCGGACGACATCATTCTAGGAACCACGCCACGCACGCCGAAGACCAGATCCATCACCTCGTCCCTCAAACGCATCCGCACTCTCAGCAAGTCCTCTCTTTTCTCAAGCGCCCGCAGACACGCGCCGCAAGTTTGCCAGATCCTTCCCCCAGAAGACGAAAGTTCTGGTACTCCCCCAAGTAGCTCCAGTCCCCTCGAGAGCACCCAGATCCCCGAGCTCGTCTTTGAGCAGATCGACTTATCTGTTGTCTTCGAGGAGGATCAACCCTTTTCATCGCTCTCGCTCTCTCGTGTCGATTCCGCCTCCGCCTCCCCATCCCTAGACCCTGCAACCCCACGCATTGAAGTCGTCAACGCGAGTCCTCGCATTTCATCGGCCTCAAATCAGCTCTGCCTCCCTCAGTTTCAGTTTGTCGACCCACGTTCTTTAGCAGCCTCTGCCCCACCCTCCGCGATCGAGGGACCTGTCTCACTTTTCGGGAGCGCTGCACCTTCCCCCGCCTGGCTGTCTCGCAACGTTCAGAATCTTGAGGTTAACGTCCCCGTTGACGTAACCACATACAGCCCCGCACCCTTACCCATCCCGCCTCCGCCATCCCCACCCCTGTACATTGTCCCACGTTCACTCCGTCCGGACACGTACTATCTCCGAGGGCCAGAGGTATGTGGTTATCGGTTTTATCATAACTGGGATGTAGAAACTGAGCCCTGCCAGCAGATCGAATTTGAGTTCACGACCGCCCCACAGACCCCTCAGTCGACGAGCTCGTCTCTCACCCTCTACAACCCTTATCAACGGGATTCGTTCCTAACCCCGTCGAGCATTGTACGCCCGCGCCCAGCCTCGGCCAACCGCCTATCTGTTGTCTATCGTCGCTCAATCGTCGACAATCGGCGAAGCATCCACTCGATCGTATCGTATAGTGAGGAGCGCGAAGGTCAGGACGTTATCAGAGTAGGTCTATCCTTGCTGTTTCGTGGAATTTGTCACTTATGGCGGTGATAGAATACTTCTCTGAACGTCTACGTCGTCTCTTCCGAGGATAGTGAGCAGTCTCTCACTCCACTTGCTCTCGGTACGCCGTTCTTCCGCTATAAAGCGCACTGTATACTTAATAGACAATCATCGTAGAGAACCCTCTATCGACCCTTCCCGACCCCGAAGGCCCTGGGACTCCTACCGCAGCACCAGCACTTTCCCCTTACGAAATATTCGTTCCGCATCCGAAAGCGCACGAATACTCGGAAGCCGTCAATTTTCAGCCCCCTCCTTATCTTATAACGTTCGTCAAACAAATCCTCCGCTCGCCCTCCATGAACATGGATATCTACAACAAGGAGGCCGACACGGTCGACTGGGGAGGAGAGGCCGATTACTCCGGCTACGAATGGTTCAAGGATCCTCCAGAGCGCCATCCCCCCGTAAGGCAGCTCTATTCGTCCCTTTGCACTCACAGAGCTCATTCGCACAACAGCCGCTTCAGCCCGAGCCTAGCACGACGGATAACTACGTTCCACAGCCCGGCGTCATTGAGCAGAACGAGGCGTTCGACTACGCGCTGAAGAGCGCGCCGAACGTGCTCTACGCACGCTTCAAACAGTTTGGACAAGTGCGTCGCCTGACTCCACTAGCGTCAGAGCGTTTCATCTCCTCATCCCATCTGACCCGAACCCGTGTTCTCCTATTGCACAGCTCGGCGTCCTCGCCTGGTCCTCCGAGTTCAGCGAGCTGATCGACGCGCTGAAGCAGCTCGGCTTCGAGGGCAACATGTTCGTCTCCACGCGCACACAGGCCCTCAAGACGTGCGAGGAGATCTTGCGGCTGAACCTCAACATCGAGATGCAGATCATCGTGATGTTCCTCTCCTCGCAGATCGCGCGGCTGCGCCGTTTCCTCGACTCCGACAGGCAGTGGGACGACTACCCCAAGCCCCAGTTTCCACTGGATTACACAGAATACCCGCGCGAGAGGTGACACTCGTATCCCACAGGTGACATTCTGCCTTTCATCCGTCATATACCTCGGTCGTGTTTGCGGTCCTCGGCTATTTCTCGTACGTATGCATACATAGGTATGCCCCGTTGACGGCGTTGTACGTGCCTCGAGGACGAGGTGTGGTGTTCCCGCAGGAGGTTTGAGACACACATATGTATTATAGTGCCGCGCATATGACTGTAATATTCTTCTTTTCTCTCTAGTAAATTCCTTCCCCAAGCATGTCATGTACTACTCTACGATGTAGTAGACGCCTCGCGAAACGAAAATCAAATGCATTGCAGCGTGAAATGACGCAGTCCTGAAACGTTGTCCAATATTAGTATGAATGTCAACATTGCGACTCGTGGTACAATGACAGCAATAGTCCATAAAGATTAAAGACGGGCTGAGTCGAATGGGATGAGGAGGCACCGAGCCTAAATGATACGTGAGAAGATCCGTGGGTGCCTCAGAGCCATGGTGAGTGAAGGAGTTGTTGAAAGGAAAGCAGTAGCATGGAATTGCGTAGTGTGAGGTAATCTAAGCAAGATGCAAAGGGAGTGTCCTTAAGATTAGTATGTACGGCGTGCAAATGGCGTGGTATCGGGGTGTTGGTGGCGTTATGGGTCGTTAGTGCGTCAGCGGCGAGGAGGGCCGTCAGCATTTGACAGGGACGCAGGCAGAGGCGAGGGCTGGTACGACGACAGACGCGGAGGATCCGGGAGGGGGTTGGACAGCGACATCGGCAATGGAGAGGGCTGGTATGCTGATAGGCGCGGAGGACTTGGAAGGGGGTTCTGTGATAGAGGAGGGGGCGAGACGTAAGGTGGATGCTTGTAGAACTGCTGAGCCGCGGCCATCGAGCTGTTCTGCGGAGGGGGTGAGGCGTATGGGCTGTATCCTTGGGACCCCTGGTACGGTGCCTGCACAAACATGTACGTGTGACTGGACCCAAAGGACTGGCTCGCAGGGGCCATGGAGGCGCTCTGCATTTCTGCGACGGCGGTGACGCTCGGAATGGAGCTGACGCGCTGCAGCTCGGTGCTGATGAACGTCGACGGTCGAGAGTCGCTCCCGATCGTCGCAGGCGCAGAGATGACGGGTATGCCATCTGGTCCATACGCCATGCTCCGGGCCTTCCACAGCCGTTCCATTTCCCAAGCATCCTTGGCCCTCACAGATGAGTCCGCAGCAGAGTGCAGCTCCGATGTGGGCCTAGGTGCTGACGTCGTAGTGGATAGGTGACGCTCACGGAGCTGCTCCTGGACGGGAGGTGGCATGCTGACGCTCGCTGCCTTCACCGACCTGCTGTCCCCCGGTTCGCTCGACTTCCTGACGCTGCGTCGCGGGTTGATGGGCGTCTGTGTGGAACGGACGGAGTTGACTGACGGAGCCTTTTCTCGACCGTTTGTCGACGAATGCCTTTTGTGCTGGGGTTTAGCTTCCTCCGTGCTGGAGCTCTGGTCTCGACGGCGCCTATTCTCCTCGCGGTGGACGGCGTGATCAGAAGGTTTGGAGTTCTCCTTCGGCCGCTCCTTCTCCTTCTCCTTTTCTTTCGACTTGGAAGTCTTTTTCGGAGACTCCGAGGGCGTGCCCACAACTTCCCACTGCTCGCCCATGCCCATGATGACCTCCGCCTGTTTCATAGTGCCAGAGGCGCTGCGCACGAGTTTGAACGTCTCCGTCTCCCTGATGGACTTCGAACGCGACGCATCCTTCAATTTAGTGGGAGAACGATCCACACGCTTGCTGCTCGACCGGCGTGGCTCCTGTGCGTCAGCCACAGTGGGAGGAATGACGAGCGCGGCTGGGGTGGCGAATGGTGTGGGAGGGTTGACGTACGTCGACGCACGCGCCAAAGCTATCTCTTCTGGAGATGGCAAAGGTATAACCGTGGACGCGGGGGATGTTGCGACGTAAGAAAGTCTCTCACGAGCGTGCACAAGCGGCGACGAAGGTGGGCCGACGGTTGACAGCGCTGGGGAGCCGGGTTCAGTAACCTCGGTGAGGGCTTGCAATGTCCGCGCAGGGGTGGTTGGGGGCAAGTCTGGCAGTGGCGGCGAAGAAGGTGGAAGTGGGGTTTCCACAGGCTGATCGGCGTAGCGGGATTGTCGAGGAGTCATGGATAAAGGCGATTCAGTCCTCGGGATGTCAGGTAAAGGGAAGGTCTCCTTGAAAGCTGGAATGTCCGATGCTGGGAGAGCCGCTGCGGCCCCCGTAGGCGTATTGTCTCCTGAGCTGGATGGGTCGTCAGGGTTGGCAACCATTAGTCTACCGGGGGTTGACATCTCTAACACGGAGAAAGACTCGGAAGAGCATCGATCTTCGGATTCTGGGCCGACTGGGCCGCCCTGAACCGTCTCTATTGAAGGTGGTGGAATACGCTTAAGAGGCTCTGAGGACTTCGATAGACGAGACGACGTACGCTGGCGCGGTCCCGGTGTCTGAGGACTGATGGGCGACTGCGTCCGACTGGTCTCCAAACTGTCCACGTGCTGCCAGAGACCCCCCTGCGAGACGGATTTGTCCGTCTTTCGCAAAACACTAAACCTCTTCACAAGACGTCCTAAGACACTGCCTCGTTTCGACTTCTGCGAAGACGGCTGCAGAGAAGGAAGTGATGTCATCGACGGCGCCATAGTTGACTGACGACGTAAACTGTTCGTCTGCACTCTCTCATCTATGCGACGGTTAATCAAACGCGACTCTACGTTTCAAAGGAATGTCACCCACCGTTCGCGCCTGGAGCAGCAAACAGACCGGTGAAGGGTTTCCGTCGTTTGCTCAGCCTCCGAGGCAACTGGATTTGTGCAGGGTCTATCGAATGTAGGTGTACCGCAGAAGTGGACTGTGACAAGGGCGAAGGCGCCATCGTCCTGTGACGAGGACCATGAGTCAAGCTCGCGCGCCGAGGACGGTGATTGAAATGGTTTTGGCCAGCTGCACCCGTGCTGATGGTACTCTAGGCGCGAGTCGTGAGCGAATGGCCATTATACGAAATCACGGTGACATACTTCTGGTTGACCATATGGGGGCTGCTGATGACTCCCATTTGGAGTCCATGCGTCCGTCCCATCCGACAACTCCACGCCATGGTGAGTATCCTGGGACACTTTCCTTTGTCGAGGGTTGGGAGGTTCTTGTATGCGGATTTGAGAGGAAGTGGGAGTGGGGAGAGGCGATCCCGAGGGTGTCCTGCTCGGACCTGCCATGCCCGATGGATCCTGACCGCGCTCGGGCGCTGACGCCATGGGCGGAAAGGACGGGGAGAACACAGATGGTGGCCTACCATCGACGGTTGGTGGACGTAGGTGGTGATTGCGATACCAGCGTGGACCAAAAGGGTTGTGGAGAGGATATTTGACGCTGAACTGTGCCGCGGACGCAGTGGCAGACTCGGCCTCGCGGTGATACCAAGCGGGGAGCTCGTTCAATGGGTCCGGGATGATAGAGATCGCGAACGGATTGAAGAAAGGGTGCGCTACCTCAGGGTCTTTCTCCTGCATGTCCAGGCTAGCGCTGCGAGCAGCGTGGCCGTTTTGCATGGTGCGGGTATCTTCCTGTTGCTTCTTACTCGCCTTGCGAGTGAGGAAGCTCTTGCTCCGGGCCTGTTTGCGACCAACTACTTCCATCGCGTGGCAGTGGAGGCAGGTATAAGGACGAAGAAGGGTGGGGTATGCTCGAGAGTGGAGGATATGATAGTCTCCGTGCCCGGCTTCTCGTGCCCGAGAGAGCAACGGTTGCGGGCTTGAGTGGCGGATGGCCAGTAGCTCTCGGTGGGGATAGGGGAGCCGAGACCGCTATTGGAGAGCTGGCATGGGTGAAGGAAGGTATGGGGAAACGAGCGGCGAGGGACTCGGAGTCGGAGGAAGCACACTAGTAAGTACTGGCGGCTGAGAGACTTGGGCTGAGACTCAGAGGCCCAACCACGTTCCCATTGCCAATGCCCATCACGGCGTCAGATTCAGACTGACTCTGTGGAGCTCGCCACAATGGGCGCCTACTCCCTGTCTCCGGGGTCCGAGGGTGGGCCCAGAGCGCTCTCATTCGCTTGGCCTTCCCCTCATCTTTTCTGAAAGCTCGCCTCCCGTCCTCTCTCCTCCCGACATGTCCGGCCTCACCATCCTTATCATTGGCAGCGGTGGACGAGAACACGCTTTAACCTGGAGGCTTTCCCAGTCACCCGCAGTCAACAAGCTCTATGTCTGTCCAGGCAATGGAGGAACCGCGCTCGAATCCAAGGCGGTTAACATCAATCTCTCCTCTTCCGACTTTCCTTCCCTGGTAGATTTTGCGCTCCAAAATGAGGTATACCATTATAAGTCTTCGGAAGGCCCACTTTATCGCATCCTCACGTCTTCTAGGTCAATCTTGTTGTTCCTGGTCCCGAGCAACCACTTGTAGATGGCATAGAGACTTCCTTTCGCAAAGGTGCGCAGCCATTTGAACCGTCGTGTGTGTGACAGCACTAATCGTTCATCAAGTCGGCATCCCGGTCTTCGGTCCTTCTGCTCTTGCTGCGCGCATGGAGGGATCCAAGGCCTTCTCAAAGGCGTTCATGGAGCGCCACAACATTCCTACCGCA
The DNA here is from genome assembly GCA_000338015.2 of Ganoderma multipileum BCRC 37180. NCBI lineage: Eukaryota > Fungi > Basidiomycota > Agaricomycetes > Polyporales > Polyporaceae > Ganoderma > Ganoderma multipileum. The sequence continues at coordinate 296,026 of BACB01004959.1, forward strand.
AAATTCAAAACTTTCCGATCATCCGAGGTGGACCGGGCGATCGACTATGTCCGCACCTGTGGCTTCAAAGTGGTTCTCAAAGCGTCTGGCCTCGCCGCCGGGAAAGGCGTTCTTTTGCCCGAGACAGTCGATGAAGCCATTGTTGGTCTCAAAGAGATTATGGTTGACAACGTTTTCGGAGCGGCAGGTCGGCAATGCAATAGTTCATGTAAATTATCCATCATTAAGAATTTATTTTCTTTATCTCAGGAAACGAGGTTGTGGTGGAGGAACTCTTGACCGGTCCCGAGGTCTCCGTGCTCGCGTTCTCCGATGGTTACACGATTGTACCTTTGCCTGCTGCGCAGGACCACAAACGCATAGGCGAAGGCGATACCGGCCTGAATACCGGTGGAATGGGAGCGTACGCACCGGCCCCGGTTGCCACTCCTGCCGTCATGGACTCTATCCTCAAGGACGTTCTTCAACCCACGATTTGCGGCATGAGGAAAGAGGGTACGTAAACCTGCTATGCTGCGTTAATTACAGCCACATCGTCATGCCACAACGTTCGACAGGAAATCCGTTTGTCGGCATGCTGTTCACTGGTCTGATGATTACTGCGGACGGACCGAAGGTGCTTGAGTACAACGTTAGATTTGGTGATCCGGAGACCGAGGCTCTTGTCCTGCTGCTGGACCCACAAACGGACTTGGCTGCTATCCTTCTCGTACGACTCTGCTTCAACTATCCGCCTTCGTTTTATGTTCAATCCCCAACAGGCCTGTGCAGAACGTCGTCTGGATTCAGTTGACATCAAGACGAGACAAGGCTACAGTGTGTCGATAGTCCTGGCATCACAAGGCTATCCGGGCAGCTATGCCAAGGGCACAGAAATAACAATCGGGCAGATGCCGAGCGGTGAGCAGTCATTTTCGTATTTACGATTGCCCCCCGCTTACCGCCCCGTTACCTCAGACGTCGTCGCATTCCATGCCGGGACTACAGCAGTAGACGGGAAGATTGTAACCTCCGGCGGAAGGGTGCTGTGCATTGCGGCCTATGCACCCACATTACGGGGCGCTCTGGGTGTCGCATATACAGGTGTCTCTAATATTTCTTTCGAGGGCAAGGTGTTCCGGCGGGACATTGCCCACAAGTATGTCTGTCCCTTACATTGCGTAGCCTTATACTAATCACCCTTCGCGATGTGAAGGGCACTCTCTGCGGAGAACGAGGAGCCTAAGGGCTTGACGTACGCGCAAGCAGGCGTCTCCGTCGATGCCGGGAACGCTCTTGTTGAAGCCATTAAACCTTTCGTCCGTGCAACCCGTCGATCGGGGGCAGACGCAGAGATCGGGGGGTTTGGTGGCGTTTTCGACCTCAAGGCAGCGGGCTATAACGATCCCATACTTGTCAGCGGGACGGACGGCGTAGGCACCAAGCTTCGCATAGCAATGGAAGCCGGCATTCACGACTTCGTCGGTAGGTGGTTATACTATTAATAGCGGCCAGATCATGGCGGGTTCATTGAATGCATCCAACAGGAATCGATCTCGTCGCAATGTCGGTAAATGACCTCCTCGTGCAGGGCGCCGAGCCTCTATACTTCCTAGATTACTTCGCCTGCAGCAAGCTCGACGTTCAGACTGCCGCACATGTCGTCAAGGGCATTGCAGATGGCTGCATCCAAGCCGGGTGTGCCCTTATCGGTGGAGAGACCGCTGAAATGCCGGGCATGTACTATGGAGGTGCGTACCTGTCTCATCGTGTGCCTCGAGGAACGGCGCGTTGCCGGACGCAAATCTCGCTGCAGCATATGTTGTGGCTGATCTTTCCGATGCACAGACGACTATGACCTCGCTGGCTTCGCCGTCGGCGCCGTCGAGCGGCACCTCATCCTCCCCCAGTCCACCATCGCGCCGGGGGACGTCCTCCTCGGCCTCCCCTCGTCCGGTCTGCACTCGAACGGGTTCTCGCTCGTGCGCAAGATTGTTGCCCTCGCTGGGCTCTCGTACGCGGACCCTTGCCCCTGGGACGCGTCGCGCACGCTCGGGCGCGCGCTGCTCGAGCCGACGCGCATCTACGTCAAGGGCGTCCTCCCCGCGGCGCAGGCCGGGCTCCTCAAGGGCATGTCGCACATCACCGGCGGCGGTTTCGTCGAGAACATTCCTCGCGTCCTGCCCAAGGGCGTGGGCTGCTTTATCGATGCATCAACGTGGGAGCTGCCCCCAGTCTTCCGCTTCCTGATGCAGCGCGGGGGCGTCGAGCCGCGCGAGATGGCGCGGACGTTCAACAACGGCATCGGCATGGTCCTCGTGGTCGCACCAGAGAACACTGCGCGTGCGATCGAGGCGCTGCAGAGCGCAGGCGAGAGGGACGTCGTCCGCCTCGGGGAGGTCGCCGCTCAGCCTGGCGTCGAGATGAGGAATTTGGACGCATGGGCGTCGGGTTGAAGAACGCATCGAAGCCTGGTTCGAAGTTGGAAGAAGATGAGACAGATTGCAAGAACGCGGATCAGGTGAGCCCGCCTATCCGCCGAAGCAGCATGGGTCCGATGCAAAAAAATCGCAATCGAGTGTATCGATATTAGGATAACGTCCGCGGAGTCGGGATGTGTCAACGGATTAGTGCGTAAGGTACCAGTACTTGACGACGAGAAGTGTATAGCTATGACATAGAGCGATACTACGATAGGCAGATCATTGTCAAAATACGTGCTTTTATGCGTGGGACAACATGGAAGGGAAGGAAACGATAAACAAGACGACGTATAGGATCTAAACGTGGGTGAGAGAAAACACTCCAGAATGGATGGACGGGGATATGATCATGGATAGTAGATAGTGTGTACGCAGATAGTGGCGGAGTGGTGGGTCCGAATGCATGAGACCATTGTATCAGTCTTAGGACCGAGTCCCGGAGTTATGTATGCATATGCGAGCAAGATAGCCAGAGAGAGTACAAGATACACTAGAGCCCGATGAGAGACGGGGAGGCAATGGATAGATAGATAGGGAGAACTAAAGCACAGTGCACGGAACGAGGGACAAACTAGTCCATTTTAGGCGGAAACGGAAACCTCTTTCACGGTGTCCGGAACAGCAGTTGCGGCGGCGGCGAAGGAGAGGGGGAGCTTGGTAATGTGTTGGTCAGGCAGAATCCCGTTCGTCCCCGGCTTGCCACCCTACGTAAAGGTAAATTTTTGCGATGTTAGCTGATCGTCGAAGCACACACCTTGGGCGGCGCCGACGCAGACGGAGTTAAGTCCGGGGTGTTGCCTCGGGTTTGACCATCCTTACGGGGAGCTGGGGCCTGGAGAACCTGGGCAGCCGTGGGACCAGAGTACCTGGGAGTCGTCGTGCCATTCGAGCTCGCGCGCGAAGATGGAACAGACCCGCCTAAAACGGGGAACTCGTCCGCGTTGGGGACGCGTTGAGGCTGGGGCGCACCGAACTTCCTCTCCGGTCTGACATTGCTGATAAAATTGCCGTTGGGCCTCAACGGCGGACGGCCCTTCTGACCAGGCTCTACGGACTGCGGTCGGCTGGAATCGGTGGTGCTCGAGCCAGTGCCGTTACGGACATGAATCGGAGCCTTGTCCTTGAAAGGATAATGATGAGACCTTGATAAGGCACTGGGTAAACGCTTTAACATACTACATCCTGCGTCGTTGTCATGACGGCAAATTTCTCCTCCAACGCTGCCACACCATTTGCGTGAAAGGGAGGGCGTGGCCTATGACCTCCCCGTGCGGAAAAATGCGACGGGTGGTGGCCGCCAGGCCCATCCGGGAGAACGTGAGGGAATCGACAGTCGTCCCTGTAACGTCTCAATATGAGCGCCTATACGTAGAAGAAAACGTGAATGACGCATACCCGTTCCGACACCGCCCGGATGGGAAGAACAGACAAGGAGGCTTGCCCCCACGACCGCCGAATGATGGTCTTCGCGGGCCGCCACGTCGGTGATGACTCAAGTCCCTGTTGATCGGTCCTGGGACGTAACCGTCGGTGGGCGGATGCACGGGTGACTTTGGGGAAATGACGTCTGTTGCGTCGCCATTGGGGATGCTGGGGGTCGCATATTGCGGAGGGATGGCATATGGCGGCGCGACACCCTGTCCGTTCGGGGACGTGGGAGCATACATCCCAGGCTGCGGTGGTGCCTGTGCCGCGGTCGGGCTAGTTTGGAGAGGGGGCAAGGAAGGGATAGGACCAGGCATTGGTATAGGTGCAGGGTGACCGTAGGTCGGGGAGACAGGAGAAACCATGCCGTATGGTACGGGTGGCTGCCCGTTCACAGGGCTGAAGGGGGTTCGCACAGGTGACATCACGTCAGACCCAGATCCCGTGTGAGCAATCGGAGGTGGCGATATGTGGGTCGGTGCACCGTTCGGTGAAGCACCGTACGGGCTGGGAGGGACGGGATAATAGGTCGGAGGAGGGTACGGGCCAGGGTTAATCGGTTCATAAGGCGCGGAGTACTGAGCAGGAGGAGGCACTGGTCCTTGCATGTAGGAGCCCTGCGGATGGGCGAACATGCAAGAAGCACCGTACCGGCACGCGGGGTAGTATCGGCACGGGATCATGCGAGCAACTTCCGGAGGCGGAAGATTCCCCAGACCATTCGGATTTTGATCTGTCGGCATGGGTGGCGGAGGAGCGTAGTAAGGAACCGAGCCATCTGGCATCATGGGAGGGGGCACGGGCATGGGAGGGTAGTAGTAGGCACCAGGTGGCGGGTAGAAGCTGGCTGAAGCCGGATCGACACTGGTAGCGTCCGGCTGCTGTTCTTGAGAATACGCAACCTCGGCATGCATTCCAGGAGACTGCCCCAGCTTGTTCTTCGCTGCAGAGAGCAGTTCAAGAATGACCGGGTCTGAGGTGTATGACTCCGGAGGGCCGTGACTGGAGCCGTTCGTGGGGTCGGCACCTGAGCATGGCGTCGTGAAATTAACCCGACTGCATGCAAAATCAATTGCATGGGTTAAATGACACGTACCTTTGTCTAGGAGAATTCGTACGACCTCTACGTGGCCGTTTTTGACAGCCTCGATGAGTGGAGTGACGCCGGTGAAATCTTATGAGGAGACGTGTCAAAATATTACACGGCGTGGAAAGACCAGGGCGGGCAGAAAATACGATGGGGTGCAGATCTTGGACATACCTTTGACCTCGATGTCAACCGGGGTTGCTTCCTTCAAAAGATCGGTGAGGCTTTCGAGATTTCCCTCAGAGGACGCCTTCCAGAGAGGTGAGACCATGGTGCAGCGGAGCGGGTTTTGCGGAACGGAGCGGGCGGGTGCTGGGAGCGGGGACGAGGAGGGGAGGCGGGGAAGGATGTGGCAGAAGAGAAACTCTGGCCTGGGTCTGGAGGGGATCGTCCAAGAATTTTTGAACGAGATGGACGGGCCGCGGGGCGAGGGCGAGCAGCCACATCTGCCAGTGCCACCCCCGCGCAATCGGAAAAAATTGGATTAGATAATCGCACTCTGATTATCAGCCAGATATGGCAACTCTCCTCTTCAACCACGTCCACCACCTGATTCTCCGGCCCAGCCAACCGCGTCCCGCTCATTTTCCGCACCAGCCTCGAGCCGCATCGAGCGGCCGCGTCGTCCTCCTGTGCACCCGCAGTCACAACATCGCCAGTTTCACTGTTTCAGAACCGGTCTATGACTGACAATGCATTACGATGCATTACGTTGCTTTACCGTCATTAAGGTATCGTCTTTGGAACAAAGCACATATAGTACGTTACGTCTATCACAGACCAAACCTCAACTCAGACTTCGTGCTTCAACCCCAACTTCTGCATCAGTCGTTCAGCAGGCTTCCCGCCCTCCGCCAGATCCAGTTCCCGGTTCGGCGGAAGCGACAGCAGCTCGTTCGCGCGTTCCGCTACATCTCGGCCTGAGGACTGACTTCAGTACACGTTGGCTACGGTGGGGTTAGTTCGCTAACCTTCATAAAGAACGTCGTAGATCTACATTAGATGTCAGCACGAGACAGGCAAGAATGACATGGGACACCTACCCCGGATGCTATCTGCGCTGTCACGCCCAAGTCGTCCACAACAGACTTCAGAGCCTTCGCGGTGGTGACGCCTTCTGCCACACTGCCAAGTGTCTTGATGATGTGGTCGAGCTTCTCGCCCTGTCCCAATCGGTAACCAACGGTGTAGTTCCGACTTGTTTTCGAACTACACGTGAGGAACAAGTCTCCAACGCCTGCGAGCGATAGGAACGTCAAGGGGGATGCACCATAAGCCGTGCCGATCCTGGTCATTTCAGCCAGTCCTCGCGTGATGAGCACTTCATGCAAGCGGTTAAGTGAATAGACATTTCATGAATGTTCGTGGGACATACTGGCTCGTGTATTGTTCTCGAAACCCAACCCGGCAGCAATCCCGGCAGCGATCGCATACACGTTCTTCAAAGCTCCCGCCAGTTCGACACCGATGGGATCATCCCCAGTGTAGCTGTCATCCAAGGTTACGTTCATCATCCTGCGCGTCTTGGTACTTTACTCACCACCGGAACCACGGTTGGTGGAACAGCTGAGACGCCTGTTGTGCGTGCTCGGCCGATAGAGACACCACGGACACGGACGTGGGCTGTCTCTTGACGACTGACATACGCTGAGAATGGCAAAGAACAACGTGCCGTACAACTCACTTTCTTTCGCGAAAGACGGGCCGGACTACATATATGCGCTCAATGAAGGTGTCTTGCCCAGACGTACCAGACTGCTTACAATGAACGTCGCGACCTTTGCGATCTCAGGACCGCATGTGTCTGCGATGATCTCAAGCGTCAGCGCATGGGTCTTGATCTCTATTCCCTTGTTGACGAAGATCAGTAAGGGAACTTTCCCTCCCTCAAGGGTCGGCTTCAGGGCAGTGAGCGTCTCCCTGTCGCGAAAGGCAATCGTCAATGAAGCGGTTCTCACTGTATACGCGTTGCCTATATAAAACGGACTCACCTGACACCCTCGGTGGGTATGGCAAAGAGGAGCACGTCCATGTTTTGCACCAATTCCGCTGACGGGAACTCGGGACCGACGGCGACGATCGACTCCGTGAATAGATGGTCCTGGAGAGCCTCCGGGTTCCGGTGGAACTGGTTGAAGTGCTTCACAAGGTTTTCGGAGCGCGACCACATATACACAGTGTGCGAAGAGTCGTCAAGGTGGTCCGCGAGGCAGCTGCCAAAGTTACCGGCGCCGAAGACGAGGACCTTGGACTTGTGGCCATTCTGCTGGTGAGGGAGCATCTTGAAGCCTGTGGGAGAGACGAGACGGGTCCTGGGGCGTGCGTGTAGTACGTGAGGGAGTCGTATAGGCAGGAGTGGGGATCGACGAGCAGAAAGCCTTGAGGTCAAAGCAAGAGCAGAGGCGAGGAGCATATACAGGGAGCAGCGTTTATGTCGTTGGGGGCGCGACGGCCCAGAAAGGGCTTTGGGAAGATCTGAACGCGCTGAACGTGATTCTCTCCCAACACGCTGCTTGCAGTCCCCCGAGCCCCAGGCGTTAGAATATCGAAAAGGGCACTGAGCAGTACTGGTATGATTTCACAAGCTGAAGAGACGCAGCTATATACAGTATCCGCGTTCCGGACACGCGATTGGACGCGTCGAATAAGAGGCTGCGGCGAGGGCCCAGGACTGCGAGTGGCTGCGAGGGGCTGCGCCGAAACCCGTGGGAAACGGAGGAGTGGCCCCGCACTGGTGCGCGCGCCTACTCCAAGCATGGCACACTGCTCGTCCGCTACTTAGAGCTACGACTGGCCAGGTTGGCACTTCTATCGTCTAATCTGCACAACGTTATCCTCTTCGTCCCCGTTCTCGCCCCCGTCGCTCCTTTCGCCCCATATACCACTTCTCGTCTCTCGTATCTTTATTCCGTCACCTAAACAATGCCCGTCCAGGACCGCACCAACGAGTTCAGGGCCTGCGTCGAGTCGATCCGCAGCCGGTCTTCGGTCCCCGCGCGGAGTGTTGCTGAGCAGAAGCAGCGGCTGCTACAGCAGAGCAAGAGTGGAGGGAGCAAGTCGGAGTTCACAAAGATTGCCTCTGCTATTGGCAAGGACATTAGCAGTACGACAATAAAGCTGGGGAAGTTGGCCCAACGTGAGTACGGTAGTCTTTGTCCTCTCTGGCTCATGTTCAGTGTCCAACAGTCGCGAAGCGGAAAACCCTGTTCGATGACAGACCTGTGGAGATCAGCGTATGTCTGCTTTAGTCCCCTGGCCATCATGCCTCATCGCTAAGGGCTGTCTTGCCCCTAGGAACTCACCTATATCATCAAACAAGACATTGCCGGCATCAACAAGCAGATTGCTCAGCTTCAGGCGTATGTCAAGGAACGTAAAGCTCAGGGGACCAAGTCCGCCGAGGGGAAGCAGTTGGAGGAGCACAACCACAATGTCGTCATGTTGCTGCAGAGCAAACTGGCGGATACCAGTATGACATTCAAGGACGTGCTGGAAATCAGGACGCAGGTGCGTTGTATATGTTACTCTGTCGTTTATTCTTGCCCATCCCCCCGTTCCAATTCACAGAACATGAAAGAGTCGAAGGACCGGACGGAGCAGTTTATGCACTCCACGTCAGCAGCAGCTAATCAGGCACCGCCGAGTAAGCAACCATTGTCTATCGCTCGCACAGTTAAGTCCGCATGTGCTTATCGCTCGACACAGGTTCTCTGCTTTACGGGAACGCACAGCGGCACGACCCAATGGGGGATGGAAGCAACTCTGGTCAGTCGCGCCTTGATATCAAAGGCAAGGGGCGCGCGACGCCACAGAACGGCGACATCCTTGCGCTCGATCTCCACTCGGCAGAAGAGGGCACTGGGGCCCAAAACGGGGATGCGTTCATGCAGATGCAGCTCGTCGAGCAACAGGTGCGTTCTGTGTTCGAGCTATCCCCGCACGCCATATGGCTCTTTGACGCGGCGCATACTATTTACAGGACAGCTATATCCAGTCACGCTCGACTGTTATCGAGTCCATTGAGTCGACAATTGCAGAGCTGGGCCAGATCTTCACCCAGCTTGCGCAAATGGTGGCCGAGCAGCGGGAAACCGTGCAGCGCATAGATGCAGACACCGTCGACATCGCCACGAACGTCAGCGGAGCACAACGAGAATTGCTCAAGTACTACGCTAGTATCTCGAGTAATCGCTGGCTCATGCTGAAGGTGTTCGGCGTCCTGATAGTCTTCGTAAGTCTATCATGTCTGAGATCCTCTTCGAGGAACTGAACGCATTTCGTCCGTAGTTCCTTATCTTCATCCTAGTGTCATGATTCGGGCTGGCCCGCATATGTTTACGTTCAGATAATAGGACCCATGGATTTTTAGGACATAGAGGGCTCGCTCCATGTCGCAGCGTTACACATGCAACGGAAGAATACACATGCTCGCTGCGAGGATCTAGAAAGACAGCTGCGGCTACCCAACAGGAATGGCGTTCATGCCAGTGCCAAGCGGTTTTGGTGGTCGCTTCTTGCCCTTTTTGCTTCCTCTCTTCTTCGCGGCAGGAGCTTCGTCGTCATTCCCTGGTACAGACCATGTACGTTTCTTCAGCACGACCTGGTCTACACCCGAGGTTGCCGAATAGCGTTGAGGTCGCTCCATCCGAACTTCCTCCTCGCCTTCACCTTCTCCCTCTGCACCCTCACTATTCCATTTTTTCTTCGTCGAACTGCGCTTCAACACTTGCGCCTTCTGGAGGGAGCATCAGCTGGTGGGGGCGCGGGGCAGTAAGGTCAATGTACACACTCTCTGGTTGTATAGCTCCTTATTCCGCTGTTTCACCTTCTCCAACCGACGATCACTGTTCCCGCCTCCGCCCGCTGTAAGCTCTACATTGATTTTCCGACCTTCCAGCTCAGAGTGGTGCAGCTTCAAGCCCTGCTGAAGCGCGTTCTGGTGTGAGAATTCAACGAACGCGAATCCTTTCGACTTTGTTGTTGGTTTCGAGATTGCTGATGGCTTGGGAGTCATGAGTCGGACTGTGGGTGGAGGGTCTATGCATAGCTTCAGTCGAGCGAGTCGAGCGAGCGAAGTGTGCAGACAGAGCACGTACCACATTTAGAGAAATGTTGTTCTACTGCCTCCTTGGTCGTAGTATACTTCAGGTTACCTGCCAAGTCCGTTAAATGAAAAAGCAGAGCTACCGTCCTGAGTGACTTACCGACAAACAATATGAACTTCTGCTTCCTGGCATTCCTATCCACGCCGTCTTCACCATCCACCGCAGCCCCGTCCTCGCCTTTGCGTTTCTTCTTTGCCTTCGCTCCTGCAGTGGCTCCTTCGTCTTCTTCGTCCAGGCCCTTTACCACCTCCACGTCTTGCTCCTCCTGTTTCCTCTTCTTCGCTTTCCGTTCCCCTTGCTGGCCTTGATGCTCAAACTCGCCTTCAGTTTGCGCACCTCCCTTCTTCGCATGCTTCGGAAGTCCCGCCTGAGCTTCCAGACCAGCAGCTTCTTCGGCCAGGTAAAGGGCAGCATCAGCACGGTCCTGGTCTTCCTCAACAGGTATATCGTTGTCCAGCTCATCGAAGCTCTTTGCTTTGTGTTTGCCCTTGCCCTTGCCGCGGTCCCGGAAGGCAAGAGCCTTCTTCTGCTTTTTGGTGAGTTTTGGAGCTGAGCTCATCGTTGGGGGGGGCAAACAAGGCTGGAGAGAGTTCGCGCAAGATGCCGGGTCTACCCAGAGAAGAGTGACGTCTGAGATGAGGAAAGAAACCGCACGAGCGTGGAGAGCGATCGAAAAAAATGCCTCAGCCACACAAGCTGCCCATCGCCCATTTGTACATGCTACTAATAAGTAGTATATCGCCTCCACTAACGCGGTTCACGTGACCTAGAGTCCTCAAGGCAAACATACGCCAATACGAACACCAGTCAAGGTTTGGGAGCGGGTCGACCGTCGGACCACAGACATGAACGCGATGCAGGTAGAAGGGGGTTTACGACAAACGAGAAAGCAATTTGACAAACGGATGTGACACGACGCGAGAGGAGATACACGCAAAGTTCCAGATACAGCCACAGCAAAATAGTACACATCTAGGTCTACAGTGATGGCCCCCACCTGTATGCCATGCGTACGCGGCGTGGCATGCTCAACGCCACTAGCCAAAGGCATAGGAGAAATCGGTGAAGTGTGTGACTCATTACGGGAGAACCTTGTTATATTGTGTGCCCTTGATGCTACCTCCCCGCATAGACGTCTTCACGTTGTAAAGGAACTGTTCACGGTTCCGCTTGAGCTCCTCGGCTGCCTCTGTGGAATGCAAATAAATGCGATGTGTTTAAGGACGATCTCTGATAACATGTGCGCAAACACACCTTTGTTCAAGGGATCGTCGGCATTGGGCTCGAGGAAGAGATATTGGAGTCCGACCATAACAGAGTTTAGGTTCAGAACCGGCTTCCAGTCTTCTCGGAGGATGTTCAAGCAGACGTTGCCCTCGAGGTCAACGTTAGGGTGGTAGATCTTCGGGTAGGGAGTTGATTGAGGCTAATGAGGGACGCGGAAAGCCAATTGAGATGGACGTACCACCTGCTTGCACTTCACCTTTGGAGGCTCGTGAGGGTAATTCGCATTGATGTTAAACGAGAACTCAAAAGAGCCACCCTTGTACATGCCTTTACGCTGCCACGTTAGAATTTGCAAACGACGCCACATCGAGTAGGGATACGTACCCTCATCGGGGGTGATAATGAGCTCGAAGTTGAGGAGATCGGCGGGATCGGCAAACTTCGTTTGCATCGTTGGGGGAAGGTCAAGCTCTGTCAGATCTAGACAAAGTATTCTTCCACGTTCATACCAGCTAAGAAGAAAGGCTAGGGCTGTGGCGCACACCTTTCTGTACCCGAATCTGAGCTGCACTCGTCTTTGGCCGCTTCTTCGCGGCCTGGTCCTCGTTCTTCTTCATACTCCAGATCTAATCATCGCGTATGAGAATACGGAAAACATTTAGAGGATTTCCACGTACCTTGATCATCTTGAGGGCTCGTCAAGGGTAGTAAGCTGTGGGGAGGAATGGCAGGTATAAACGCGGCGTGTGCAAGGATAGTCAGGGAGGATAGACGCCCATAACTGTGCATTACTTACTTTTGGATTCACGTGAGCAGTATTGGGTCATCAAACCGCGTCCCGATTAGGGAAGCGTTGATCTACTGCCGAGACCCTGGTAGATCCTTAAGCTTCCGCACGGTCCACCACCCCTTCATCTTTCCCTCGCGGCAGAAACTGTTACGTTAACCCACAGGATCTGTGCTGGATATCCATGACTGACGCAACTTTGCCCATCGTTGACCTGGATGTCTTTCTCGCCTCCCCCGACTCCCAGGATGCCCTGAAGGAGTGCAAGAAAGTGAGGTCTCGAGTTTCAGTTCAACATATCGCACGATCTCATAAAAATCGACAACTGGCCTTTCAAGGCAGCAGATGCATTGACAACCTATGGCGCGCTTCTCCTACATGATTCTCGTGTATCCGAAGAAGATAACTGTGCATTTCTCGACCTGGTCGAGGATTACTTCGCTCAGCCGGAAGCGACTCTGAAGAAAGACGAGCGACCGGAGCTCGGTTACCAGGTATCCTGCACGCTATGGCGGGAACATCAGAAGCATGCTAATCCGTGTTCTTAGATTGGCGTTACTCTTGAAAATACCGAGAAACCCAAATGCGCCGTCGATGAGCCCTGCCTCAAGGTCATCGCTCGTCTTGACCCCGCAGAGCGACCTCTGGATATCTCCGCCCACTCCCCAGATCCGAAGTGTCGTTTCTTCTGGAAAATGAGCGAAAAGCCGCCTTACGAGACCAACTATCCCGGCTTGAATGCCCCAAACGTTGTTCCTGAGAATGAGCACCTCCGTAAACGCTGGACGCGGATCATGGAGAAGTGGGGCACTTCCATGAGAACTGCGTAAGCTAGATTCTCAGATATTGGGATGCAGTACTTGACGCTAACTTGTTTGTTTTAGTGTTGGCAACCTTTCAGAGATGGCGGCTGTAGGTCTTGGTCTCCCCTGCGAAACGTTCAAGGATGCAGGCAGATATGGGTCGGTCCATCCCTAAACCCTGTCATCCTATGAGACGATTATAACGGCAAGCTCCGTCAGTCCGCACCTCCTGGCTCCGACCGCGTCGGACCTAAAGAAATACGGCCAGAAGGACACTATCCTCGCAGGGTTCCACACGGACCTCAACTTTCTCACTATCCATGGTCGCTCTCGCTATCCCGGCCTCAATATCTGGGCACGAAACACCGGCAAGCGTATCCCCGTCAAATTCCCTCCGACTGGCCGATACCTGCTCGTCCAGGCGGGCAAGCAGCTCGAGCACCTGAGCGGAGGGCTCATAAAGGCTGGATATCACGAAGTCGTCGTGAACGATGCAACTCTGCAGGTGCGTGCGCCCTGCGACTGCGCTGTCAGGTGTTACTCGTATAACCAGACCGCGGAACTTTTTCCAGGCGATCGAGCGCAGAAAGGTCGAGCACCCTGATCGCCCGCTTATCCGGATTTCGTCCACGTTCTTCTGGCACTTGTCTTCCGATTATGACCTCGCTCCGATCCCGACACTCCAGGAGCGCGCTCGTTCTCTCCGGGCGGACACGATCAATCTCGGTAAGACCGACTTCGAGGAAGAGACTGTATACGAACCGATGAAGGTCGGTCAGCAGGTGATCAAGTGCGTCCTGTCATCGTAACCCTGGAGTGGCATCCATACTAACATCCGAATAGCGAGCTGAAGCACATTGCTCTTATGGCATGAGGACACCGTCGAGTCCGAAGGAAATAAAATGGATATATGATCAGCGGTGTGTATACCAATGTATGCGGTGTCGTATTAGGATCCTGTGCTTGGTTGTACGTACGATCAGGATCGACTGTTGTTATTGGCATGTATTGTCGACATAATGTGGCCTAGGTATGAAGTCTACGTGATTGGCCAGGAATACAGCACGAAAGTGTATGGGAGTTGAACCCAGCATAGAAATACAGTGTCAGAGCCTTTGTCGCGACATGGTGAAGTCGTCGGCCGGGTTGGTGGTATGCGCGAACTCCCACAAGCAGCAAAGTGGATAGTTACGGACAAAAGATAGATGTGATATGGCATATATGTAGTCTAGATCCGCGGTATCAATACGAGTCGAGGATCGAAAACGCCGGCAGGACGCTCTCGACCTTGATGAGCATCTCCTCCCACTCAGCAACGGGGTCGGAGAGAGCAGTGATCGCACCACCAGCCGCCAGGGTCCACTCATCGATGAGGACTTTGGGGGAGCCGTTGGCGTGAGGACCACCGTTGAGGGCGCCATTCTGCTCATGCGCGGCACTAGTTCCGTTAGAACTGTTGGTGTGGTCATTGGGCCCGTGCGTAGCGCCGTTCCCGTTGGCGTGCCCGTTGAATCTGAGATAATCCGCAAAATCGGACGCGTCGGCGCCGTTTTGCCACTGCGCAGGAGGCGGCGTGGGCTTGTCGTCGAACTTGAAGCAGCTGCGGATGATAACGGCCCAGTCGCCGCCGCCGCCGACGTCTGCATATCCCATTACGCCCGAATAGATGCCCCGCTCCTCGCCTTCTAGTTGGCGCAGTATCTCGACGCTACGCTTCTTCGGTGCGCCCGTCATGCTCCCTGCCAGCATAGGAGGATAAACATTAGCAATAGACCGTAAAACACACCCTCTGCGGAATCAGCCCCGACGCACCTGGCGGCAAGCTCGCCCTTAGCACCTCCCACCCAAGGTCCGAGTGCGTCTTGTCCTTCACCGACTTGTCTGGCCTCCCCTCGATGACGCTAACGAGCTGCCACACCGTCTCGTACTCCTCGACTGTGCAGAACTTGCGCACGTGCACATCCTCGCCCACGACGCTGTGCAGGTCGTGCCGGATGAGATCCACGATCATCAGGTTCTCCGCGACTTCCTTCACGCTTCCCGCGAGCGCTGCCTCCGCGACCGCGCGATCGATGCCCGGGCCCTTGCGCACCGTGCCCTTGATCGGGCGCAGTTGGCAAAGGCCGTCGGGTGGGCGCGCATATGATAGGAAACGCTCCGGGGACGATGAGACGAGCGTTGACGGGTGCAAACGCATGTAGCCAGAGTGCGGCGCGGGGTTGCGGTGTCGCAGGGCCTTGTAGAGGGCCCAGGAGGAGGAGGTGCCGCGCAGGACGGCGGATGCGGCCTTCGGGGCGGTGACCCTTGTCGGGGCGGTCACACAGAGCTCGTACGAGTCCCCGGAGAAGAGGTACTCCTTCGCGGCGACGATCTTCCCGATGTACGCGTCGCGGTTCGGGAGAGCGGTGATAGGGGGAGGAAGTGGGGCGTCGAGCTTCGGAGGCTTCATGACTGGGAGTGCAGAGCGATCCGTTGCGGAGTCCGCGAGGGCGCGCAGCTTAGTGGACATGTTGACGAGCCAGATGAAATCTGCGGGAAAGATGCTCTGGAGGTAGACGGTGTTGACCTGTTTATCCAGCACGATACTGCGCTCGACAAAGATGAGGTTAACGTCTGGGTGACGGGTGGCGGGATCTGGACGGGGAGGGAGTGGAGTTAACGTCTGGAAGCCGAGCTCGTAGCTAAGATAGCCCACGAGCCCACCCCAGAATGGGACCTCTGGAGTACCTCCATTCGCCTTGTGGGTACGCATGAATGCCGTCAGCCATGCCCAGATGTCAAGCGCGCCCAGCTCCTCGAATGTGACCTCCTTCCCGCGCTGGATCTTGACCGCAGAGTCACCGACGGAATACGTGATCTTGGCAGAGGTCGGGGTAAGGCAGCCGATAATGGAGAAGCGGCCTAAGGCGGCAGAGTCGAGCATGACGAAGTCCTTGCTATCATCCTCGACACAAAGCATCTCGCAGATGCGGTTGATGTTGGGCGGGTGGATTTGGAGGACCCGGGTGGACACTGGAACGGAGCGCTCCTGGTCGGTCGCGATCGCTTCGGGGCGTACGCTTGGCCAGGACGGGCCGACCACAGCCTCTACACTAAAGTCCCAAGGGCGAGTAGTCCTACCATGTGCTGAGGACCACTGAGAGGCGAGACTCCAGAAGTTGCGAACGACGTCCTCGCCGCCGCCCTCGGTACAGACCGACTCGGGGTGATACTGGACGGCCCAGAAAGGTTTGAAGCGATGCCTGCAGGCCATAACGACACGACCGTTCTCGTGGCCGTCGTCTGCCCAGCCAAGAGGGACGATGTCGGACTGGGGAGGAAGGTCAACGTGGAGGGAGTGATACCGCACGGCGCGAACGTCGCCCACACCGTCGAAGATTTCTGTGCCTAAATGCTCGACGCGGTATACTTGACCATGCTTGACGACATTGAGACGGTTGATCTCGGCGCCGAATTCGATGGCAAGACTCTGGAGCCCGAGACAGACGCCGAAGACGGGAGTGAGAAGATCGTCTGCAACGTGCCAAATGTCTTTGACGACACCGATGTCCCCGGGGATGTCTGGAGAGCCCGGTCCGGGGCCGACGACAATGGCGTCGAAGTAGGGGAGGAGAGGGAGGAGGGTGGATACGGGCAAGACATCGTTCTTGATGATGTGGATGTCGGATCCGGGTATGGCCCGCTTGCAGAGCAAGGCTAGGCTAGAAGGCGAGGTGAGCGATGGCCAACGGCATCGAAAAGTGAGACGCACTTGTAGGTAAACGAGTCGTAAGAGTCTATGAGGAGGACGCGAGGTCTAGGGGCTGCGGCCATGGGAGGGTCAGAGGACGGGAGAGGACTGAGAAGGCAGGGTCGGGGGAATGTAGCCTGTGGAAAACATTAGCGGCAGAAACGATAGACTATATACTGTCAGAAGGGGGGCTATCCATGGTACGCGGGGTGAGAACGCAGTGAGGACGACCGTGGCGGGACAGAGGAAGCAACAGGCTGCGACTCGACTCACTGGCAGAGTCAGATCCCCGGCGCTGGAGCAAAAAGTCGGAAAACGGGACGCGTCGGGCACTCGGTCAGGTGACCCGCGGTAACGCTAATAGTCTCTTCGAGTGGCACTGGCAGCCGTCCGAGTCCAGGGCCTCAGTTCCTCCCACCATCGTCTCCGCTCAATACGATCAACCCTCGTCGCGCTCACCGTCCTGGGAGACCCCACCGTGGTGGCTGCTCGTTCGTGTCGCTCGCAGTACCGACCCAGAGATGGAGGATGTCCGTGCGACCCAGTCCGCCTTTCAGCGGGTACGCCCCATCGGATCCCATCCACTTCGAGACCTCCACTCACTTCCTTGCCATTCAAGCTCAAGGGCATCTGTGTCCCGCTTCTTGGCAATTCATTTATAACGCCTGCCTCCACCCCGGTCATCAACTCTCTTCTTTCCCAACTCCACCACACGCTTCTCCAATTAAAAGCCGACGGCCATATATTCGCCCCTGCCACCATATCCTATGTCTTCTTCCCTCTGTCTTCCACCCTACGCCGTAATGATATCTCTGTCATTCCGGACCAATCTCTGGAGAAGATCCTTGCTATCCTCGCCTTCTTATCAGACGTATGGTGGTGGGACATGGAAATCCCCGCATGGGAGCAGGTCTTCATGTTGTGCAGTGCCATTCTCGGGGGCATTGACCGCAAAGGCAAGGGCAAGGATCGCGACGACGAGACCAAGCTTACTGCGACCCACTGTCTCTGGGCTTTACTCAGAGAACGTACGGCCTCCGAAGACCCCGCTCCCTCGGTCCACTCAGATCGTGCGCGCTCCAACTTGGAGAACTTCAGGAACCATGTTCAGAAGGCTAAGTTCCTTCCGGTCCTGGGACAAACGCTCGATTCTCTCCTGAATACAGCTGAGTCCAACCACCTCCCGCTCCAGCGAATGTCACTCAAGGTTCTGATTGCCCTCACAACCGACTACCTTCCTGACGGATTTGTACCGCTGATCCTCCCTGGGACGGTCAGTATCATGTCCAAGGTCGCCCTCGGTACTGGTACCTCAAGAGGGTGGGCAAATGGCGACATAGTCGCTGCGTCTCTCCTCGTCATTGAAAGTGTCGTTATTCGCGCTGTCGGAAATGACATTTGCATCCGGGAGGGTGCAATACGAAATGTGGACAATCTCGAGGATCTGGTTGGCGACTTGCATTCGGACAAACCTACCGTGGAAACTCCCTCTTCCTCCCCCTTCTCCACACAGCGTACACAGACGTGGCTCCGAGGGGTAGCTTCGCAATTGCACATTGCCATCAACAGCCTCGCTCCACTCGTCAAGCACCAGACGCTTACCGCTCTCGTAGGACTCGCCACATTTTCGGCGGCCGTACTATCCGCCACCACCCTCACTCTTCCTCAATCCCGGCCCCTATTACTCTCTTTCCTTCTTTCCCTTCGGGGTTCCGCCTTCGACCGAGTGTCATGCCAAGCCGACATATCACTGCGACAGCTTCTCACTGCCCAGTCAAATCCCATCCTCCAAGTCCTGCTCCAAATATCCAGCGACAACCTCGCAGCCCTCCCGCGCCTTCTCCTCTCGCACGCCGATTCCAAAGTGGAGCACGTTGCTGGGATCCTCGTGTCCGTATGTCAACTTGCATCCAGCTCTGACAACTCCCGGCTTCCCGCTGTCAATGCGATCTCAATGGGCGTAGGAAAGCTGCTTGGCCCACACGGCGGCGTCGAACGGTGGGGCTGGAGTCTCCTTTCCACTCTCGAGTTCGTAAACCCTCCGATCGTGGTCACGCAGACGTCCGCCGCTCAGCTGATGCTCGAGAGTGATCCCGCCGCGGTGCACGTTGCGCCGTTCCCAGAGCTCACCCTCAGACACGTCAGTGCGCGTTCCACGCAGGACGCGCTCGAACGCATGTTCCGGGCCCTTGGGTCGACCGCGGGTGACGAATGCTCATTCGCTGTGGAGTGGTTCATCAACGTGGGGTTTAGTAACCGGGGGAGCAGGGCGGTCGCAGCGCTGTGGTGTGCGTGCCGGCTTCTTGAAGGCGCTGGGAGGGTGTCGCTGAACTCTCCGCCGCCGCCGTCGTCCTCCCCCACACCTATTGCAATTGCTGCCGGGCGAGGGAAGCGGCTCGAGAAGTTCGCACGCGACCTTGCACGGCGGATCGCCGAGGCCTGGGACGACTGGGACGAAGCGGAGGGGCCTTCTCAGGACGCCGAGCACAAGGCGGGTCCGAACGAAGAGAACACTCTCATCGAGCACGTCCGGGGACTCGTCACCGTGCAAGGCGTGCCTGGTATTGGCCCTACGTCCTCGGCCGCCGCTGGGCATCCGGCCGTGCATGTGCAACCCCTGCTCCATCGCGGGCTGCTCCTGCAGCTGCTCGCGATTGCTGCGGGCATCCTAGAGGCTCGCTTTCTGCCGTTGCTGCTCCATGTGCTCTATTCAGTGCTCCACGGAATTGTGTCGGAGACGTCATTCGTCTCCGCGTCAGGCCTGGCTGCGTTCAACTCTATCACGAATAGCACATCCTATGCAACGCCCGCTAACCTCCTTCTGTCTAACTTTGACTACGCACTCGACTCCGTCTCCAGGCGACTTACACGTCGGTGGCTTGATGTCGATGCGACGAAAGTTCTCGTCGTGTTGGTCCGGTTGATCGGGCGCGACGTGGTGCAGAAGGCAGGCGATGTCGTTGAAGAATGCTTTGACCGGCTGGACGAGTTTCATGGGTACGAGATGATCGTCGACGGGCTCGTAGAGGTCCTGGGAGAGGTTGTCAAAGCTATCGAGGAGGATGAGGAGAATAGGTTACCCCGCGAGTCGCGCACTGCCCCTGCGCGCGACCCTGTCAGGGTTGAGGATGGTCAACCACTGGACGACTTCGTTGAATGGTTCATTAGCGTCAAAAGGAACAAGGAAGATTCCGACCACTTCGGTTACCCGGAACCGTTCCGGGATGATTCTTACCCGCGCGAGCCATGGGCGCGGAAGAAGGCGGAGGAAGGGAAGGACGAAGCACCCGACGCCGGCGCACCCACCTCGCAGCAAGGGGCACGGCCAGGGTCGGACGACCCGTTCGCCGAGGCACCCCCCACACCGTCGCAAGCCCTGACGACCCAGATCGTCTCTCGCTCCATCTACTTCCTTACCCACGGCGCTCCGACCGTCCGCGCGCGCATCCTGCTCCTCCTTACACGCGCCGTTCCCGTCCTACCTGAGACTGCCCTGCTCCCCGCGGTCCACAGCGCGTGGCCGTTCGTGCTGAACCGGCTTGCTGACGCCGAGACGTTTGTCGTCGCCGCCGCAGCGAGCCTTGTGGCTGCCTTGGCAGAGCATGTCGGGGATTTCATGGCCCGGCGCGTATGGGACGACGTCTGGCCGCGGTTCCGCGAGCTGCTGAAGCGCCTCGCCCAAGCGGACAAGGGGAGCGCCCTTGCGAGGCACGCTGCGGCTGGAGGGGTGGGGACCGGGTCGGCGTACACGCACTCGCACCGGTTGTACAGGGCAGTCATCCAGACCATGACCGCCGCAGCCCGCGGCGTGCGGGCACAGGATGCAGAGGGTTGGGAGGTCATCGTGCTGTTCCGGAGATTCCTGCGGAGCGACGCGCACGAGGAGCTGCAGGCGTGCGCGCGGGAGCTGTATGTCGCCGTCACGGAGAATAACGAGGATGCCGTGTGGCTTGCGATGGCGGGCACACTAGGATGGACAGATGGGCCCGTCGCGTTCTTGCGGGAGCCGAAGTGGGATATCGAGCAGAACGTCAGGAAAATACTTTCTGAATAGCGGACAGATCTACGAAATACAATAACAGGCGAGACATCAGGGCAGGGTGTTGCTACAGGACAGGACATGCCGGGGTATGGAAGATTGGTGAGTAAGCTTTTAAGCGGGGGCATGCCGTCGGAGAATGACGCCCGCCTCCGCGAACAGGGCGGCGGATGCGTCATCGCTGTGCATTGGAAGGTTCAAAATCGTGACATAAAAATGGAAAACGAGGTCTGAAACGCGCACACTTTATAGCTCAGGTTGTAGACCACCTCCTTGACACCTGTCTGGATGATTTTTATCGTGCACTTCAGGCATGGACACCTGTACGAACAGGAAAACGGGTGGCTTGTAAGATTGCGACCAGACGTTGTCGAACGCAATTCGGAACTTACGTGTTGCAGTAGAGGACGGAACCATCGCCAACACGTTCCCTGCCCGCTTCCAGTAAGGCATTTTCCTCTGCATGAAGACAAAGGCATTCGTCCGATGACTCGCTCGCGCTGTTGCACCGGGTACAGCCGCCCTCGTTGCAGTTTTTCAACCCGCGTGGGGTGCCGTTATATCTGATTCGCAATGCCCCACCCCAAGGTGCTCATTGGTGAGTACCGTGAGCATCGGAAGTGGTTGAAGCGCGAACGAGCTCACCCGGTGGAGACGATCCGCTTGTTGCGGACGAGGATGGCGCCGACTCGTCGTTTCATGCAATTCGAGCGGTGCGATGCGAGGGATGCGAGCTGCATGAAGTACGTGTCCCACCCGGGTCGGAGGCGGTCGGGATCGAGCAGGTCAATCTCCTCCAGATGGTCGTGAAGGGCGGGAATAGTTTGGAATGCATTCACCACATGGACAGTCGCAATCTGGCTCAGGCTGCGGAAGGAGGCCACAGAAGGCTGTCCTATCGCGACCGATTTGTGAAGCTTAGGGGTATCTTGACCGGACCCCTGGTTGTCGGGGCCGTAGTAAAAAGCATCGTGCTCTCTGATGAAGTTTTCGAGAGAGTGGTCGTAATCTGACCTGACACAGGGGTCAGAATGATAAAAGCAAAGCTGTGCTTCGATACACTAACCACACTAAGCTCCTGCGATAGCGCTCCAACAGGGGAGCGTCGACACTGACGACCAGGACAAAGGGCCGGGTCATGAACTCCGTTAGTTCATCTCGCGTGCGTAGATCGAGGGTGACGAAGTTTGTTCCCCAGTTCTTGGTTACATGTGAGAGGAGCTCCGCAGCAGTCTTGAAGACCAAGGGTCTCACTTGCTCCTCGACATGAGCAGGAGATGGGACGTCGGGAGAGACCATGCTCAGAAACGAGACGCGGAGGGGATTGGCCCTCAGGTCGGAAAGAGGCAGTGTATGGACACGGACATCCCCATCGACGCCGGAGGTGGACCCGTAATCGGAATCGGATGTGCCGTGTAGACTCCGTCCATCAGGAGAGTCCATTTTGTGACCCTGGAAACGAGGCTTTTGTCAGATTCCAAAATTCTTGAGACATATATAATTGCTACCCTTTCCGATGCATTTCCTTGAACTTGTACGGGTATAAAACCCTTAGCTTTGACAAGGTAGGTCTGTACCGTTGACTTCCCCGCAAACTGAGTCCCAATAATGGCAATGAACATCTGTCTCCGACTACTATCGTTGTCTTGGGAAACCCAGAAGAGTCCCATCAGCCGGTTGCGATGTGGCCAAGGTGATTTGAATCAGACACAAAAACGCAGAAGCGTATACTCCGTTCAGGGTACGAAGTCGTCGTCCACTTTTGAGGCGAGTTGGCAAGGTGGGTAAAACCACCAGTCACCTTGGTCGTCACGGCGTACTGTGTGCAGAGGGTGATACTATCGATCGAGATCGAGATGCAGGCAACCCACACCGGACATCTCCGATACAGTGCTGTGCGATCAACGGCAACACACATTTGCCACCAGTGGCTCACTTTGGACTAGTTAGGACTTCGTGTGGTTTTGAGAAGCATCGACTACGACTTGATGCACGCTCGAAGGCATCTAAATAATAAGCAATTGAAAGAAAGAATATTGCCGAGAGTATCCTATCTGCGAGACACAAGTCATGGAAACCTCGGCCATGCCAGCTTGTGGGGACGTCTGTCGGTGACCAGGGTCAACGAGAAAGTAATACCAAAAGCCGTCATTGAACTTACGTACCGGTCTGATGCACTCAACTACTGGAAATCGTGATCCGTTTGGGCAATGCAGCGCGTCGCAGCGCTTTCGCGGCCGCACGCTCTTTAGAACGTTTTTCTTTTGCGGCCTTCAGATCCCTCGGCGCGCTGGTTCGGAGTTGCTTGATGTGTGTGGGGATTAATCTCCCTGGTGCTTGCGCCGCAATCGAAGATAACCAAGGCGCGCTCAACAGCGGGATCTTCTGGAGCAGCGGCACCAGGGTGGGATATTTGGGCGCGAAACTCTATGCGAACGTAAGGAAAGCCAGGTTCTAGAAGATTGAGGAAGACACACCTCCACCAGCAAGATCGACACCCGCCTGAGACCCATGGCCGCCGAAAGCGTCTCTTCGGTCCCTTTGGGCATTGGAACGAGCCATGTTCCACCAGACTGTGGAGAGTATGTATCGTAAACCCTGCGCGCTGAGTTACAAGTCGCAACAAGGTTCGGAATATGGCCCATCAGTACGGGAGGATCAACATCCCCACGACAGGCAATGACAAGACGGGAAGGGGATGTTGGGGTCGTGCCCGATGATGGATTTTCCGGGTCGGGCTCTGCTTCGACCTGATAGCGATGGGATGCCGCGAGTCTTTCTAATCGCTTTGTCACCTCGTTGATGCCAACTGTCAAAGACGAACGGGTTGGAGGGAAGGGAGGGGAAGTCGGGATGGCGACGTCAACAGCTATGTTGTTCGAACTATCAATAGCTTCAGGAGGATCCACCGGTACGGCATCATGGTCCACCTTCGCCTTCTTGGGTCTGTCTGCCTGGGCCGGTCGTCCAGAGCGCTTCCTCTTCCTTCCTGGGTGTTCACGTTCAAGGTTGTTCTCAGTAACACCTCCCAGCATATCTAAAATGCAGGCGAAGACTGCATTTTGAATATTGGCTGGGACAGAGGGCCTGTATGCGTGGTTTGAGTAGGTGGTGCGTCGATGCAGAGAGAAGGTACCATTGGACGTGGAAGGGGTTGGCGACCACACTTTTGAAGACAGCTTTTCTCTCGGGGTTTCCACGAGTTTTTGCCCTATTAGATTGGCTTGTATGCGCCCGCGCAACTTGTTGAGACATCCCAGCAAACTAAGAGGGGGCCATGTCAGTGCGCTGCACTGTCGAGCAGAGATTTTTTTTTCTGCTAATGCACAATTGCACGTACAGTTGAGACGCCGGCAGTCCGAATATGTTCTGACCTGAAGTTTGAAGGGACAGTGGTGTGTGTGAAGTATGGCAGTATCGGGGGTCTATGAATGTCGTGGTTGTCTGCAAACTAAGTCGGTGGCGAGCAGAGGCCGAGAAGCGCCGGGCATGTAGCGCGCGTGCACTGCGTTTCGCAACATCCTCGGTTCGGATCGGAGCCGAAGCACTTCCTCTCCACAGTCCTTGTCTCTGCCCGTCCGTGACACCTGTGTTGCGGCCTTCCATCGATATCTAATATGGCGATAGCCACCATGTTCCGGATATGGACATCTGATCTCCACCCTCAAGTTGGACATCTCCGACCTACCACTAACTCATTACCGTGCAGCTCAGCACGGTCGACATCCGCTAGATGTAATATCACTGTCACAAGCTGTGAGCAAAGAACTGCGGATCCGTTGGGTTCGATTATCTGACACCAAGAAGGACAGGATTTGGCCGGGGAGAACACCTTTCCATGATCTACACGAGTACCATCCCTTTTGTCATATGCTGGGAGATGAACCGTAAATTTTTCATCTACTCCGGCTCACTGCAGGGTCTGAAGTCAGTGCAAGGTCCGTCATATCTGGTATAGACAATGTCGTAAGGCTCATGCGTTTTACCTGCCGCCGGAGGGGTGATTGATCGTGTCACTCTGCGTGTTCTTTCGGGTCGAGCTGATCATATCCTCTAATAGCGCTAGCCGTCTCTTCAGGTATAAAGCAGCCGGACGGGACACACCTAGGACTATGTCTCCTCATCCACAGTCTACATTCGCTATGTCCTCCAACGAATCCGCATTCTCAATATCTGTCCACTTCCAGGCCATCGACCTACCTTCCGACGTGTGGGCATCGTTTCGAGAAAACCCTCATGCTTCCAATATCATGTTCGCGCATGCAAATAAGGCGGCGAAACTCTCGTCTACGACACCTCCGAACGCCGGGGAGAACGTATGGATCGTACTGTGGGATACCCGTGGTAGCAAGGCATCACCCTCTGTGGCCTTCATCCTTTCCTGCACGACAGGGCCCCTTGGACACTACCCCATATTCATCTATACTCCCCTGTCCTCTGCGTCCCTCGAGCACGCCTGTATCTCCCCTCGGCTCCTCGCCATCGCCCGCGCACTGAGTGCTATCGTCCCGCCTGAGCGTGTTTTCTCTGTCTTTGCGGAGGACTCTATCGCAGACCAGTTTGCGGACGTATGGGCGGCGGCGACGGGGATCCCCCTCGCTGCACATGCCCAATACTATCACGCTAGCCTCATGTGCTGCGACGAGAAGCTCCTGCGGCGCCGGTCACTGGCCGATTTGCCTGGCGTAGAGGTTGCACTACGTCCCGCCGTCAGCACTGACGTCGTCGACGTCAGCAAGCTGTGCTATGCGTTCGCGGCCGGTTCGGTATGTCGCCTTGTATCGTATCGATTTGAGCGTTACGAACTAACCTTTGTCACGTTTAGGAGCCTTTTGTGCTCTCCCATGAAAAGGCTGTCCAGGAAGCAACGATCATGATCCAGAACAATCAAGTCTGGGTGCATGAGGTTAGAGCGTCAGGCGAGAGGGAGATCGCGTCCATCGTCGCCACGACTCGAACGACCGACACTGTGGCTGCTGTCACCAAGGTTTTTACGAACCCTAAATGGAGATCTCGCGGGTGCGCTGAACGTCTCTTGCGCCACGTCTGTCAGCAGTGAGTCTATATTTCACATTCATCTCCGATTTAGCGGTTCATTGATACCCTTCTGTCAGGCTTTTGAAAGAAAAGGCTGCCGTCATTCTCTATGTTGCTCATGACAACCCGGCGGCGCTATCCGTGTACAGGAATGTCGGATTTGTCGGGTTTTCTGCGTATTCGAAGGGTCGCGTGAATGAATCTTGGAAAGAACTAGGATTCGATCAATCCCGCGTTGAACTTGGACACTGGTAGCTCGTTGTCCTGGCACTCGTGGAACGATATTATCCTCCTCATAAGACGCACCGTGCATTACATTACCACTAGTACTTTACCCCAGGAATTATCAGTTATTCGCCGTTCGATTTTTGGAGGAGCTTGACTAACTCGAACGTTTAAACCGCGAAGTTTTAGAAGTTCAGGGCAAGCACTGCCACAGGTGTCACGAGACTGATGATGAGGTGGTTGGATTTATTCTCAGCGCCGACAGCTTTCGCCACAACCTCCTCGACCTGCCATCCTCATTTACCCTTCCTGGTTCGCAGTTCACATCCTCATTGAGCCCAACGTCGGGTTGCGTCACATCCACCAATTTGTACTTCGTGTCGTGAGGTCAGTGCCGACGATAAGGATTGGGAACTTCTGATCTAACTCGAAGAGTCTCCCCAAGACGTATGCTGCTCCCAGGTTGAAGATCTTTGTTATTTTACCTTGGACTGAGCGCAGTGTACGGCCCACATGTACCGCAACTCAACAGGGATAGGAACGTCATGTCAGCCTCGTTTAATTTTCGACTGGTGCAGCACAATGTCCGTTCCTTCGTCCTGCTTCAGCTCTCCTCGCCGTCGCCTATGTTCCATTGCCGAATCGATTTGGAGATATGTCGGACCACGTCGCACTGGGCGCCGACTTGGCTCCAGACGAGGTGCTGCCGCCAACGCCAACGAATGGCGGTTGTCGCCGACTTCCGAGTTTTTTCGAGGACCAAGAACCCCACTCAATCCAAGCTACATCTCCCTCCTCCATGTACGGTGGGCATCTCCATTCATTCTACTACATTTTTATTTGTTGATGTTAAGTCAGTGGCAGATCATCCCTTCCAAGGACTCAAAAAGGACTCGGAGGTTGAGGACCGTCACGCAAGTCTCCCCCCAGAGCCCGTCTTCGGGGATACCAAGCCCATCCATCCATACTCGGAATCGCGCATCACCGACAGCGGTTTCAGCAGGCACAACTCCCTCTTCAGCTTCGGCGTCCCTCCGGCTCGAAATGCCGCGGAACTGAAGTCTCTTCTTGGGAACTCAAGCGCACGTCTCCGGCCTGGCGCCACGGTATTGCCTCACCATGCACAGACGATGGATAAGTGCGCACAACCCGCCCATGCTGTCTCTCTCGAATGCGCAAAGTCTCGCGCTCGGGTCGAAGTTGACATCGTCTTGGAGAGCGACTGCTGTATCGCGGGTGGGTACCTTCGTGGGCACGTCAGGCTGCGTGTCCGAAAACGAAAGAAGAAGGAAGCGCCCGTACTTCTGGCAGATGGGCGCGTGCGCGTCATTGGTTTCGAGTGCATCCCCAGTACGCGCGATTACCACACGTTCTACCAGCGCGCCAGCTCGCTTTCCGCTATCACCGACGCCTATGGCCGGATATACGACTCCCCACCTGATGCAGAAGGGTTCTCGCGCGCCATGGAAGGCGTCCACGTCCTGCCGTTCGCCATGCACCTGTCTGACGACGACACGTTCGGCACTGCAAAAGGCGCTGTGAACATACAGCCCGGGGCGGCTCTCCGATATATTGCCATGATGTGAGTGATTTCGGCCAGAACATTCGGTTGGACGCGCTCACAAGGGTGCGTTGCAGCTCCGTGAAGATCAAGGATTCAAAGACCCTGAAGCGGTCTATCGCGCACTTCTATCGTGACTGCGAGGTTTGGCCGCGTCTCAACCTCGACGTCATGCTGGCGAACCCACCACGGCCTATTCAGGCATCTTCAACGAAGAGCTTCTCGATGATCGGTGGCAGGGGCCAACTCAAACTTACTGCGACGTTGCATCGCTCGACCTGGATGGCTGGGCAGAGATGTTACGTGCGCATCGGGCTCGGCAACAATACGAAGAAGACCGTCAAGACTATCGTCTTGACCCTTGTCCGGACTATCACTCTCTTCAAGCATCGGCCCGTCGTCGACCCTGGCAGTTCCCAGTCACCTGAGGAGGGGGATTATCAGACGACCACAACCCACAAGGTTGTGGCGGAGAGCTATCTTGAGAAAAGTCACCCTGCTTCCAAGCACCACGCCAGTACTGAAGGCTGGTGGACGGGAGTGCGAGCAGGTGAAGACGTATGCTTTGCTCATCACGTACTGATCCCGGTGCGCCTTCCCGCATATATCACTATTCAATGACTCAACTCATCAACGTCTTGGCTTCTTCATTTGCCTCGCTACATGCGCGATATTTCATCCTAGTCGGACGCGTTGTCCGTACCGCGATCTCGCCTCGTCGAAGTGGAATATTCCATCCGCGTCACAGCTAGCGCCGGTGCGCTAACACCAGATGTGCATGTTACGCTCCCTCTCCGTATCATCAACTTTCTGTCAGTCGACCCAACGCCCAGTGGCCCACTTCTATCTTCCGACGGCTCGTACGCCCGCCTCGTCCCTTTCGACCATTCTCCTTCAGGGACCCCAGCCCCCCATGGCGACACAGACGACACGATTCAATATACCTTCAGCGAGGTGTCCACGATATCTATTGATCCTCTATCAACCCCGCCGGACATATCGCCATTGAGCGGCTATTATCTTTCCCCTCCTGCCCGAGCAACGCCAGCAAGCCCGGGCCTGTTCGACCCTATTCCTGATAATGTTCCCGTTCCGGTTGAACCCTTTCCCGCCCCTGTGGACCCGCAAGAACACGGTCAAAACACGGTCAGCGCACCCCGGATGTTCCGCGGTGGTGACGACACAGCTGTTCCCCCCACATCCGAGTCTAGCTCGAGCATGTACTCAGCGGATTCCCTCACGTCGTCTTCCCCAATTACTCCCGCCATGTTCGACCACACCTACATACGCGCTCCTAGCACGGCTTTGGGGAACTTGGACCTTCATGACGGTGCCGATTCTGACGAGGAGATTGCTAGTATCATCGACGCAGCGCAGGACGACCCGCTCTCTGGGCGCATACATTCCGGCACCACGGACGCCTATCCACGACCTCATCAACGCGGCCTCACGAAAAGCACTGGCTCACCGCAAACCCCTCGTCGCACTCCGCCTGCACAATTCTCCCAGTCGTCGCGTGGACGCCCTCCTGCTGCTACCTTCGCGACTTCGCCTCCAATGATGGGCAGGGGCGGCGCTCCAGTTCATCGTGATCCCTCTCCAACGTCTCTCGACGAGTACACGGGTTTCCCGGCGTCCAAAAATCCTATCGACCATGGGGGCGTACAGCGAGAAGAGAGCACCACACCTACACTTCGCCCGTCTACGACCTCACCGAGCAGTATGCCTGTCCTCAGGCCTATGCCTGGAGACTCCAGTCCTCCTGTGGGTATCCCGAACGTACCACATTCGGGTTCTCCCCGACGTCATCCTCCATCCCGCCGCCTTCCTCAGCCGCCATCGCAGCCCGAGCCCATGTCCGATATCCTGGCGTCTGTGTCTGCCCGCGACGGTCTCCGGTTGTCGCGGCTCGACTCTGCCCACAGGGTCAGCCTGGGCTCCCGCTTGGCGACCAAGACTCGCATTCCGTCTTCGCCTGTCGCTAATACTACCAGCTTGAACGGGTCTCGGTCTGCGACCGCACAACGCTGCCCACCACTCTCTCGCACTCGTCCTGTGGCCGCATCTCTGACCGCTACGCCCGGGAATAACGATTCGCCGCTCTCGAGTTCTCGTACACCACATGGTCAGCCAAGGACAGTGCCCACTTCGACTACCGACGCGACGTTGATGGCGCGACCGAGCGGCAAGCCGCACGGACTTCGACGGTCTGACAGCTCCATCGTCAGAGGTCGCATCGCTGCGTATGAGGAGCGTATGAGATCTCCTATCGACTCCAGTACGGGGTAGACCTGCAAGTATCGGGCACTACCCCGAAGTCCATCCTTGTGGTCGTTTCGCAGTCATCGACTGCATGTTGTTATTCGCCTGCTACAATACAATATATTGGCTTGATAGCACGACCCGCAAATAGCCATTTCTACACCGACGTTTACTCGATAACGACACCTCCATTGACGTGGAGCACTTGACCGCTAGTGCATTCGGTCAATATGAGCATAGGAAAGAAGGAAGAAGGGAGCCCACACTGACCTGATGTAGCTCGAGTCCGCTGAACTAAGGTAAACGAAGGCGGTCGCGACCTCGACCGGCTGGCCAGCCCTGCCCATGGGCACTGAAGTACCAAACTTCCCAATCGACTCGTCGCTCATAGTCGCAGGGCTGGTTTGGTTTCGCGTGAGGATTAGATTAATACCGGATAGGATTAAGGCCATTGAGACGACACGTACATAAGGGGCGTCCAGATGGGACCGGGCGCAACGGCGTTGCAGCGTATGCCCTTGTCGCCGACGAGCTGGTCGTTGAGAGCGCGCATGAAGCCGATTATTGCGCCCTTGGTGGCGGAATAGTCGACAAGCTCGGGGTGGCCGACGGCCATGTTGATCGAGGCATTGAAGGTGACGGTCGAGCCGGGTTGGAGGTGGGGGACAGCAGCCTATTGGCATGCCCGTCAGTGTTCGTCATACCTCGCACAGAGCATGCCTACAACGTGCCTTGGTGATGTAAAAGAATGAGTGTATGTTGGTGGCAAACGTCTCATGCCATTGCTCGGTGGTGAGTGTGGGAAGGTACTTGTTTGCCTGCTGCGTGCCATGGTTGAGGACCCTGTGGGGGGTATCTGTTTGTCAATGCTGGACGTAGCGCCGGCCTGAGAAAGCGAAGGGTGATGGACATACAGAGCGTCGAGCGTTCCATGATGCTCAAGGTGCCTCTTGACGAGTTCTTGGCAGACGTCTTCCTTCCTGAGATCGCAGGCGAGTGCGACGATCTTTCGAGAAGTCTTTGCTTTGCTGACGATAGTGTCGAGCATTTCCTTGAAGTCCCTCTCCTCCTCCGGGTGGTACGTCACGGTGAGGTCAGCACCCTCGAGGGCTACCGAGATGAAAATAAGTGAGAGAATAGCGGTCAAATAAGCGAAGGTCAGGAACCAAAGAGCAGGGCGATGCTTCTTCCAATACCACTGTCTGCACCCGTAATGATGGCCTTCCTGCCGTCGAGCTTGGCGGCAGGCTTGTATGGCTTGCCATCGGCGGTGAGGTCGTCGAGGGGGGGAGGTTCGAGCTTGTGTTGCGCGCCGGGTGCACGCGGCTGGCTCTGGAAGGGGGGCTTGTAGCCTTTCTTGAACTGATCGGGGATGGTTTGCGACATGGGAGGTGCGTGGCAGAGGAATGGACGTGGTGGTTGTCGAGGGCATGGGCGAGGACACGAGGATCATCATATACGAGAGGCGAAGGCGGAGTGACGTCAAACGAGCCGTCATGATGAGACCGACGCTGACGAGCACAGGGGACCACGCAGCAGCTGGGAGCACGCGTCGGAGACCACCTCACCCACCTCACGCTCTGACTCTCCAGTAGCGAACTTGAAGTTCACTCAGAGTCAGACTGGCAGTCGCGGGCTACCGCAGTCCCCCAAAACAGGCAATCGACCTGCCTAAACAGGCGGAGAGTCTAGGCCATGACATCACAGCCTCGTTGACTGGGGCGCGTGCATCTCTCGAGACTGAAATCGCGCATCTTCGGACGAGTGGCCGATCTCGATTCGCGGTTGTTGGCCACAGACTCGCTTCCCCGCTCAAACCCGCCCGCCATGGTCCTCTCTCTTCCCCCAATCCCACCCGAACTCAAGGCCGTCACACCCTACCTCCAGCGCGCTGACGAGACCGCCACCGCAGACCCCGTCATTTCCTACTGGTGTACGCCCACAACCCCCTTCTCCCTGCTCACGTCCTCACCCTCTCTCTCTCAGGTGCATACTATGCAGCCCAGCATGGAATCGCTCTCAAAGTCAAGGAGTCATCGGCCCGACACTTCCTCTTCGACCTCCTTGGTCTCTTGGAGAAGCTGAAGAATGATATCGGTCCAAATGATGCGGTTCACGACGAGCCCGCAAGTGCTGCCTACGTCGAGAACTTCGCCCTTCGCGTATTCGCTGGTGCGGACAACGAGGACAGGCGCGGGAACATCACAAAGTGAGCTCCCATCCCACCTAGTCGTCTTGCTGCATGCACACTCCGTCTGCTTTCCTAGGAACACCGCGCGTAAGTTCCTTGCCGCCGCCAACTTCCTCGAAATCCTCCGCACCTTCGATAGCGACAAGACCGCCATCGATCTCCCCGCTGTACAAGAGAAGATCAAGTACGCCAAGTGGAAAGCAGCTGACATTGCAAAGGCCTTCCGCGAAGGCCGAACCCCTACCCCCGGACCCGCAGGCTCCGCAGCCGCACCTCAGGATGAACTACCTCCTGCACTGCCCGACGTCCAGGTCCCAGACCTCAACGTGGTCCCCCCTCCTACTCCGCCTGCCATCACCAGCCTACCTCCTCCGCAACCCTCCCCCTCCATTATCCGTTCATACCCACCGCCTCCCGAATTGTCCGACCTTCCCGCAGCGGACCATACCACCCACCTCATCCCCCACCTCCCGGATGGCCTCGCCCCACCGCAACCCCCACAGAGTCCTGGCAGCTGGAGTACAGCAGCCACACCCGGCACCCCGAGCTTCCACGTGGAAGATACGTCCCCCGCGTCGGGTGCATCAACCTACAGCCGGCCCGGGAGCGGGGGCGTAACGCGTACGACGTTCGTCAGTGGCGAGCTCGAGGGTAAGGCGGACGAGGAAGTTGGCCGGGAACCGACACCGCCCACGTCTGCTGCTAAGTCTGTCCACTTCTCCCCGTCGACAGTATTCGGTGTTGGCGAGCCTCGAGATCCCTTCGCGAGTCCGTCTCTGCAACCTCTGCCAAGCGCCCCACCATTCGAGATCCACCCACCTTCCAGTGATTATACGTTTGCGTCCACGGCCGCTCGTACGATGCGCCCTCCCGCTCCTCCAGTCGTGCCCTCGCCGACCTCATCATATCCGCACGCGCACAGTGTGCCACTTGCGACAAGCCCGGTGCCGGTGCCCGACACCACGGTAACCACCATGCCCGTTGAGCTGTCCCCACAGGTCATCGCACGTGTACAGAAGCACTGTCGGTTCGCGATCTCCGCCCTAGACTACGAGGATAAAGAGCAGGCCGTGAAGGAGCTCCGGGCAGCACTTCAGATGCTCGGTGGTTAGTAGGTAATGGCAGTGGAGCCGGTCACCCGACGCGCCAGTGGGGGTGCCGCTTACGTCCTGTTCTATGCTTTGTTCCGTCGTGGCACGGCCGGGAACCCTGATTTTTGACTGTCCCGTGTTTTCGTGCTGCATCTGAGATCGGTCCCATCTTCACGGACGCCGTGTATATAAGTACCGTGTACTTTGATCAACTGTAATCTGTAATTGAACCCGTCGGGGATTTGCCGGCTATCCTGCTGTGCACGCGACGCGCCACGAGCAACGTCGGCCTCGGGAGGCGACATTGCCGTCGTAGGTGGCCAAGTTGGCGTCGAACGCTGGTGACCAACGAGCGAAGGTATAGACTTCAGTCAGTGCGGAGGCAACTCGCGGCTCGCGGAAAGCACGAGAGGGGGGCCGAGGCGTGTGGAACGTGCCTGCAGATCTCGGAATCTCCATATCTCGAATGGGAGATGGGCTGCTAAGATATGAGATACATCTCCGACTTCCCCGCGACAGCTGACAGGCGTATCGTACACAGTGACGCAATTCATCCGAACCTCTCCCCGTGTAGGCGCCCATACCACTCCGCCACCGAGGCACCGACCGACCAGCGAACAGCAACTCCAACGAGTCCCTTCCCGCTGTCCACAGTGCGCGCTGTTTACAGGCGAAAACAGTCTTGTTAATACGGGAACGAGGGGTCGATCCAGCAGGTTGAGTTGAGCACTGTCTCAATTGAGACCAGTGTGGTAAACTGGATGCTGAAATCGGCACGATATTCACCGTCGTGACTCGCCGCGCCAGGTTGGCGTACTGCGCAAAAGTTATATGGTCGATGCTAATAGGACGCTGCGTGAGCCTGGGCTCAGACCTACATGAAGAGCCCAGGCTGGGGGCCCTGTGGGGTCGCTGCGTTCTGACACGCACCGTTCATCGCTGTCAAGGGCGCAAGGGTTTGTGAAGGAAGTCGGGAGTGTGTTCGGCACAGCTGGGCACGGGGATCCATGCTCACCCAGGGTGCCAGTCCATCCAGCCCACAGACGGCACGCTGTTCGGGAGCCAGCAATGCTGGTACACGACGCGAGCGTAATCGCCCCACGGACGGCCGGCCCAGATACGTCGCGGTCGCCGTGCGGTTCGCCTTGATGGTCGAGCGTCGATAACGTACCAGAATGCGTCATCACTACCGCGTCTGGACGCGGTGATGTTCCCGTCCCGGATGACCTGCCAGTCAGAGTCCGCGGGACCGGTTAACTACGGCGCCGGGAGGCGCAGAACCAGACACAGGCGGCTTCCGTGCGTACGTGGATGATGGAGTGCGTGATCCAAACGCTGTTGCGCACGTGTGTGTGTCATTGCGTCATTGCGGGATAACGCCATCCGGTCATTGGCAAGTGCGAGGTCGTGCACGAAAGCGCGCCGACTGACGACGCGTGTTGCCCAGAAATCTATTAATCCGAAAATGGAATGAGTCAACGGTCCCAGTCACAACGGTCCCAGACGACCGCGGAAGAACGGCGTTGGACGCACAAAATCAAGGGAACCCTCGAACCAACTGTCCCCGTAGTATTGGCTGCAGCGCAGGGCGGGAAATTTCTCAGCAGTCCTAGTAACCCGACACATTGGCGAGATAGCCTTGTCGGCAGATGGGGGGCTTACGTCCCGACGTTGGCGAGGAGAGTGTCCCTGGAAGACGGTGTTAACCACATAAGCACAAATGCAAACGCGAACACGCATGCTTCGGTACGCACTGGTGTCCCGTAATCTTCAGGCCGTACCCACCGAACTGGCCACCCTGGAAGCTGAGCGCGATGGCTTGCGCCTGAGGAATCACGGGCAATTCAGTACATAGCGCCCACCACCAATCTAAGTTCGAGGGTGATCAATGAAACATAACATGCCTGCTTGACGGGCTTTGAGGGGGCCCGAAGTAGCACAAAAGCCGAGCATGAGCCGCGTTCGATGATTCCCGCGGACAACTCGAGCGGCAGTGTGGGGAAGGTCACACCGGCGGTCCAGACCCCTCGTCGCCGGCGCGCTCTAACAGCGCGCCTCTCCGTGATGATGTCACGCACCTTTCCATACGGGTTCGCGATGTTCAGATTGTGCAGCGACACATTCGCGGCGTGCAACTTGCACCGTGCCGGATTTGTTGTTCGAGCCTGCCTGCCTGTGACGCGAGGACGTTGTTCATAATCGTGACTGCTTCCCACGAGAGATTGAGGCATTTCAGCATAATGTTTACGTCCCCTCGGGGTGCCCGGAGACCGGTTAGAACGGGTGGTGCCTACTGTTGCCGAGGTAGGATCCTGGGCTCCTGGTTTGGCCACATACTCGGACATTATCCCGGTGATAATAGCGGTGTCCGTGTAGGTGCCTGCGAAAGCGAAGTATTCCTGGGCCGAGGGTACGTATCACGTACATTTCAGGCGCGACGATTCACTGGGATGCAATCAGATGGCACTCACCAATCTGGAAGCGTCCTGGAGGGCGGCGGACAGGTTCGCGTATCGTCTCCCCTTCCCGACCGTGATCGCACCCGGAGGAGGCTTGTGCAAAGCAAGAGCGGCAATCGCCAAAGACAAGAGTGTCACCGTGTTGCGCGCCATATCGAGTGCTGCTGACGCCAGCGAGAAGGCATACCAACCCGTCCACAACTTTTATACGGTGGACCGTCAACACAGTCTTAGACATTACCTAGGCCTACGTTCTTTCAGTTATCATACACGGTCCGGTAGGATCACGCGCCTGCTTCATGGACCTAGCGAGAAGAGTCAAAGGCAATTTCGATGCTAAGCTTGCTGAGTCCGGAGGCTGACCCAGGGTGGAAGCGGTTCATTGAATTGAACGTGACTGCGAGGACGGACCGCTCGGCGTTTACGCGCCCTGTGGCAGCTGTGGCTTGTTCCTGAAAGTTACCTGCTGCGTACACGTCCCTGTCGTGGAGAACCGCGGGAGGTGTACGGACCTGATCACACGATTGTGTCGGATGATATTCGGCGAACCCCGTGGACGCCAGAGCTAAGACAAGCGGAGAACGGCGTATATGTATAATGTTGGACGCGGTGATGCCCGTGCATCTGCACCACAGTACACTCCTGGAAACATAGGTTGCGATGAGAAGGACGGATCACCACATAGGACACAATTGGTGGCGTACGGAATGATGCGTACATACGGTCACCCACTTCACCCGAATTCCGATTTCCTACATACGATCCAAGTATCCTTCACAGAAACGCAGAGTCAATCCAATTAGTCGAATTTAACACCGTCATGATCGAGACGGGTGCCGACAACTTTGTGCTGAAGCTTGCACGCGTGCCGGATGCCCCAGAACCGGTGTTGCCGTACTCAGCGAAGGTAACATGATCCGTTCTATGCGAACGACGTCAGTGCTGCGCTCACAACAGACGCAGACCATTCTATAGGAACACTTACTGAGGATTGCTAAGGTAATTAAAAGCATGAAAAGGTTGGGTGGACAACGTGCGGTTAGGGTTCATTGAAAAGAAGTAGGAGATTGCAGCCGTTACGCACTCCGAACCCCAAACAGACCACCCTGCAGCAGGCCTGCATCCATTCGGATCAGTCATCAATCGTAGAAGGCTCAACAGACGGGGAACTGACACATTGCTTCCCAAGACAGAATTCTGAAACACAACACGCGCGTAGTCGCGCCATGGACGACCAAGGTACGTTTTGCCGGTCCCTTGGATGGTCGAATTGCTGATAACGTACCAATTGGCGTCATCACTGGAGCGACCCGAAGCGGTGATGTACCCGTTCCCGATGGTCTGTTTCTTGACATGTCAGAACGAGCCGGCAACGTGCGGAAGACAAAGATGGCGTAATGGGCCAGGGCAGTAACAAGGCTCACTTACATTGATCACAGAGCGAGTGATCCAGATGCTGCAAAAAGCAAATTACATGAAAAAATAGCACGGCGAGTAGGGCTCCAGAGCACGAACGATGCTCGCGCGCCAAAGATCTGGACATCCAGGATGTGAGCTCAGAGGTTCGGGGTTCATTGGAAACAAGTACGTACAAAGTCGACCGCGCCTTCTATCCAGCTGTTCGCATAGTATTGTCTTAGAAACAAAAGGAAATGGTTCGTTAGTCATTGGTTGCCCCAGGTTCCCTCAGAAAGTAGCAGCAACATACGTGCCGACATTCGCCAATAAAGTATCCCTGACCGTGTTGCAACGAATATTAATATTTCATTTCTGATTGAAATCTGAGTGTGCAAAAAGACCGCTTACTGGTCGCCTGTGATCTTGAGGCCATAAGCGCCGAACTGGCCATCTTGAACGCTGAGCGCAATGGCCTGCGCCTGCATCTCGATTCAGTACGTAATCGCCGAATGAACTTCCAAGGTATGACGCCAACGTACCTGTTCGACGTCCTATGTAGACATGAACCCGGCAGAAGCCGCGCAAAGGACGCATGCGGCCAAATTCCGGCGAACGTAAATCCACGCAGACGGAGAAAATTTAGTACTGGGCGAAATGGGCGCGATCGCGCCCCGGAACCGCGCACCTTTCCATACGTGTTGGCTATGTTGAGGTTATAGAGCGACACGTTGCCGGCATGCACTTGCACCGTTCCGCTCGCATCGTTGGAGCCTGCCTGGGAAGCGGGTATGTTATTGGTGATAGTGACAGCTCCCGACGATCAAACGTTAGCCCACGGGCTCGCCGGCGAACATACGATAAGCACATACTGTTTCCAGTGTAAGAGCTAGGAGTATTGGTCTGCCCGTACACGCGCACGTTCGCCCGAGTTATGATGGCAGTGTCGGTATACGTGCCAGAGTAAACGAAGTACACCTACGACGTGGAGCGGTCAGTGGTCTGCGCAAAATCAGACAGCAACGGCATACCAGACTCGATGTGTCCTTCAAGGCTGCAGATAATGTGGCATATTTGCCACCATTGCCGACGGTGATTGCGCCTGCTGGCGGCGAGCTAAGCGCGAGTGCGGTAGCGACGAGATAGGAAACGAACAACACGAAAACAGAACGCATCGTCGGAGACGTGGAGCAACAACCCATCCCCTTCAGCGTTTATAACGTAGCTCGGAACTGACATACCACACAGCACGGCCCGCGGAAGTCATGCGCGACGTTCGAAAGGTTGCATTCATGTTGTTGCTTGGCGACAATTTCCCGAAATGTTCACAAGTGTGTATTCTAATCGGCGGAGGAAGCCTGAGGAAGAGCAGTTTTGTGGAAGACGTGACTGCAGACAACGGCCCGCTCGGAGTTTTTGCGTACCCGCTATGATTCCTGTGGATTCTCGAGAAGACCGCACCTTGAGAACCATCCAGGTCCACGAGACCATGTAACGTTAGCTCGGGCGTTGTTCGGCGCAGTCCCCACAACGCGAGTGGTCCACAGAAAAAAAAGACGATGCATTCAAGAAAGAATTGAAGGGGGCCACAGATGATGGAAGGTGCTGTGGAGGACACGCGTCATGATTAGGACAACGTGGTGGGAGACACGCTGAAGAAACTCACGGCTATCGATGTACAGAGTATATGCATATGTATGCGTGTCAGGAGCATGGGCAAGGAAGAAGCAGGTGGACGAGGTCACGGTGAAGTAAGTACGTCTAGCCAGAGGGTCGAGTTACGCGGGAGATGCGTGGAGAGGGAGCTCGCCAGGAGCAGCTATTGGACTGTCATGTAAGACGCCCTTGTCGGCTTCGCTGAGTACGAATTTGGGGAGCGCAGCCGGCGGCTCAGGCGAAGGAGACGCTGCAGTGCTGGGGGACCTAGGCTCGCCGTCAGGAGATGTCGACGTTGGCATCGAGTCCTTGGTGTTCGCTCGACTGGAAGCGAAGCCCATCGCCGGTGTCGGTAAGTCGTGGAATGTCGTCAGAGCCTCTGAGAGGTCCCCGAGCTTGATAGAGGGGCCTTCAGCACATGCCTGTCTTCCATGGAACCTTAAAGAGACACATACCTTGTTCATGATAGCGTCGATGGCCTCCCGTCGACCCTTGAATGTTTCTGCAAGGTTGGTGAACTCAGCATCGCGCGCCCGCTTCCGCTGCTCCTCCACGGCATTGGCGGCCCCGTCAGGCTCATCCCACTCCTCCACCACAGGGATAGCATCCGTGTGCATCCGTGCTCCGACACCGGCCGCACGCTTTCCGCCCCGCATATCATTGAGCCCAATGCCCTCCATCTGGACGTGGAGACCTGCGACCTCACTCTGGAGTTCACGAATGCTCGAGAGGCGCGCCCAGAGATCGTCTCGTCGCTGGTCGAACTGCGACGCGGCATCTCGCTCCGCAGTATACTTCTTCGGGACCATGATCCCAGCGACGTTCCCAGAGAAAGGATCGAAGAGCGGGTCGTGCGTGGTCCCTGGCGTGGAGGTGGCAGAGCGTGACAGGCCAGCCGACGGAGTTGCGGTCCTCTCCAGGGAGCCGACGCTTGGGATGACGCTTAGACGCGGCGCGTGTCGCGACGTGTCTGCCTTGTGGACGGAATGCGAACCTCCGCCAGGTCGCGTGCCCTGCAGTTCCGCGAGCACGGCATCGTGCGGGGTCGCGAGCGGGGCGGTCACAGGCGCGTCAGGTGGGGCGGGTGGATGTGCGTCGAGATTCCCATGTGCGTGTTCAGGGTCGAGGTGGTGTGCAAGGCCGGTCTGGTCGTCTGCGGATGAATCTGACAGGGCACGGAGGGTGGAATTGCGGGTCGGGGGCTTGAGGAGATGGTGGGAGGAAGCAACAGCCATATGGCCGGGAAAAGTTACCATACAAGGCTTGACCAAGCCTTGACGCCGCACGGATGCAATTCACGTGTGGCGGTGGGCTAACTGGTTATGGCGCGAAAACATGGCCTTTCCCCCGTTCAACTAGCGAATGATCAAGCGGTATCTCGCCCCTCCACTCGCCCTTCATCCCTTGCCAATCTACATGGACATCAGTTAGTTAAACTGAGCACAAACGCCACGGGGTCACATGTCTCCACAATAGTGCAAGATCAGAACATTGCGCGTCGATTATACGGAATATATAGATACAGAAATGGCCTAGGGACGGGCACTTCCTGTATGTGTGTACAGCAGCCAATGACACAACAGCAGGTAAACTGTCAGAGGTTAAGCGGTACACACTGTCCAGTTGCGGCGTGGGAAGGCTCGACATCCCTAGTGTACGGCCATCCAATCGCAAGCCACTACGAGTCCTCGCATTAATAGATGTGCGTCGTCGACGGAGGCGTGCGAGAAGCTCCGTGCTCACTGATAGCACCGGGAGAACGTGCTCGGGGGAAGGAAGGACGGCCATTGCCCTTTGGCGATCGTGGCTTCCCATTCGTCGGAGTGAGAGCGGTACAAATCCAAGGCTGCACGCGCGTTCTCCAGCTGCCGGAAACGACTCTGAGTTCAGACTTTAATGAAAGAAAATTCGGAGAAGGGTACACACCGGGCATACGTGAGTTTCTTGGACCCTTCGGCGCATGAGTTGCCACATCAGAGTCGGGAGACCAATGACATGATTGGCCGAGCGGAGGGCGTTGCGGAAGGGCTGGTACAAAGCGACATCCCGCGTGGCCACTGCTGCATGGCGAATTCCGAGCACTAGACGGATGTGGATAGTATTATTCGTCAGCCAACACGAAGCTTCTTCTCCATTAGACGTCTCCCATCACACTTACCTGACAAATCTTGCCAGAGGGTGTGTCCTACGATGATTTTGTCCCTAATTAATTGTGCAACACGTTGTTGGACGTCTTTCCAAGGCAATGCAGACCCTGCACGTTGTGACGGAGAAAGTTGGAGCGAATCACGATAAAGTCAAAGAGGACCACTCGCCTGGTTGCAAGTCCTCCGGTCGGATACCGGTGGAGCTGGTGCGGTAGTCCGTGACAGGGTTCGTCGGGAGTACGTAGGCGGAAAAAACGACTTGTCCTCGATAGTCCACGAGGGCAACTCGACTGCGAAGCAAAATGGTGAGTGCCAAGGACGGCGTGGACGACTGGGACCTCGACGGAGTGGGAGTCGAGTCGGACGTACGCGATCATCGGTGTGCCGCCGCCGGGGCCGCAGCCCACGCTGGTGGTGGATAGGCCCAGATACTTTTCGGGCGGGGGGATGGGGTACCTGCTGTGAGACATTGTGCTGTGGGTTTGCGGGCTGTGGTTTACACACCTCTGAGGGTCCAGACTGGACGACGGGAGGTTTATGAAGGGATCTCGGAGAGACAAACTTGGGGATATTCGGTTGACAGGACCCTCAATGCGAGCTGTCGATGACACGCAGAGAAATTATGCCGAACGGGGGTGTTTGGGCATTGATCGGGCAACGGGAGAGACGGGCTGTTGAGCCTGGGGTGAGCGCTGGACAAAGCTGGCGCCCCCAAGGCTGGTTGCATAGACGGCGTTTTCGGGGCCTTGCGCATTTTCGACCGGACCGTGTCATGGTGGAGCCGAAAAGAGAGGGGGGACATTTGAGATTCGGTGCGGTGCGGATCTGAAGCGCAACGGGGACAAGATCTGGGCGGCCACCAATCTAGCGAGAGATTCCATGGCTGGTTCGCATCTCCGACGCCGCTCGACGCCGCGCGACGGCGGGATGGGCGTGAAAGAAGGGATGCAGGATTCCCTGACGTAGACAGAGGCGGTTGTCGTCGTGGCCGGCGAATTGGACGACATGACGGCATGACCTCAGCCCTAGGAGAGAGCTTCGGTCAGTTCTGTTTCGATTCGCAGCATGTTCACAGGGCAATGAATCGAACATACCGTGTGTCATCTGCAACAGCACCGGTGCTGTCGGCCCTTAACAACCCTAAGCGGTTTCTCAAGAGGGAGCAGGAGGCGAGAGGACGGGACGCCCTTGAACGAGGCCATCATTGTCTCCGCCTTCCAAACCCCGTAGGTGTACCGACGTCGAGTGGAAACTGTGGGATCAGGGCGATTCTGCACGTGGAGCTGGCCTCGACCGTGGCAGAGTCTATTTTCTTGTTTAATTGTCTGCCCGCCTCAAAAGAATTCGCCTGTTGATTTCTGTGGCTCCAGCTTGGCGCACGTCAGATCCATCAGATCTGTACCTCGCCAGCTCCCAATATGGCAACCGCACTTCGCAATCGTCGACCATGGATGGCGCGCGTAGGCGCCCAACCCTTGTGTACGCATCCCTCGCACTACAGCATTAAATTTTATCTCAACATCCACCCCGACCGCCGCGCCATCCCAATCATCAACTCGGCCTCACCTTGCTCCGTCGCATGCAGCATCCCCTTGACGTAACCCCCCCCTGGACTCGCAGCGATGCCACTAATCACTAGTGCGCTCGAAACCGCAGCCACAATCGGCCCTCATAGACTGTCCAACGTGGTTCTGGTGCGCTGGGCTGGGTCC
The DNA here is from genome assembly GCA_000338015.2 of Ganoderma multipileum BCRC 37180. Taxonomy (NCBI): domain Eukaryota; kingdom Fungi; phylum Basidiomycota; class Agaricomycetes; order Polyporales; family Polyporaceae; genus Ganoderma; species Ganoderma multipileum. Next base: position 338,427 of record BACB01004959.1, read on the forward strand.
TGCATGACGACACCCCATGTGGATCCAGCCACGAAGCGGCCGGCGACCGCTGTGACGTGCGCGGCCTCGCGCCAGGAACGACGCGCACAGGTGGTGCGCGCGGGATTTGCGTATGCAGTAAAACCCGTACCTACCCGTACTCGACCCATTCCCACCGCCGGGTATCCAGGGAAATGGCACGGATCAGGGTAGACTTACGCAAACGGCCACCGCCCCCACTTGATTGTTGCTCCGCGAACACGTTCCTTGTCCATCCGCCTCGGTTTTCAAACAGAGCGACCCTCCGAGTCCCGATGCTGTAGTCTGCAAGACACCGTTCAGGGTGGCGACCCATGCGAACGGGGAAACCAATTCGGGTAACATTTTATAACCTGCAGACATTATGTTCGAGACTGCCCATCATGCCCATACATTTCCTCGTCCGTTGAACATGCCAAACAATCGCGCGAAGGAGGCTGTCCGGAACGGCGTACCTTCTCCCTCCATATTCGCCTTCGGACCAATCGCCAGAGCCATCGCTCCTTGGCTGGTCGTGACATCTTGTGAACGTCCAGCCAATGAGGCTGCCGCGGGGGACCCGGGTCTCCTTCGGCCATCGATTGTGTGTGACCAGGAGGGAGATGATCGTGTGCATGGAGGATGGCGTCGGCGCGCTGAGGGTTGCCCTGCTTGAGCCAAAGAGAAGCCCAGCGTCGGCGGACCTTGGAGTCGATGATGTCCGTGCCCCAGCGGTTCTGGAACGAACGGATGAGTCTATCTGCACGTCGGCCACAGTCCTTCGCGGGAGTGAGCGTCTTGAGGAGGAGAAAGAGAGTTGCTGAAGTCGGATGGAAGGCGTAGTGCATGTCGAGGAAGGCGAAGAGTGTGCTGAGCGCGGCGAAGTGTTCCGATAGTTTACGCGCACGTCCAAGTGTCATGTGCAGGTGGATGATCCCGAGACAGGCCCTTCGCCACTCCTCATCCAACTCACGCGGCAACGTGTCGAAGTATCGCGTCGTGATCGCGATCGCCGCCTCCCGCCGCCCCTCGGAAACCACCAATGCCTTCACAACCGCGTGCACAAGTCGCGCCGGGACGCGTCCCCCGCCGTCCGCGTCGGCGAGCACCGGTGGGTAGGCCATGAGCGCGTGCAGCCGCCCAGCAGCCACCGACGGGTCTGGCGTCTGCAAGCGCACGGCCTCTCCGCGAGCACGCACGCAGCTGTTGTCCATGATCGCGCCCCGTTTCACCGACCCCAAGAACTCCAGCCAAACAGACAGCGGGAGCCCTCGGCCCTCCACCCGCATCTGCTCTAGCTCTTCCCTCCACGCCTGGCCCCATCGCCCCGACCGCACCAACCCTCGCACACGCAGTGCCCGGGTCTCTTCGTTCCCGGCAACGCCTTCTTGCACCATCCGATGGAGCAGACTCGAGACCGTGCCGAAACTCGCCAGCCGAATAGCGCATCGGATCAGGATGTTGAACGAGGCCGTCGAGTGGAGGCTAGGGTAAGCCGCGTGGTAGTCCAACAATGTAGACAGGTTGGTGCGACGGCTCGACGTAATGGCGCGGACAAGGTTCTCGTGCAGGTCCTCCGGCGTCGCCGGATGTGGCAGCCCCAGTGGCTCATTGGCGATGGGCTCGTTAGACCTGGCGAGCCTTCCTGGGATGACCTGCGGGGCGCGGTCCACTTCGGAGACAGAATTCCACACCTCTTCCCATGGCGGATCACCTTCATACGTGGGGCCGCCAGGAGGTGTGCCGTCGGAGGGTACACGGTCGTGAGAGGGCGAGGAACGAATGTGAGCGGATAGGGCAGCGTATCGTCTCGAGTTGCAGGACTGCGGGAAATCATCGCCAGCAGGCTCGCGATTGTCCGCCACATCGTGCGCCATGTTCTCGGGCTCCGTCGCAGCTAGATACACGGTGGATGAGGGACCAGACAGATGGACGCGTAATCGGGCTTCGCGAGCGAAGGTGGACGGTGCACAATGTGTCGTCCTACGTACAGTGAGGTGAGACGGAATGGGGGGGCAAAACTAGGAAGAACATACCGTGTCGTGGAGGACAATGGCTCATCGTTACCGCCTCCTACGTCATGGTCTCCGTAGGCAGCGCGTACGCTGCTGGAATGTGACCTCACCGTTCGGAGACTGGCCGGATGATATACACGCGTTGGTGGTCGTGTCCTGTTCCACGCCCTGCCAGCAGCAGCTTGGAACACCGAAGCAAGCGATAGAGAGGGCAAGATGGTAGTCAAGTGTGCATGACGGCGCATACATGAGCATTCCAGCCCCGACCTGGTCTGGCGTCGACGTCGAGGGCGGGTAGAGCAGGTTATGTCGTTGTACGGTGTCTCGAGGCTGTCGCGCTGAAAAGCGCGCTTACTGGATACAGTCCAAAACTCTCCACGTGCAGGCAGTTTGGCGCTCCGAGCTGATCGACGACGCAGGTGACAACAA